>LR750668.1:155201-173301 GCA_902729485.2 Mus minutoides
CCCTCCCGGCCCTGCTACCCTACCCACCCGCTCCCACCCCCTGGCCCCGGAGTTCCCCTGTATTGGGGCATATAAAGTCTGCATAACCAAGGGGCCTCTCTTCCCACTGATGGCCAACTAGGCCATCCTCTTCTATATATGCAGCTAGAGACACGAGCCCAGGGGGTACTAGTTAGTTCATGGTTATTCTTCCACCTATTGGGTTGTAGACCCCTTTAGCTCCTTGGGTACTTTCTCTAGCTACTTCTTCCTTGGGAATCCTGTGTTCCATCTAAAAGCTGACCATGAGCTTCCACCTCCATGTTTGCCAAGGATTGGTATATTTTCCCCCGAGACCGCTATATCCTGGCCCTTTCAGCACCATCTTGCTGGCATATGATATAGTGTCTATGTTTGGTGACTGATTGTGGGATGGATCCCTGGCAGCCGCAGTCGCAAAAACCGTATTATAAGCATTGCTATTTTGAGAGGGTTTTAGAAAGCAAAATGTAAGCTTTATCTCACTTGAAGTATTTTTTAGAGATGTTCTTTCATGCTATTCTGAGAAATACAGTGATAAAATATATTGGAAAAGGAAGCTTAAAATTTCTTTATAAAATGTGGAGGCAAGAATGTTCCAGAGATGTCAGAGCCCTGATACGGGAATTAGTAACTATGGGTCAGATTGTTTAGCTATATTGCTGAAGTAATACTGAGGCTAGTCTCTTGTGTCTCTTCCCTAATTCAAACCTGTCTCTCCTTCCCTCCTCTCTATCCTGTCTACCTCCACCTCCCTGTGTGTGTGTGTGTGTGTGTGTGTGTGTGTGTGTTTGTGTACATGTGTCTGTAAAAAAGAAGAAGGAAGAGAGGCAGAGGAAGAAAAGGAGGAGGAGGAGGGAATAGAAAAATTCTATAGCTTTCATGTCAAATTGAGAAATTGGATCAGTACACATGGTAATTGAAAGGATGATAGAACCAACCACAACAGAAATCATGATTGCTACTAAAGATATTAATGTTAGATTCTAAGAGACCAATAATCACAATAATCTTTGCATGTCCAGTAAGCACATTAAATACCCAGAGAAGAGACATAATAGTCTTTGTGAGAAGATGTAACTCAATCCAACCCATATCTCTATAGACAAGTAAGGGAGCAGTTGAGATGGAGATCATTACTTCAAAATTGGTGATAACATCACCACAGAATGTTATTTATTATCTGTACCCAGAAAATAAGTGTCGCTAGTAGTCTCTCTACTGAGACTAAGCACTATGTTGTTCTTTGTGGTTGATATATGGTCACAAATATTTGGTAGTAACAGGGTGTTGGAGCAAGAGAAACATAGGAAAAAAATCCAAGAGTATCATGTGCCAGCATATATACTAGAAACAGAAATGGTGCTTACCATGATGTTCACCTGGATCATATCAGAATCAGGCAGGAACACCTAAATGTTCAAAATGGTAAAAGAGAAAAAAAAATATCTTTGGGATCATGAAGAGAGAAATGATGAGAGAGTAAGAAACCATGAAAGTTTATTATAGCAAACTTGGAATTCATCCTAATGTAAAAGCTTCGTGCACCTACATTTCACATGCATAGGAAGAAAAATGTTATCAAATTATAAAGTCATTAATCTGAATTTTGTACATGTAGGAAATTGTGTATCTAGCTTCTGCCATGGAAACCAGATCATAATGCATCTCACTCGTAGTCTCCTAAGGGCATGTGAGAAATTCAAGCTATTTTGGTACCAGGAACTGGAAGCTGACAAGCAAAAGATTGCCAAGTGTAGTAATTGGAATTTTCTTAATGACAAGATAATAGATGCCTCCAAATTGTTCACTGCTTGGCCTACAACTGCATGCAGGCCGAATAACAACCCAAGGCCTGGTGTCAAATTACTACATGATACCAGACTGATTAGTTCCCAATCTCAACCATCAGACTTTTGCATTTTGTCCTTTTGACAGGTACTTAATAAAAACTTGAATATACAAATACATCTTTATAGATTTAAAGTAACAGAAAATTTGAGTATCTTAAATAGGAACAAGAAGTTAATACAGCATGAAATCTTGAAAACAATCATATCTCTTTGGTAATTGATTAGCAAGAACATCACATAATTATCTATTCTATTTTGTCCTTCAACATTTTTGGCAATATATTAAGATGAGCATTGTTGAATTTCTCCTATTATTGTGAGATGCATTTTTCCTGCCTACATTCCATCTGTCCTAATGCTGACTGCCTTTTTTATTTTAAGTTTCTGAACTTACTATTGGCAGTATCATTTTCTGAAATATTTTTACATGACATTTTAGGTTTTATCTTTATTTAAATAAACATATTTTTAAAACATTCCACAGGTCAGAAAAAAAAAAAAACTCGCCCCCCAAAACCCTGTTGTATGGGTGACCTATTTCATATAAATTTTACAGTTTAAGGTGTATTTATCTTAGACTGTGGCTAAGCCTCATAATTCTTGCCAGTTTATTTCTATTCTACTACCACTAACACCAGGTGTTTATGGAAAGGTTTAGAACTGTGAAATATTGACCTGTTTGATATTTCCTTCATATTTCAAGGCAGGAGATAAGGAACTGTACAGGAACACCTGGTGGCTTTCTCCTTATTTACTGCTATAAGTAGAACACACACACACACACACACACACACACACACACACTATATTTTAAACTTTCCCCCGTCCCAAGAATCTGCTACCACTCTGCTGCATGGTGTTAATAAAGATAATAGAATAGTGGTTCTCAACTTTTCCTGTGCTAGTATCCCTTAATATGCAAGAGCTACTTTTTACTATGTAGAATATAAACTTAGTTTTTTTCATGTTGTGGCAACCCCATACATTTTATTTACTGTTACTTCATAACTAATTTTGTGGCTGTTGGTAAATGTAATGTAAATATCTGATATACATAGTATCTGATATGAGACCGCTTTGAGGGTGTAACCCACAGGTTGAGGACCACTGCTGTAGAGTCAGATGCTCACGCTAGATACTAGCTCTGCCAGTCTTTCCTGATATTCCTTGAGAGTGTTTGAAATATCTAAAATACAGTCCCTCAAATGGAATGAAAATTAAAAGAAGATACACAACCTTAGCTTATTACATATTAAATAAGTTTTCTGATGAGGTGTGAAGGATACACTTTTAAAAATTGTTATTATATATATAGATTTATATATAATTAATTATAATCTTGCATTTTTGAATTCTTAGTTGACATATATTAAAATTTTTCTTTATACATTTCCCAGTTATATTAAAATAATAATGTTTTATTGTTTCCTGAAACATAGACAACATAAATTTATGACACATCTTAAATATGGATAACATTATTGTACAAAATACTATATTACTTTTCACTAATTCAATACTACTAAAAATGAGATAAAATAATAATTATCATTTACATTCTGTTAGGATATGAATTATTACAAACAAACTATTGAGATGCTTAAGAATAAGACAGTTTTCTTTAAAAAATGCAGAGAGGAAGAGTTATGTGAGGGGTACTTTTAAATATGTAGAATCAAAGCCCAACATTTACATTCAGAGATTATGCAAGAATGACTGGCAAGGGAGTGTGCTCAGCTTCAATAAAGGAGAGGTACGATTCACATCAACAAGGGCTGGACTGCTCACTTTCATGCATCATCTCAGGGGAGCCTGAAGCCGTCGTTTCACCTGGCCAGCCTATCTGGGCCTGGTGACATGATACCTCCACCTACAGCTACTTATGGAAGCAGTTCCTAACCCAGCATTCTTGTCATCTCAGATCAAAATACGTGTGAATAATGAAAACAAACTCAGATCGTGAATGAGATAGCAGTGCTGATGGACAGTTCAGCAATTCATACAACCAGACATGAGCCTACTCATAGCAACAGCATCACTCGCTCCATCATGTACCCAGAAAAATAGAAGATATGCCTAAAACTGAGACAAACAGGGTAGGGTAAACGGTAAAAGTGCTTAAAAATGAACCCACATGTATCAATATATGAAAGAATGGTACTTAATGATTAGAAAATGTTCTATATTTTTCTGTAATTTTTTAAAATTCATGAGTATAATGGTTTATATAACAGCACAATAAAGCCATTATAAAAGAGTAAAACATTTCATTTGGTTGGGGGAGCTTGCCACAGCACTTCTTCCTAAACACTGAAAGTGGACACATAACTCAGGCTTAGTTTAGAGAACTCCCTCTCTTGAGCCCAACTTCTGGCTTTAGTGGTTAGTTAGACAGGCACTAAAGGCCTGAATGCAGTTGACCATTCAAAGATGTCACCTTTGGAGTTCAAATATCAGAGGATGGTGTTTTGTTTGGTTTTCTGAGAATTAATTTTATCTTTTGTGATTGGGTTACCTCATTCAGGATATTTTATAGTTCCACATGGTATGCACTCACTGATAAGTGGATATTAGCACAAAATCTCAGAATACCCCAGATATAGTTGTGTTCTGAGAGGCTCTGCCAGAGCATGACAAATGCAGAGGTGGTAGCTCAAAGTCAACCATTGGACTGAGCATTGGGTCCCCAATGGAAGAGAAAGGACTGAAGAGAGCTGAAGGGGTTTGCAGCCCCATAGGAGGAACAACAATATGAACCAATCAGACCTCCCAGAGCTCCCAGGGACAAAACCACCAATCAAAGAGTACATATGGAGGGACCCATGGCTCCAGCCACATATGTAGCAGTGGATGGCTTTGTTGGGCATCAATGGGAGGAGTGACCTTTGGTCCTGTAAAGGCTTGATGCCCCAGTGTGCCCCAGTGCATGGAGAATGCCAGGGTGGGTGGATAGTTGAGCACCCTCAGAGAAGCAGGGGGAGGGGAGATGGGATAGAGGGTTTTCAGAGGGGAAACAGGGAAAGGGAATAATATTTGACATGTAAATAAATAAAATATCCAATAAAAAGAAACTTTTTTTACTTTTTTTATTAGATATTTTCTTAATTTACATTTCAAAGGCTATTCCGAAAGTCCCCTCCCCCCTCCCCCTTCCCTGCTCCCCTGCCCACCCACTCCCACTTCTTGGCCCTGTCATTCCCCTGTATTGGGACATATAAAGTAAAAAGGACACATGCTCCACATGCTCCACTATGTTCATAGCAGCCTTATTTATAATAGCTAGAAGCTAGAAAGAACCCAGATGTCCCTCAACAGAGGAATGGATACAGAAAATATGGTACATTTACACAATGGAGTGCTATTCTGCTATTAAAAAAATGAATTTATAAAATTCTTGGGCAAATGGATGAATCTGGAGGACATAATCCTTAGTGAGGTAACCCAATCACAAAATAAGTCATTGGATATGCGCTCACTGATAAATGGATATTAGCCCAGATTCTTAGAACACCCAAGATACAATCTGCAAAACACATGAAAATCAATAAGGAAGACTAACGTGTGGATACTAAAAAAGAGACTTTTATCATTTGCCAACTTGACTACCAAATACGGGAGACCTAGCTAAATATAATGCAAAAATGTTAAATATGCCCTAAAAAGGATTTTAAAAAAAGAGACAACACCTGCCTTGTTTTGTTTTGTTTTGTTTTTTCTGAACCTTAATATCTAATCTTCCAATCATAACAATAAACAGATTACCTCTGGATGCCATACTTTTTTTAGCTAATCAGTACATGTTCTCTCTAGTTTTTTTTTTTTTTTTTTTAATTTCACTAAAAATTTTTATACATACAACCAAAGATTATTGACTTAATATCTCGAGGGAAGACCTAGACTGCTGTAATAAATAGAAAAAGTACTGAAATTGAAGCTGGAAGGTAGAATTTGAAGCTGTAACACTATTTTCTGGGTATTGAATGAAGGTGAAAAAAAAATCAAATCCTAACTGTTCTGAGTTTAAGATAAAGACAGCAATCTATATTTATGTCATGAACCTTTAGAAAGTTCCAAAGCACATGTGGTACTCTTTAGGACTCTGAGGTGGATGCTTGAAAGCACAGATAGTACCAAGTTACATGTGTAGTGTGTTTACTAATACAGTTATAAAAGTTGATGTATACACTGAGCACAGTGAAAGGTGAACAACAAGTCCTAATGACAGAACATAATAATAATAATAATAATAATAATAATAATAATAATAATAACAATAATAATGTACTTTAATAAAATTATTTTAAAATGCAAAAATTACTTGTTTCTAGAATATCCTATTCATTCTTTTCAAGTCACAGCTCATAGCAAGTATGGACACCATAGCAAGCAGCTCTTCTCACGACAGAAAACTAAAACTTCTTCCTGTAGTGAACCCGCTTATACAGTGTAAAGTTTTATAGTTGTGGCAATACATATGTAGGTAGAGCTCAGAATTTTTAGTGTTGAGAAATGTACATTTGAGAAATAAGTGCCCATTTGTTGTCAAAATGAATTGGTACAGATTTTATTCAGCTTATTGAATAGAATACAGAAAGAGAATAAGGTCAAATATTTTACTTGATAATACATAGACTTAAATATCCATTGGATATATGTAGTGTCAAAGTTTTCCCAGGAGGGTGATTGATTACAACCTTTAATACCGTGTGATGGGCTTAATTACCATCGCTTTATTGCTACTGAGAAGCATACTGATAGAGCTTGGAAAGGATTTGGGGAGGACATTATTAATCTCTCACATGGATTTTGAGGACCATCTCAGTGAATACTAGCTCTCCTACTGGACTGTTGATGTTTCTTTCTGCTGTTGAGTTATTAAAAATGTATATGCATATTTGCATATGTGTACACTGAGATAGCTAATAAGTGTAGCATTCTTTCTACTAGATTTTGTTGTTAAATATGATATTAGTTAGTCTGCCCCTTTGAAAAGGTTTTGTGATTAAGCTAGAGGCAGAAACAAAGCTTTTCATTAAAAATTAACTAACATTTTTATGGAGTGAGGAGATATTTAGAATACTGTCCATGGTCCAGGTTTCTCTCTTGTACTTGAATGCTAAAACCAGAACATTTTATGTCCTGTTCACTGGCCTATAGACTGAGTAGCTTAGTACCTGTCTGAGTTCAGTGATCCAAAGCATAAACTACACCAAATTGATCAGAATATATAACAAAAATTACAGAAGACTGAAAAGGGTAAAGAGGATGTGAGGAACATTGTGTAATGGACACCAAAGCAGAGAGAAATAGTAAGTTATACTAGACTATAATATAGATAAAAAACAATAGATCATAATAATATACTATATATTATTTTATTAGCACAAGAACAATGAAATTTAAAGAGTCAAATCAGACTACAATAGGAGAGACAGAAACAAATAATTCTGATAGCATTGGCACTAATACATTATTATTATAATGTATATTATGCTGTATAGCAAAATGCAATTATTCTGAATTAATAAAATTAATAATATTAAAAGAAAGGAAATTGGTAAATGCTCTGTTTTTGGAATT
The DNA here is from genome assembly GCA_902729485.2 of Mus minutoides. NCBI lineage: Eukaryota > Metazoa > Chordata > Mammalia > Rodentia > Muridae > Mus > Mus minutoides. Next base: position 162,653 of record LR750668.1, read on the forward strand.
ACCAAAATTTGCATGCACATTTTCTAATTATGCTATAAATTTGTAAAGTAAAAGAAAGTAATAAGTTAATTAATTCATAATTAATTGATTTTTTGTAGCATCTCACTAAAAGTCCAGGTGGGCCTTGAATTCATAGTAATCATGTGGCCTCAGCCATTCAAATGCTGAGATTAATTATAGAAATGAGCTTGGCTTATAAACTTAACAGAAAATATAACAAAAGAAAGCAGAACAAGATAATAAATAGCAAAGTATATTGTATACTTGTATAAAAATGTCATTTACAAGTTATTACTCTGTACAGTGAATAGGCATTAAGAAAAATCCAGACGGAAGCTAAGCCTTTAATATTAGTGTGTTTTTAAAAGACAGTATTATCTTATTGCTTCTGTATACTTTCTTCTATTATTTCATAACAATTTCACTGTTTGTAAAATATTTTGATGTTACTTACTCAGAAAATTGTCAAATTAGATTTGAGTAAAGATGTATCTGATTTTGTAATAGATTTGCAAGTTCAACTTTCAGACTTGAGATCTTAGCTTCTTTGCACTGTAAGCTATGTGATAACAGACAGAACTAAAGCAATATTTCCTCTGTTAACTCTTTGGAGAGAAAAAGTCAAGAATCAATCCATTATCATCAATAGTGCAAAATCAATCCTGCTAAATGACCCATAAGATTTCAAATCATATATTCTTTTTCTTAGTGTTATTATTTTTAAAAGTTATAGTTGCTACTTATTTGATATTAATCCTGTCTGTTGCATGAAAGCTTTTTATTTACTTATTGTTATTATGTGTGTTTTTATATGTGTCTGGAATGAGGGGCCACATGCCACATCATGTATGTGGAGAACAACTTTTTAGAGTTGGCTCGCTCCTTTCAACTGTGTATGTACATTTTCAACTCAGGCTCAGGCTGCCAGGATTGAGAAGCAAGCAGCTTTTTCGGCTGAAGTAACTCTCCAGCCACAAATGTTTATTTCCAGTAAAAACAGTTCTTACTCAATTTATTTTTAATGTCAGTAATTTTATTGAAATAAGCCTAACTTATATCACTGCATGTTGAGAGATTGCCCAGTTGTTTAAGGAATAATACTCCCATCTCAGGTCCTGTGTGGGCTGAGAACCACAAGGGGAAGATGAGCAGTTTTCCCCAGTAATGTGTTAGACAGATTGTAGGGGCTGATCTCATTGTCACCTTTCATAATGTCACCTTCCACACCTTCAGCACATTCACTAACTGCCACTCCAGTTAGTGATATCTATACTCCATCAGATATTGCATCTAATTTTTGAAGATACTCCAAATAGTTAATCATATTTACTGAGTATAGAAAAGTTGTCTACACTCCCAGCAAATAAAATATATTTGTATTCCAAGTATGTGTTAGAATTTTATATTTATGTGGATTCTGAACCAATAATCATCATCTTTCAATATAAAAATAAGAACAATTTTTATAGGAGTATTTTTATTTCTTTATTATTTTATTAATTAATTGTTTTATTGTATTTATAGAACAAATGCCTGTCCTTTGCCACTGAAAGAGTGACCCCTCCTCGTGTCTCCCCTCCCTGGGGCATCAAGCTTCTACATGTTTAAGTGCATCTTCTCCTACTGAGGTCAGATGAGGCAGTCCTCTGCTACATATGTGTGTGGGGGCCTCAAACCTGCCCACCTATGCTTTATGGTTGGTGTCTCAGTCTCTGCTCATGAGTTTTGCAGGCAAATTGATGGGACTAGAAAATATCATCCTGAGTGAGGAAACCCAGACTCAAAACAACATGCATGGTATATTCTCACTGATGGATGGAACTCAGGGCTCCCAATGGAGAAGCTAGAGAAAGTACTCAAGGAGCTGAAGGGGTCTGCAACGCTTTAAGAGGAACAACAATATGAACTAACCAGACCACCGGCCCCCAGGCTCGTGTCTCTAGCTGCATATGTAGCAGAAGATGGATTAGTCAGCCATCATTGGGAAGAGAGGCCCCTTGGTATTGCAAACTTTATCTGCCCCAATACAGAGCAACGCCAGGGCCAAGAAGTGGGAGTGGATGGGTAGGGGAGCAGGGTGGGGAGAGGGTAGAGGAAACCTTTGGGATAGCATTTGAAATGTAAATTAAGAAAATATCTAATAAAAAATTTGGAAAAAAAAAAAAGAAATGGAGGGACACAAATGGAACAGGGACTGAAGGAATGTTCAGCCAGTAACTGGTCCAACTTGGGATCCATCACAAGGGTGGGCACCACTCCCTGATGTTATGTTGTATTTGCAGACAAGAGCCTGGCATGACTGTCCTCTGAAAGGTTCTAACAGCAGCTGACAGACAGATGCAGACCACTAGACTGAGGTTGGGGACTGTGGGAAGTGGTTGCAGCCACATGAGCCAAGATGGCGCCCTGGCTCTATGCCAATCCCGCGACCTTCTCTTGTTTATCCCAGTCTCAGTCATGTGCAATAAAAGCAGCATGTGAAACTCGCAGGAGATGATGGCTTTGTCCCACACGATATCATTCTATCAGCCTATCCAATAGAGGCTTGCCTGCATGCTGAAGTTGTGCCTTGGGCGTGTGTGTCTATGACTGGACTCCTTAGTGTGGTGTGAGGTGATGTGAGTGAATGGAAGAGGATAAGTTGTGGGCAGTCCCAGGCAGAAGTGGAATAAGAGAGAAGTGGAATAAAGGAGAACCGGAATAAAGGAAGCAGAAGCTGTATGAGACCTGCCTTGGAATCCTTGTTGCTCTTCCCATTGTCTCTGCTGGTCAGAGATATGGGTTGTGACAGGGGACCCCTAAGAGTTAGGGAAAGGATTGAAGGAACTTAAGTGGATGGAAATCCCATAGGAAGATCAACATTGTCATCTAACCCAGACCCCTGTGAGCTCCCAGAGACTGAGGCACCAACCAAAGAGCATCTATATTTTTTACATGTTTTTATCTTAGATATTTTTTTCAATCACATTTCAAATGCTATATCCCTTTTCCTAGTTTCCTCTCCGAAAATCCCCTGTACCCTCCCCTCTCCCCCTGCTCCCCAACAACATTTTATCCTAAAACAAAAGGATATATGTTCTTCACAGCACCTCATGGTACCTTCTCCAAAACTCACCATATAATTGGACACAAAACAGGCCTCAACAGATACAAAAATATTGACATAATCTCATGCATCCTATCAGATCATCACAGACTAAGGCAACATTAATAATAGAAAGCCAACATTCACTTGGAAGTTAAGCATCTAGTTTTTTAATTAACTTCTTAGATTAGCATGCAAAGTAACAGGGTTCATTATGATATCTTCATCCATATGTATCATTAAGTTTGGGGATGGATGAGCATGAAGTGGAGGAGGGCAGCATATGACAACAAAGTATACTTTATTTTCTAATGAGCTGAATACATTCAAAGAGATTCTCTCAAGATAGGAATATATACTGTAACTCTTTTGACACTATTGAGGGATATAAAACATGCTGATTTCATAGGGCTGGGGATGTGGCTCAGGAGCAAAGCACTTGATTAACATCTGTGAGGGTTTAGATTTAATACCACCAATAAATGATCAAAGAGTACCTGGTAATATTAAAGCTTACCTTACATAAATATGTATGCCAATGCAGCAGTCCATCCATGTCTTTTCAATAACAGATTTGGAAAACCAAAATCTTGTAAATAATGTTACCATGTTTGGTAGAAATGCCTTTTCATCTTCTTAATGATTTATCTCTTTAATGTCCAGCTTTGTACCTTAACTGAAATGTTTTCAATGTTTTTTGTAAGTGATCTCAAACTCTAATTTCTGCCATTTAATAAAATGAAATAGATCATATTTTGCATTGTTTAAAATATGCACCAGAACCTGAAGCTAAAGAAATTTTAAACCTGGGCTCCAGAAATGTTCCTATGCTCAAGGGTGGTTGCTGCTCTATGAGGAGGTCAGAGATGTAGAGGCCTGCACCTACAATTGGGCACTTCCTAAATAACTTCCTGTAACTCCAAGGAACCCCATACCCATTTCTATCACCAGCATGAAAACACACGCACACACACACACACACACACACACACACACACAAAACTAATAAAAATATAAGCGATTTAAAGAGTATTAAAATTCTCCATTAAAGAATGTTTATAAATTCAATGACATAATTCAACAGATATCTTCAAGAAAATTGAGAAAAATATGTGTTTGATGACTTCTGAAAAATGTTTAAACACAAACTGCAATGTTCAGTTAGAACTTAAAAACAACCTAGTATTGCTTGCAGAAAAAAATTGTACACACACCCTGGAAATAAATTAATAACTGAGCTACCACCACCGTTTAAATGTATAAAGCTATCTGGGAGCTGAAGAACCACATTCCACACATGAAGCATTTTACTCATTAATGAAGAACGTTTGATTCATTGCACAGCCTAGCCTTTTTGGCACTTCATGTTAGACAAATAAACTGAGGCTCAATTTGACAGAAAGAGAGTTATATCTGGAGATAATACTTATGATCAAGTGTGACTGGTGCCATAAGACACAATAATTTGTCAACCTTGGTAAGAATTAAGAACCTGGGCTATTAATTCTGAGACATGACTTGAATTGCATGTTACTTGTAAACATGGCTGGTCAAATTGATGACAAAATATAATTTAAACATCAATTTCTCCTTTGTATATTTCCTCTGATACACTGTAAAAAAAATCAGTGTTTGGGATTATCTTCCACATTTGTAACTGGTATATTATACATTCTTCTCTTATGAACTGCTTTTAATTCATTGATATTCACATAGCGACTTCCCTATAGGTACAGCTGTATGTTGGGACTCTGCTGCATATTGAAAATACTCTGGAAGTTTGTTATTCTCACAATTGCAGTTTACCATTAGGGCAGATATTTGGGTTGCCGAAAGCTTGTTTTCATTTCAAAGAATGGCAATCATTTCATTTCTGTGTCATCATCGAACATATGCTGCATGATTATGTTGCCAGATGAACTGAATGGCTCACAATAAATTTCTTGGTATGTTAATATTTGCAAAGTCCTCCAATGTCATCAAATTTGTGCTGTTATGAAAATTATGCATGTAATGATTGTACTTTATGAAAAATATGGCTTTCCTCGCTTTCTTTCTTAGATTGAAAACAACTTTGATTTTCTAGTCTTCTAGAATATATAAATTCATTGATAAAGAAAAAATATCTGGCTTGATATATTTCTCTCTCCCACCTGTAAATTTGAAGCAAATGCTGTGGGTCAAAATTGTACAGAAGTCGGTGTTCAGATTTTCTTTTATGACTCAGGATTGTTCAAAATGCTTTGTATGTATCAAATTTTCTACCTACTATCTTGTATTATATTCAAGATCATTCCAATATAAGCCAAGAAATAGGCTCAAAGTTGATCTCTTATTATGCATTACAAAGGATAAGATGGTCCCTATGTATCATTGCTTTTGAAAAAACTGAATTTACCGGCAGTTGAGGATAGCCTCATGATGTCTCACGTCACCTTTGTTTATTGATTAAATATGAAATAATTTGACTTGTTTAATGGGCTTATGTAAAGCTATATGTAGTATTTTGACTTGAAATATTTCAGGGTATAATTATAGTATCATTAATTTATGCATTAGAGAATGCATGCTGAAATTAATTTGCAGCATAATAATCTTTCTTTTAAACTGCAACATCTTTAATTCATTTTAAGATAAAATAAGTTTTCTTCTATAACTTTAGGTTGGTAGTAGGATTATATAATTTATCTAAGAAAAGGTAAAATACTTTTTCTACATACTTTTTTTCCCTGTTTCTATGTGCAAATAGATATATAAATTGTTAAAAGAAATTCTAGATTATGGTGGGACAAAGGCTTGTGGTTGATTAAACCAGTGAAATTTCTAATTTTAGAGTTATAATAGTTCAACTTTGCTCTTTCCTTCATTTATAAGTGCGTTATAGTGGTACAGTGAAAGATGCTTTCAAAATCTTGGCTTACACATACATGATGTGTGATATTGATTATTCCATTGAGCTTAAATTATAATATATCTCCACAATCATTCATTGAATAATTCTTATAAATTATCCATAGATAAGATATGTCAATTTTTCTCATACTCTTATGCCCAATACCTTACCTCTAAATTGATATAATTTATCAATCTGTTCCTGTATCTTGAACAATGGCTGAGGCATTTTTACTTTAGGTGGAGTAGAAAAATGAAGTAAAGAATAATTCACAGTCCCTTTCATCAATGTTTCCTTGTATCTCATATCTTATGGTAGGCTTTGAAAGAGAACCAAGACCGATTTTGAAAGAATAAGATATGACCAACTGCTTCCGAAAGTAGAGACTCCAAGGCGAAGTGAAACTGAACATTTTGTTCAAATACAGTTAATAACCAATGAATATGAGATTACCTCATAGTAGTTTAACCTTCCCAATCACACCTTCTTATACAGTCTTATTGAGGATTTACAGCAATCATTTTTTATCCTTTCTTGGGCTCTAATCAAAATCTATATGAGGTTAGATGCCATAATTAACCTTAATGTTACAATAGTAGTTTTCTTTCAGAAACATTTGTAGGCTGAAAATGTATCTCCATGGTGTGATACTTGTCTTGTGTGTTTGATTTTAGTAACCCAGACCACCATTTATCTATAGAATAACCTAGATGATAAAACTGATGTTATTTTGTTCAAAATTTAATTCATTTTTATTGAGCTTACTCTTCCTTTGTTGATCTGTCATGCAATTTACAATGTAGGGACTGGATTTCAGTTATGACCATCTTTTAACTCTGTGAGTTGTGTCAAGATGGAAAGAACACAGTATATAATGGGAGTGGGATGTGTATCATAAGGTTAGTTCTGATCATCCACAAGCTGACTGTCACCAACACCTTCGTGGAGAAGCAGGCATGGGCACACCACTCTGCTCTAGCAAATCTCTTCTAGAAGTTTCTATTCTTCAAGAGTGAATAAAAGTCTCAGGTCTTATAACCACACAGTTCTTACTAAGTGTGATTTTTTGATTCAAGGCCAACTTCTCCCAGATCCAAAGGGTCCAAAGGCAAGAGTGTGGTCTTGAATACTCAGCTTCAGACTGGAGAATGTTTAAGCTAACAAAGTGTGAATTGGTGTAGGTAAATCTAGGCACTTACACCACTTCCACATGTGACATAATATCGCTTATCAGGATATTATGTAGAACTTAAGAAAGAGAAACTGGGCTAGGGCCAGTCTTGGTCATGAGAATATCAAAAGTGCCATTCTTGGGCAAGATGGTATTTCATTGAGCACCTGTATAATATGCTGAAAATACACATCTGAAGGAGGTAAATTTCCTTTTGGTTAATAATGAAACACTTCAAGGAAGCTTTAGTATTAGATTATTATTTTGGGTATTATATTTTTTAAACACAAGAACTTTACTCATTCTCCTTTCTTATATTTGAAGAGGGGGAAAAAGACATATTGATATTACAATCTGTTTCATTAATACTTTAGCCATCTGCTTTTAGAGAATATGCTGGGAAACAAGATTGTGACATATTTCCAAGTGTGTAGAAAATTAGTATTGTACAATTCCAGTGTATCACAAGTAAATAAACATATCATTTTCAACTTACAAGTAGCATTCATGACTTTTTTGGATAAATTCCTTGATCAGGTAGTAAAGCAACATGCCAAAAGCATGCCACTGGGATACTTTTCCTATAAGATACTGATTATCTTTGCTGTGATGATTTTCAACAAAGTATTTCTAAGTTAAAGTGTGGAATGCTCACTTTTCTTAGTTGATGGCTGTTTCTCTAATATCTGTCTATAGGTGGCAGCGATTATTCACCATTGCACAGATGTGAAGTTAAAGGCACTGTATGATTATAAATGGAAGATGAATATATAAAGTGAACTCAAACAGGGAGGCTTATCCAGTTTTTTGCAAGGAAAAGTTTAGGTTGTTTAAAAACTGCTGTTAACTAGAGAAAAATATAAAGACCTTAGTCATTAGCTCAAGTTTAACATTCTCTGCTCTTCATGAATTTCAGGCAATTAAATACTTCTGATGTAAAACATTCTTATTTTCTTAGTAAAAAACAAACAAACCCCCAAACAACAACACCCCCAAAGTAATTGATTTGCTGGACATCTGGTTCTCTATATCCTTTATCAGGAAACCATACATGGCTAAGCATTAGTACAGAGAAAAATGATTTTGTCTTTCTTAGAGCCTATTTGTCTATTCATAATTAGACAAAGAAGACAATTTCTATGATTCATAAAATCCATACTTGTGTTTGTCATTATAATGATTCTGTATTCAGTATTTCTTGTAGTGACCCTAGTAGTGACTCTGCACATTCTTCAGGCAATTAAATACTTCTGATGTAAAACATTCTTATTTTCTTAGTAAAAAAACAAACAAACCCCACAACAACAACAACAACAACAACAACAACAGCAACAACAAAACCCAAAGTAATTAATTTACTGGACATCTGGTTATCCATATCCTTTATCAGGAAACCATACATGGCTAAGCATTAGTACAGAGAAAAATGATTTTGTTTTTCTTAGAGTCTATTTGTCTATTCATAATTAGACAAAGCAGACAATTCCTATGCTTCATAAAATCCATACTTGTGTTTATCATTATAATGAATCTGTATTCAGTATTTCTTGTAGTGACCCTAGTAGTGACTCCCCACACCCTTACTTCCAGAGAAGCACCATTTCTGTGTTTCAATTGAAACCATTGATTACAAAAGATAATTTAGCATGCAACTTTCCAAAGATTTTCTTCATGGTTCAAGAGTCAAAATTATAAGAGTCTTTCAGAATACAATTTTTATAAATAAACAAGTTTGAGTTCATGAACATATGCTAAATTACCTAGGATTAAGAATAGCTCATTTTTTAAAAACATGCTTCAATATATGAGCCACAAGGTTATGAGTTAAGCGGAAAAAAGCACTTGTTTATAAATAACAATTCTATCAGATTCTGTCTAGTCTGTGATATATTTTTCTAGTGTTTTAACATTTGTAAAATTAGATTCTCAGTATAGTCTGTACCATTCCTGCCTATAATATATAAATAGAGTTGGTATTTATTATTTTCTGAACATTAGAAAACAGCTTGAAAATGTTAAGAATGGATGTTGGGAGCTGGGAAGAAAATTCCAAAGACAAAGGTTTTTGTTTTGTTTGTTTTGTTTTGTACATTTGAGCTAAAACAGAAAAGGAGAAAAACAATGTGACTAACTGAAAAGAAAATGTCATTTCAGAACATCAATAACTAACAGTATAATGAAAGTGTCGATTTATTCTTCCTGTGGTTTAAAAAAAAATGTTTGTAGATTTGTTTAATTCTCAATTTTCGAGTATGAGGATTTTATCTGCTCATTACTCTGTGCACCTCTTTCATGCCTGGTGCCTCAGAAGCCAGAAGATGGCATTGGATTCACCAGAATTGGAATTACAGACTATAGTGAGCTGCCCTGTTCTGGAAATCAAATTCTGGAAGAATCAAAATCTGGAAGAGCAACCAGTGCTCCTAATCCCAGAGTTACCTCTCCATCTCCCTTCCCTTCTTTGATTAAAGACATGGTATTCTTTTAATGAGTTTTAGTCCATCCTGGAAATTTTGTCTCAGGAGGCTGTGCTCAGAGCAAGGTGACAGAAGATCTCTTCAGTTACCTGTTTGAGAGTCTCTAAGAGTAAGAAAAGTATCAGCCAAAGGTATCCATCCACAATTCTAATGACATACTGAATATTTTATATTTTCTGTTCAGATACTAAAGACAGTTTCTGATAAAGGAGGAACAATTAAATTTTCATTAGGATGTGAGTAGCCCTTATCGATGTCTCAATTTTTAGCTTTCTTCTGCTAATAGATAATAACTGATACTATTTATTCTGTATTATACTCATTCTTCTGAGTCTATTATTTGTAGGGAGGGGATGCTGAAGTTGGTTTGGATTTTTCATGCAGTAGTACTTCATATTTACTTATTTTAGAGTGTCATATCATTCAGAATCTGTCTACTGGGGAGTAATTGAAAAGCTCAAAAAATTGCTCATAAATATGTTGGTTCTTGAAGCATTTTTTTTTTAATTTGACATGACTAAACCTTCATATTTCTCATTGTTTTAGAAATGCCATTTATTCTTTGCATAGGATAATAGACTTTTAAAAAATTATTTACTCTAAAATTCTGCCAGAAATTTACTGTATTGCTTGTTGACTTCAAAGATCATTTCTTCCATGGTTAGTGTTAAGTGAAAACCTCTCTGCTTAAATGCTAGTGTCTTTTCATTACTAACATGAATTTCTAGAGCCTCAGTTATGACAGTTTCAATGTTCATAATGGAAATTCTGATTCAGATGCTGTGAGGGAGGGTTTTTCTTCAGAAGACCCTAATATGTGCATATGAGAAGTCTTGTGGACACTTTCAACAGGGCAAAATAGAGTTTAGAATTCTCTTTAAAACTGTTCTAGGAACAATTTCAATTCCTATAACATTTTTTCTTAGCATCATCAGAAATCCCTTATGTCCTAGAAGGTCTATTATTTGTGCTTTGCTTTCTTTCTTTATCTCTCTGTGGGTTTGTAGTGTGAGAATGACCTTG
>LR750668.1:179755-194563 GCA_902729485.2 Mus minutoides
CTGGCCCCGGCGTTCCCCTGTATTGGGGCATATAAAGTCTGCATAACCAAGGGGCCTCTCTTCCCACTGATGGCCAACTAGGCCATCCTCTTCTATATATGCAGCTAGAGACACTAGCCCAGGGGGTACTAGTTAGTTCATGGTTATTCTTCCACCTAGAGGGTTGAAGACCCCTTCAGCTCCTTGGGTACTTTCTCTAGCTCCTTCTTCCTTGGGAACCCTGTGTTCCATCTAAAAGCTGACAGTGAGCTTCCACCTCCCTGTTTGCCAGGCATTGGTATATTTTCCCCCCGAGACCGCTATATCCGGGCCCTTTCAGCACCATCTTGCTGGCATATGACTGAGAACCTCCACGTGCTTAGGCTTGTGTGTTTTTCTTTGAAGATGGAACACACAGCCTCCTCACGCCTATTTTGCTACCTAAAGTAGGTAAAACATCAAGTTTGAGATCTTGTCCAACAGAAGAAAGGTGGTAACGTGCCAGAGATAGGCACTAAGGATAAATCAGTGGTTCTCAGTCTTCCAAATGCTGCAACCCTTTAATTAAGTTACTAATGTTGTAGTGATCCCCAACTAGGAAATTATTCCATTGCTATTTCATAACTGTAATTTTGCTATTGTTATGAATTGTAATTTAAATATCTGATATGTAGGATATCTGATATGTGACCCTTAGAGGGGGTTGCAACTCATGAACTGACAAGCACTAGAATCGAAAGAATGACTGTCATATGGCAGGAGTTTCTGAGGTAAGCCATGGACTCCTCTGCTACATCCCTCTAACAATTTAGAACATACAGAAGGAAAAACAATATGAGCTAACCAGTACCCCTAGAGCTCCCAGGGACTAAACCAGCAACCAAAGAAAAAACATGGTAGGATTTGTGGCTCTAGCTGCATATGTAGCAGAGGATGGCCTAGTCTGTCATCAATGGGAGAAGAGGCCCTTGGTCCTGTGAAAGTTCTATGTCCCAGTATAGGGGAATAACAGGGCCAGGAAGCAGGAGTGGGTGGGTTGGGGAGTAGGGAGAGAAGGGAGGGGGTTGGGGGCTTTCAGAGGGGAAAGTAGAAAAGGGGATAACATTTGAAATGTTGATAAAGAAAATATCTAGTAAAATAAGTAAAAAAAAAAACAAAAAACAAAAGAACATAATCTCATGAAAACTGATTATCTGTTCAGCACTGTTGTGATGGAATAGAGGTGGCATATCCAGCTTTGCTTTTGATGGACTGTATGAATATGAAGTACACGTCATTATTCTGATGTGAAATTTAGAATGTGAAGCATAAGCTCACATTGAAACTCATGTTTTCATCGATGCTATCGTTGGCATTTTGGCATTTGTACCAGAAACTCAGACTTAATATGACTACCTTTAGAAGCTCTTACATGAACTAATTGTATGGCAATTACTCGATCAGCCTGAAAACACAATGAATCATGCACCCCACAGTCTTTATCAAAAGCAGTGTGTGCTTCTAGAGCATTTGAATTTAATTATGGAAACTGCTTCAGCTAAAAGTGACTGACTTGCAGACATGTAAAATAACAAGGCAAAAACGTAGGTACAATGCCTTCTATTAGATTTATGAATGCATGCATCTCCAATTTAAATAGATGGAGTTATGAATAATACATTCTATAATTTATTAATTGGTATTTTAAAATGATGCACGTGGAAAAGACAAGGAGAATGGGCAAAGAGGTGAATAAGAAATTGGTTAAGGGAGGAGAGGTATAGTATGTAATGCGTGTCTACTTCTGTGCTAAAGATTTGGTCGGACATTGATGGATGCTAAATCATACCCTTGAGTGTGCACTTAAATGTTCCTCTCCATTCTAGCCTAGTGCTACATTGTTTTAGCTTTCAGTAATGGGCAGCTCCATGACATGCAGGGCTTTTCCTGTCACCTATATCTTCAGGTTTTAGATTGATTTTTATTACATTTGCTGTGGAATCTTTGAGAACACTGTATTTTAATTAGCTTTAACTGGCCATAAGAAGAATATAGACACAGCTTCCTGACATAGTTTTACGTCTTTCCTAGTAATACATACAGGGATCAGATAGCAAGAGTTTTAGAATCCTGGTTAACTTGTGAATGTGGCAACATTTGGGCTGAGATACTATTTACTCCACATAACACCATTAGAATAAAGATTAGATATGAAAATATTAAGGATAAATGAAGAGTAAGGGTATTGATTGTATGTGACAATTTCTAAGTGTTTGACTCAGAGTACCATAGAAATCCAAATGATAAGTTAATAAACTTTTGTAAATTTTCATTTTTAATCAGTTCTATGATTGTTAAATATTTTAATCACTTATTTCTGAAGTAGTCACATTCTAATTATGTAAATAAACAAGACATGGCAATGAAATATTTCTCAAAATTCAATGTATTAGAAATTCAGGTCAGGGATATTATTCAAAACTAAGATCTCTAGGCTGTGTCTTTAGAATTATCTACTTAATATGTTTAGAAAAATGTGAAGGCTGTTCCTTTCAATAAGCACCCAAATAATTCCAAATAAGGAAGGTTATTACAAAAGTTCTATTCCTTCAATTAAGAGATGCACCCATGAATGACAATAATCACTTATGAAACCTTAATCATATAAAGGTTAAGTTCCTTTAATCATCAGTACTGGAACGCAGGGACTGTTAAAATCTACAGGTAGACAGGTGAAGAGAAACTCCCATTCTGACACCTAGTGGCTGTGACTCTTGATAAAATAAATAACTGCAAATGTCCGCAGTCAGTGTTCTCACCTGTAAAATAGAGCAGCATAAAACCACTGGGAGGAATAATTAGAAAGCAGTGGAGCAGAGTTGCCTCCACATTATGAAGGAGATCAGTGAATTAAATGAAAAAAGGGAAACTCCAAAGAACTTCCAGTCACCAGGGACAGCTGGGGCAAGCAGCTGGAGGGCTGCTGTTTTCATCATTTGGCTGGCCAAAAAAGCCAAGTCTTCCACTATGCGTTGGTCCTTACATGATGGGAGTTGAGGGCAGATTGGCTGGAAGAGGGAAAGCTAATTAACTTAATTGCAGATGATCATTTTATTTTAATTTGAATTGTAAATAATAATTTGAGGGGCACAAGAGAAACAAAACCAGCACAGCGATGAGTGAGAGCAGAGAGTGATACATGCCTCGGATTGCTTTCTAAAGAGAGTGCACACTCTGGTATGGATGTGTTTTGAAAATAAATACAATTATATTTTTAGTGTGTAATCTCTTTCCCCCTTTCGGGATTTTGGTTAGGACTCAGAAGTGACATAATTAAAGAACCCAGCTAGCCATGGTTGTGGAAATCCATATTCACTTCAATTATACACCTTAAGTAGTTGATTATAAATAATCAGTAAGAAAGCAGTGATGACTTTAAGATAGCCACAATGGAGAGAAAAAAGTAATCTGTCTTTAAGCATCCATTGCATTTAATGCTTTGGATAAACAGACAATCTCAGAGAGATTACCTTGATTTAAATTGTTCATTTCAATGATTCTCTTTTGTGGTCTAAAACCTTGATAAATTAAACAATAACCCTAGCTTTGGTTTGCAAATTTAATGTTTATATTGATTTTTTTCTCTCATCAAGTTCGTGCCATTGAGGGCAGTAACATGTAGCATTATCACAAGTTATTGTATAGATGTCTACCAGACTAAATTTAGTCATCTGTCTTCTAGGAAGGGAAGGTGTCAGCATTGTGTTTTCTCAGTTCTAGACCAGTCCACACATTACACATTTATGTTCTAGCCTTCTTTCTATATCTCTTCACCTGTCTTTTAAAATAATGATTTAGTTTTTTAATTGCTTGTAGAGACATTTAACCACTTGGGGCTTTTAATCATTTACACTCCTAACTAACAGCAGTTTCAGAGTTGGAGAGAAAGCTGAACTGAAACACCAAACGACCTCTCCCTTTCCATTACATATCCAGCTAAATTTATAGTTCAATTAATAAACCCAAGGCTCAAGCTTACAGCTATTAATGGTGCAGAGACTTTAGGCACAGAACATATGAGAGAGTGATTGTAACATTCTACTTGAATCAAAACGTGGACAGACGAGGATAAACAATGAAACAGAAATATGTCTCTTCTTCCGTTAGGAACTTCTACCAAATGCTCCTATCTAATGCATGTACCATGAGCAACCACGGGGAAATCACAGGGTTCTGTGGTTATGAAACCAATACTCAATATATATCATTCACTGTGCTCCAATTAGTGAAACGACAGGAAGCTATTTAGCATATCTATTCACTTAAGAATATAACTTCAATATTATTCCATGGAAAAGTTACAACCATCTGAACATAATCAATATATTTTTAGTTTCAGTTATAATTTATTGAGAATTTAATACATGTACCATGTTGTTCTCATACATTATATTTATGCAATTTATTATATTCATGTGAAAAGTTTCATATTCCCTGAGCTGCAGGGATTCTGAAGGATGCATGAAAAATTGTCAAAGATTCAACGTCGTGAACTAAGGCTCAGAGTACACCTCATTCTTGAGATATGGTCTTGATATATAATTCAAACTGGTCTGGAACTTACTTTGTAAGCAGTGGTCTTCCTTTTTGACTCACAAATCCTTTCATTATAGGAGTGTGCCATCATGCTTGGCTTCAAGGGCTGGATTTTGATAGAGGATATTGCTTCCAACCTTTAAAACCAAGGCTGATATATAGAGCTTTGTGGCTTAGAATGAGAATATGTCCTCAATTCTTTGCTTCAGGGTGGGACTTGGCCTGGCCTGTGCTTGTAGAGGTTTTGTCATGGCTATAACAACTGCATTGATATATATATATATATATATATATATATATATATATATATATATATATATATATATATATATATATATATATATATATATATCTTGCTGTGTCCAGAAGAAAATGGTTTCTTGTAGTCATCTACTGCTTCTGGCTCTTACACTCTTTAAGCCTCCTCTTCTGCAACCATCTCTTAGCTTTGATAAAGGTAATAAGATATATTTGTTTCCTCTACGTCTAAGCATTCTGTAGTCTCTTATCCTTTGTGGTTTTATCCAGCTAGCTATTAAATAAATATTTTAGAACATAAATCCTGCCTGGTTTTTAAATTACTTTCAAGGATGAAATCTTCAGAGTAGAATACAGATTTTATCCTAAAGAAGAGCATACAAAAATTAAACTCAGTGTATACTGTGTAGGAAATGTATAGTTATTAAAATTAGGGTATATTGCAAATACTGGTGACTATGTGGAGGAGGGAGAATGTCCTCCACTGCTGGTGGAAGTGAAAATTTATATAACCAATTGGGAAATTAATTTTTTTTTTAGAAAATTGGAAATAGTTCTATCTCAAGACCCAACTATACTACCCCTGGACAAATAGCCAAAAGATGTTCAACCATACCACATGGATACTTGCTCAACTCTGTTCATAGCAGCTTTATTTGTAGTGGAAACCTGGAAACAACCTATATGTCTCTTGGCGTAAGAATGGAAAAAAATGTGGTTCGTTTACACAATGAAATACTACTCAGCTATTAAAAGCAAGAACAGGACATCATGAAATTTTCAGGAAAATAGATGGACCTAGAAAATGTCATCCCAAGGTAGGTAACCCAGACCCAAAAAGAGACACACAGGATTACTAACTTATAAGTAGATATTAGGCATAAAATATAGGACAACCATGCTACAATCCATAGACCTAAAGAAGCTGAGTAAAAAAAGGGCCCAAGGGAGGATCTTCAGATGGGAAAATAAAAGAGACATCAGAGGTGGATGGAGGGAGGGAATTGGCTGGGAGAGAGGGTGTGGGAAGGGAAGAAGAGGGAGCAAATGTGGGGAGGGCTAAGGGAGAGAGAACTGGGAAAGAGAACAGAAGTCAATGGGGGGACAGCTCTGGCACAAGCCATAAACCTAGGACAAGGGGAACATTTAGGAGCCTATGAGGGTCACCCCAAGGCTTCTACCAATAGGGCATATGGGAACTGAAAAAGCCACCTCCTGTAACCAGGCAAGACTTCCAATAGAGAGATAGGAACACCAAACCAGCCACAAATCCTTTGACTCAAAATCTGTCCTGCTTACAGGATATGCTGGAATAAAGTTGAAGCTGATATTAAGAAATGGTCATCTAATTGAAACACATGTAATGGCATAGAGCTCACCCCTGACACTGTTATTTATATTCTGCTCTACTTGAAGAACAGTAGCCTAGAATAACTGTCATCTGAGAGGCATCAACCAGCAGCTGATGGAAACAAATGCACAGACACAGAGCCAAACATTTAGACTGAGCTCAGGAATCTTGTGGAACAGGTTGGGAGATGATCCATAGAGGGTCACTGAGACTGAGCTACCAACCAAAGGACATGCATGGGATGGACTAATTGCTGTGTAACTTGGTCTTCCTGTAGGACCCCAACAGCTGGAGCAGAGGCTGTCTTTGACTCTGCTGCCTGCCTTTCAATCCCCTTTCCCCTAACTGAGCCGCCTTGTCTAACCTTAAAGGAGAAGATGTATCTAGTTCTATAGCAACGTGATATGCCAAGAAGGATGGACATCCATGGAATGTCTCCTGTTCTCTATGGAGAAAAGGAGGGGGATTGGAGAGAGGGGAGATCAGAGAGGGGGACTTGGAGGAGAACAGGGAGGGGAAGATGTGATCACAATGTAAAGTAAATAAGTAAGCGAATGAATGAAAATGTAAGCTGTATTGTCAGCTAAGTTTGAGGTGATATCCACTGCACTTTGGCCAAGAATGGGACTTGGTTTTGTTTCTGTGCAAAGCACTGTGCATTCTAGCTTTGTTATCAACTTACACCTTCAAAATTACTTATTACTTACATATTTTCTAAATGGACCCTTTTCTCATCTTTCCCCTCCTTCAGGACTTCTTTTATTTGGCTGTTATTGGAAGGTGTAGACAAAATCTAGGTTGTTTTTTTTTTTTTTTTTTTTTTTTCCATTTTAAACAACGTAATATAAAAAAAAAAAATCCTTTAGAGGTGATCTTCCTTGTTATCTCCCAAACTTTTTTCTTTGGATATTTGTTCTGTTTTCTAGACTACCAAAACTTAAAATTTTGTAAGTTCCCTTCTTTTCCTTTCTCCTTCAATGTGCTGGCTGGTTTTATGTCGAGTTGATACAAGCTAAGGTCATCTGAGATGTAAGAACTTCACTTANCAAACAAAAAAGCAGCAACCCTCTGGGCCTTTGCATCATCTTCTAAGTCTACACTTAATATCTCTCTCTTTCTCTCCCTCTCTTTCTCTCTCCTCTCTCTCTCCCTCTCTCTTCCTCCCTCTCTATCTCTCTCCCTCTCTCTCTCTCTGCTTCTTGACTGCTGATGTACTTGACCCAATTAAATGGACTAAGACAATTGACTGTATTTTGCTTATTCTCAAGAAGTCAATGATATTGTGAATACTAGCTTTCTACAAGTATTATTCTATAAATCTCCCTTTTTTTCTAATCTCCTTATATTTTATGAAGGATCTGAGAGTTTTTGTTGTTTGGTTTTTACAAAGAAGTCAAAACTAAGCCCCAATGTGTCTTCAACAAATAGTATTAGCAAAACTGGATGACTACAGGTAAAAGGCTGAGACTATATGCATAATTTCCTTCTCACATGTACAAAAGTCACCTCCAAGTGAATCAAATATCTCACCATACAACTAACAATTCTGATTCTTCTAGAAAAAAAATGATGTAGGGAAAACAGATTACTTAGAAGATTAGAGAAAGAATTAACAAATAGGTTTTTATAAAATTAATAAGCTTTCATGAAGAAAATGATACAATAAATCAAGAAAATAAACAGCCCATAAAATTAGATTATCTTTTTGCCAAATAAATATTCACTACACCAGACAAAAGGATGTATCAAATCTTCAGGTCTACCTTATCCACATTCTCCACCCTCTTGTCACTATTCTTTTATACTAATATACATATTTGAAATGTCATTGCTTTAGGAAATTTTCAGTATGCTTCTCTTAAATAGAAATATTCTTGTCTTTGCACTTTAGTGTTGCTTTTACAAAAAAAGTTAAGAATAAAATGATGTCTGATAAAATATCTGATCAGTGTTAAAATTAAAAAATTTCTCAAAAGTTAAACAATATATTTTCAATATCTTTCTGAGATTTAAGAGGTTCTTCATGCTATATGTTAATTTTAACAGCTCTATCAATCTCCACATACTCTTAATTCATTTGTCATAATTCTGAACCATAAGTTTCAAAGAATTTCCCAAAGTATGGATATTGCTGAGTACAGATGTGCTGGTAACATTTTTTTTGAGTTGATTTCTATACGTTTGAAATGTTAATGTGACTTATTCTCTTCTTCTTCTTCTCCTCCTCCTCCTCTTCCTCCTCCTCCTCCTCTTCCTCCTCCTTCTTCTTTATTTTTCTTCTTCTTCTCTTCCTTCTTTTTCTCCTCCTCCTTCTTTTTCTTAGCATGATTTAGATTGGGATTATTTTTTCAATTAAGAATTATTATTAGCCGGGCATGGTGGTGCACGCCTTTAATCCCAGCACTTGGGAGGCAGAGGCAGGCAGATTTCTGAGCTCGAGGCCAGCCTGGTCTACACAGTGAGTTCCAGGATATCCAGGGCTATACAGAGAAACCCTGTCTCGAAAAACCAAAAAAAAAAAAAAAGAATTATTATTAACTTAATATATTTAATATAACATATTTGTCTTAACTTACACAGTCTTATTAGTATATAGTTGGGAGTCTTCATGATTTAAGTGAACCCAAATACCAGGTTTCATGTATAGTATAATATTTTATGTAGAATATTAGCATGAAGGAACTTGATATTGGTGGCTATTCTCTATGCAGACTTTTAGTCCTTTGAACACAATGTGGTCATTTTGTGATGGCTCACATAATGATTCATTCATCTTCATATTTTTATTCTATCATCATTGCTCTCACTATAGAATCTTATAGTAATTATCAATGACAAAAGATATATAGTGCTATCATTTGGAAGCTCATTCACTTTGGTGTCCCTTTCAAGACAGATTTGTAGGTAGACTATTGATATCATCTATACTCTCTGTAAGAATGAGACTACTGAGTCAAGGATACAGACACTGTTCAGGGGTAGATCTTTATAAGGCTTAGAAGCAAATGTAGCATTGTCAGAGGTTGCTGACAGGACCCTGATATAGCTATCTCTTGTGAGGCTATGCCAGTACCTGACAAATACAGAAGTGGATGCTCACATCTATTGGATGGAACACAGGGCCCCTAGAGAAGGATCTAGAGAAAGTATCCAAGGAGCTAAAGAGGTCGGCAACTCTCTTAGTCAGGGTTTCTATTCCTGCACAAACATCATGACCAAGAAGCAAGTTGAGGAGGAAAGGGTTTATTCTGCTTACACTTCCATACTGCTGTTCATCACCAAGGAAGTCAGGGATGGAACTCAAGCAGGTCAGAAAGCAGGAGCTGAGGGAGAGGCCATGGAGCGATGTTCTTTACTGGCTTGATTCCCCTGGCTTGCTCAGCCTGCTCTTTTATAGAATCCAGACTACCTGCCCAGAGATGGCAACACCCACAAGGGGACCTCCCCCCTTGTTCACTAATTGAGAAAATTCCCCATAGCTGGATCTTATGCAAGCACTTCCCCAACTGAAGCTCCTTTCTCTGTGATAACTCCAGCCTGTGTCAAGTTGACACAAAACTAGCCAGTATAGCAATATTATAGGAGGATTAACAATATGAACTAAGCAGTACCCCCACCAAACTGTCTCTAGTTGCATATTTAGCAGAAGATGGACTAGTCAGCCATCAATGGGAGGAGAGGCCCTTAGTCTTGTGAAGATCATATATATGCCCCAGTACAGAGGAATGCCAGGGCCATGAAGCAGGAGTGGATGGGTTGAGGATCAGGGTGGGGGGAGGGTATAGGGGCCTTTGGCAATAGCATTTGAAATGTAAATGAAGAAAATATCTAATAAAAATGAAAAACCCCTCTTATAAAATTTAAATTATAAGCCTAGCATCTGTATTAAAGTGTGATGGGTTAACTAGTTAAAATAGCATAGGAAAACTATTCAAATGTCATACACTAACTCTACAGTGTCGTAACTTTTTTCTCCAACTTTTATTAGATATTTTCTTCATTTACATTTCAAGTGTTATCCAGAAAGTTCCCTATACTCTCCCCCCTCCCGGCCCTGCTCCACTACCCACCTACTCCCACATCTTGGACCTGGTGTTCCCCTGTGCTGGGGCATATAAAGTGACGTACTGGTTCCCCGGAGAGAAGGGTGACTACCGGTTGATCCGGTAGGAGAAGATATATACGTCGATCTCTGTACTCGAGTCCCCCATGATCAATCAAGTACAATAAGAAGGTGGATCTCCCAACTTCTGGGGAAGTCGAGGAACCCATGAAAGAGATCGAGGAAGAAGGAACCCTTGGGAGTGTTCCATCTAATAGGTGACTGTGAGCATCCACCTCCATGTTTGCCAGGCACTGGTATAGTCTCCCAGGAGACAGCTATATCAGGGCTCTTTCAGCACTCTCTTGCTGGCATATGCTATAGTGTCTATGTTTGGTGGCTGATTGTGGGATGGATCCCTGGCAGCTGCAGTCATTGGGTCCATCCTTTGGATTCAGCTTCACACTTGATCTCTGTAACTCCTTCAATATGTGCTTTGTTCTTAATTCTAGGAAGAGGTGACGTGTCCACATTTTGATCTTCCTTCTTCTTGAGTTTCATGTGTTTAGTAAATTGTATCTTGGGTAGTCTAGGTTTCTGGGCTAATATCCACATATCAGTGAGTACATGTTATGTGAGTTCTTTTGTGATTGGGTTACCTCACTCAGGATGATGGCCTCCAGATCCACCGATTTGCCTAGGAATTTCATATATTTATTGTTTTTAATACCTGAGTAGTACTCCATTGTGTAAATATACCAACATTTTTGTATCCATTCCTCTGTTGAGGGACATCTGGGTTCTTTCCAGCTTCTGGCTATTATGAATAAGGCTGCTATGAACATAGTGGAACATGTGTCCTTATTACCAGATATATGGATATATGCCCAGTAGAGGTATTGCAGGATCTTCTGGTAGTACTATGTCCAATTTTCTGAGGAACCGCCAAACTGATTTCCAGAGTGGTTGAACAAGCTTGCATTCCCACCAACAATGGAGGAGTGTTCCCCTTTCTCCACATCCACCCCAGCATCTATATCGACATTTTTTTTTTTTACATTTAAATGAAAAATTGAAAAATTGGTAGTGGTGGTTATTTTTCTATCTCATCAAAAATGAGAGAAATGATCAAAGTTTTATGAGGTCAGTAAAGTTTAACAGGTTCTGCAGTGCCTGGAAAAAGTTGTTGCTATAGCCCCTGTTCTTGGGAGGTGACATATTATTCATTCTGGGATGAGGTCTTGTAGTTGAAGGTAGAAAGGGACAAAGGACTTGCCTAAACCAAGCAGCAAGCACTGATTCATCCTCTAAAGAAGCCCCAAAGTTCTGATTTCCTTCTTTACTGCCATACATAGCTTGAAATATATAGTATATGAGAACTAAAAAGATCTCAGGAAAACAAGTCACAGTAATTCATCAGAAGTCAATGAGCATTACTGCTACTAAAATGTTGAAATCTTTAAATGATTTTAAGGTCATGGTTAAACACATGAAAGTTAAGTTTTGTTTAACCTGACCCTTACAAAATATTTCAAGGTAAATTATTGAACATTAGGTATCTGATAGATACTTTTAATGATCTGATGATTTTCACAAGAGAATTACTTAGTTTCAATTTAGTGGACATAGTTCTAAATAGTACAGGAAAAGGGCTTGCATTCATTTTTTTAGTTTTAGTTAGTTTATATGTATGTGTGCTCTATTGTATGTGTATACATGGTACATCTACAGTTGCGCACAGACGTCAGCAAGAAAAAAGCATTAGATCTCCTGAAACTGCTGTCACAGGCAGGAGGGAGTCACCAGATAGTCTGGGAACTGAATATGCATCCCAGACACCAAACCCTGAAACTGTTGCTGATGCCAAGAAGTGCTTGCTGACAAGAGCCTGGTATGGCTGTTGCTCGAGAGGTTCTACTAGCACCTGACTAATATAGATGCAGATATTTATAGCCAACCATCAGACTAAGCCCAGGGACTCTAATAGAATAGCTAGTGGAAGGAGTGAAGGAGCTGAAGGGGAGTGCAACCCCATGAGAAGATCAATATCAACTAACTGGACCACCCAGAGCTTCTACGGACTAAACTACCAACCAGAGTATACTTGGAAGGATCTATGATTCCAGATACATATGTAGCACAGGATGGCCTTATCTGGCACCAATGAGAGGAGAGGCCTTTGGTCCTGTGGGGGCTTGATGTCCCAGCATAAAGGGTTGCTAGAGAAGTATGGTGAGGTGGGAATGGGGGTGGGTGGGTGGCAGAGCACCTTCATAGAGGCAGAGGGGAGAGGAGAGAGGGAATACAGGATGGGGAGTTTGTGGAAGGGTAAGAGGGAAGGTGGTATCATTTGAAAATGTAAACACATAAAATGATTAATAAAAAAGAGAAGCAAATGTTTTTACCCTCTGAGACACCTCTACAGCCCTTTGTTTCCTTGTTTTTAAAGCTTACAGTTGAATGCATATTTCTGTGCTAAGGAGTTGAAAGAAGAATGAATAGATGACATTGCGATCACATTTAATGTGAACAGTTGAGAGAAGTGTCATTTACTTAGGTGAAAGACAAGCGTCTAAAGGGACACAATATTCTACAACATTCAATATTAGCACAAGATTGCCAGGAGGCCAGGAAATTTGATAGTTGACTAAAACCACAAAAAATAACTAAGTGGTCAGATCTTTACTCTCTGCAACCAAGCCTCATGCCTTTTGGGAGAGATGTCATTTATCACATCATAAACCATAGTATTCTCCATCAATTATAGTTGCAATTGCCCTTGTTAATTTACCAAAAAGTGATTTGCTTTTTCCTTTGTGTTCCCTTTCTCCTTTCCTTTTCCTAAATTAGGTATGTGTACTGGCTAGGTTTGTGTCAACTTGACACAACTGGAGTTATCACAGAGAAAGGAGCTTCAGTTGGGGAGATGCCTCCATGAGATCTAGCTGTGAGGCATTTTCTCAATTAGTGATCAAGGGCCCCGTGTGGGTGGGACCATCTCTGAGATGGCAGTCTTGGGTTCTATAAGAGAGCAGGCTGAGCAAGCCAGGGAAAGCAAGCCAGTGAAGAACATCTCTCTATGGCCTCTGCATCAGCTCCTGCTCCCTGACCTGCTTGAGTTCCAGTCCTGACTTCTTTCAGTGATGAACAGCAATGTGGAAATGTAAGCTGAATAAACCCTTTCCTCCCCAAGTGCTTCTTGGTCATGATGTTTTGTCCAGGAATAGAAACCCTCACTAAGACAGTATGTAAGTTTCAAATTCTACCCACCTCTTTGAATTACTTATAGGATCTCATCTAGGGAACCTAGGACAGTACACTGTTTTCATCTCTTCAATAAAACATAATTAACTTTCCATATATAGAAATTCTGAGTCTATGTGGTCTATATCCAGAGTTTCAATAAAATACTAAAGGGAAACAGTTAAAGAAAAAATGGCATAGACTATGTGTTATAGTAGTAAAGTGCTTGTATAGTATAAGAACCTAAGTTAATTGTTAGCACAGAAACATATACTTTGAGCATATACATTCTTATTGCCATTATTCACAAAATAAAACAATGCAGTACTGCTTCTACAATATTTTCAGATGATATTTGTAGTATACATGATCTAGAAATGACTCCAAACATGTATTTTTATGCAAACATTGTGGCATTTTATGTAAAGGACTCCATAGACTTGGCATCTGAGGGATATCTTCCGGTCAAGAGACAAGGACAGCATGCATATTGCTGCAAGAAAAATCACATCATAAAGACAGTAGGCAAAGAAAGTTTCACTGAGAATTGTGAAGGATGCTACAGACACTAGCTTGGGTATCCCAAGTTGCTATAGTTTCAATAAGAGTCCAAGTTCAAGCCACACCTAGCATATCCTCTGGATAAAGAGTAGACTCCACGGTTTTTCCTTCTGTACTATATAGGATAAATCCACTTTAAAGACACATCCTTTCTTGATACCTTACCTGCATCCTTTCTAAGTAATATTCTTTATATATATAGAGAGAAGACAGGCAAGTAATCACTTTTCTCAATATACTCTAAGTCCCCATATACAGTGATAGTTGAATTCATCATTGCTCTGTATCTTATATTCAAAACTTTCTTCAAAAACAAAATCATGGGCTGGTGAGATGAATCAATGGTTAAGAATGCTTAATGGTTGGCTAGAGGACCCAGATTCAGTTCCTAGCATCCCACACCTCAATACACATCTGTGAGTAAGTTCATTTGCATAGAATCCTGTGTGCTTTCTTTTGACCTCCACCATGCAACCATGTGGTATACACAAAAATACTTATAAACATAAAATATAATAAAAAATAATAAGGAAAGAAAACAGAAATAGAAACAAACAAACAAACAAACAAACAAGCTGGGCATGGTGGCGCACGCCTTTAATCCCAGCACTAGGGAGGCAGAGGCAAGTGGATTTCTGAGTTCAAGGCCATCCTGGTCTACAAAGTGAGTTCCAGGACAGCCAGAGCTATGCAGAGAAACCGTGTCTCGAAAAACCAAAAAAAAAAAAAAAAAAAAAAAAAAAAAAAAAAAAAAAAAAAAAAAAAAAAAAAAAAAACAAAAAAAAAAAAAAAAAAAACA
>LR750668.1:195774-331276 GCA_902729485.2 Mus minutoides
CCATTCCTCTGTTGAGGGACATCTGGGTTCTTTCCAGTTTCTGGCTATTATGAATAAGGCTGCTATGAACATAGTGGAACATGTGTCCTTGTTACCAGATGGAATATCTTCTGGATATATGCCCAGTAGAGGTATTGCAGGATCTTCTGGTAATACTATGCCCAATTTTCTGAGGAACTGCCAGACTGATTTCCAGAGTAGTTGAACCAGCTTGCATTCCCACCAACAATGGAGGAGTGTTCCCCTTTCTCCACATCCACGCCAGCATCTGTTGTCACCTGAATTTTTGATCTTAGCCATTCTTACTGGTGTGAGGTGGAATCTCAGGGTTGTTTTGATCTGCATTTCCCTGATGATTAGGGATGTTGAGCATTTTTTTAAGTGCTTCTCAGCCATTCGGTATTCCTCAGTTGAGAATTCTTTGTTTAACTCTGTGCCCCACTTTTTAATGGGGATATTTGATTTTCTGGTGTCCACCTTCTTGAGTTCTTTATATATATTGGATTATTCTTAGCTCCAAACTTTTTCTCTGTAACTCCTTTCATGGGTATTTTGTTTCCTATTCACAGGAGGAATGAAGTATCCACATGCTGGTCTTCTTTCTTGATTTTCTTTCTTTCTTTTTTTTTTTTCCAACTTTTATTAGATATTTTCTTCATTTACATTTCAAGTGTTATCCAGAAAGTTCCTATACCCCCCCACCTCCCAGCCCTGCTCCCCTACCCATCTGCTCCCACTTCTTGGCCCTGGCGTTCCCCTGTATTGGGGCATATAAAGTCTGCATGACCAAGGGGCCTCTCTTCCCACTGATGGCCAACTAGGCCATCCTCTTCTATATATGCAGCTAGAGACAAGAGCTCAGGGGGTACTAGTTAGTTCATGGTCATTCTTCCACCTAGAGGGTTGAAGACCCCTTCAGCTCCTTGGGTACTTTCTCTAGCTCCTTCTTCCTTGGGAACCCTGTGTTCCATCTAATAGCTGACTGTGAGCTTCCACCTCCATGTTTGCCAGGCATTGGTATGTTTTCCCCTGAGACAGCTATATCCGGGCCCTTTCAGCACCATTTTGCTGGCATATGCTATAGTGTCTATGTTTGGTGGCTGATTGTGGGATGGATCCCTGGCAGCCGCAGTCGTTGGGTACATCCTTTGGATTCAGCTTCACACATGATCTCTGTAACTCTTTCAATGTGTGCTTTGTTCTTAATTCTAGGAATGGGTGACGTGTCCACATTTTGATCTTACTTCTTCTTGAGTATCATGTGTTTAGTAAATTGTATCTTGGGTAGTCTAGGTTTCTGGGTTAATATCCACATATCAGTGAGTACATGTTATGTGAGTTCTTTTGTGAATGGGTTACTTCACTCAGGATGATGGCCTCTAGATCCATCCATTTGCCTAGGAATTTCATATATTTATTGTTTTTAATAGCTGAGTAGTACTCCATTGTGTAAGTATACCATATTTTTTGTATCCATTCCTCTGTTGAGGGACATCTGGGTTCTTTCCAGTTTCTTTCTTGTGTTTTGCAAATTGTATCTTGGCTATTCTAAGATTCTGGGCTAATATCCACTTATCAGTGAGTGCATATCCAATGACATCTTTTGTGATTAGGTTACCTCACTAAGGATGATATCCTCCAGATACATCCATTTGCCCAAGAATTTCATGAATTCATTGTTTTTAATAGCTGAGTATTGTGTAAATGTACCACATTTTCTGTATCCATTCCTCTGTTGAGGGACATCTGGTTTCTTTCCAGCTTCTGGCTATTATAAATAAGGTTACTATGAACATAGTGGAGCATGTGTCCTTATTACAAGTTGGAGCATATTCTGGGTATATGCCCAGGAGAGGAATTGCTGGATCTTCCAGTAGTACTATGTCCAATTTTCTGAGGAACCGCCAGACTGATTTCCAGAGTGGTTGTACCAGCTTGCTATCCCACCAGCAATGGAGGACTGTTCCTCTTTCTCCACATCCTCGCCAGCATCTGCTGTCACCTGAATTTTTGATCTTAGCCATTCTGACTGGTGTGAGGTATAATCTCAGGGATGTTTTGATTTGCATTTTCCTGATGTTTAAGGATGTTGAACATTTTTTTTTCAGGTGTTTCTCAGCCATTCGGTATTCCTCAGTTGAGAATTATTTGTTTAGCTCTGTACCACATTTTTTAATGGGGTTATTCCTTTTTCTGGAGTCCAGCTTTTTGAGCTCTTTTTATATATAGGATATTAGTCCCCTATCAGATTTAGGATTGGTAAAAATCCTTTCCCAATCTGTTGCTGGCCTTTTCCTCTTACTGACAGTGTCTTTTGCCTTACAGAAGCTTTGCCATTTTATAAGGTCCCATTTGTCAATTCTTAATCTCACAGCACAAGCCATTGTTGTTCTGTTTAGGAATTTTTCCCCTGTGTCCAGATCTTCGAGGGTTTTCCCTACTTTCTCCTCTATAAATTTCAGTGTCTTTGGTTTTATGTGGAGGTCTTTGGTCCACTTAGACTTGAGCTTTGTACAAGATGATAAGAATGGATCAATTTGTATTCTTCTGCATTATAACCTCCAGTTGTGCCATTACCATTTGTTGAAAATGCTGTCCTTTTTCCACTGGATCGTTTTAGCTCCCTTGTCAAGGTGGATTCATTTCTGGGTGTTCAATTATATTCCATTGATCTACATGTCTGTTGCTGTACCAGTACCATGCAGTTTTTATCACAATTATTCTATAGTACAGCTTGAGGTAAGGCATGGTGATTCCCCTAGAGGTTCTTTTATTTTTGAGAATAGTTTTTACTATCCTAGGTTTTTTATTATTCCAGATGAATTTACAAATTGCCCTTTCTATTTCAGTGAAGAATTTGGTTGGGATTTTGATGGGGATTGCATTGAATCTGTCAATTGCTTTTGGAAGGATAGCCATTTTGATTATATTAATCCTGCCATTCCATGAGCATGGGAGAGCTTTCCATCTTCTGAGATCTTCTTCTATTTCTTTCTTCAGGGACTTGAAGTTCTTGTCATACAGATCTTTCACTTCCTTAGTTAGAGTCACACCATGGTATTTTATATTATTTGTGACTATTGTGAAGGGTGTTATTTCCCTAATTTCTTTCTCAGCCCTTTTATCCTTTGTGTAGAGAAAGGCCATTCATTTGTTTGAGCTAATTTTATATCCAGCTACTGCACTGAAGCTGTTTATCAAGTTTAGGAGTTCTCTGGTGGAATTTTTGGGGGCCCTTATATATACTATCATATCATCTGCAAACAGTGATATTTTAATTTTTTCCTTTCTAATTTGTATCCCCTTGATCTCCTTTTGTTGAAGAATTGCTCTGGCTAGGACTTCAAGTGCTATATTTAATAGGTAGGGAGAAAGTGTGCATCCTTGTCTAGTCCCTGATTTTAGTGGAATTGCTTCGAGTTTCTCTCTTAAATATTTTCTGCTTGAATTCCTTTTATGCCCCAATACTTTTACATTATTTCTAGTGAGAGTTCTCTCCAGCCAATGTCACTAGGGACATATTTGGATTTGCATGGGTGTAGGTTGTACTTGTCACTGGGAGAGGCTGTGCATCCCAGGAGAACTGAGGTTTCCTAATGAAAGTGTCTTAGAAAACCTGCCTGTGGCACATAGGCTTTGGAATGATGATTTACGACAGTTCTGGAAAGAGAGGATCCCAACCAGACTTCATAAGATTCTAATTCAAAGATCACGTAGTCTGTAGCTCTGTTGTAATCAAGTTTTAGGTCTGATTTTGAATTAAAATATTTATCCAGTTCTCAGACAAAAATCTCAAGGCAAGAAGTAGTGATGTTTTATACTTGCAAAAATTGAAATAATAGTCTATATTATTCTTTATTTTGTAAAAATAATCAATTTTGATTAGTTACTAAGTATTATATTAATGAATTACAGCCAGAAATGTTTATGTGTGTATAGACTGTATGGTGAATAAAAACGTTACTTAACTTGCCTATGTATTTAATACTTAAACATAGAAGTAGCTTATCTACTATATATTTAATGGAAGCATAATTATCAATTTATGATGAAATCACATTCACAAACCTCCAATATTCATTCTGCCTGTTTTTCCTGTTTTCTGGCAAAAACAGAAGTTTGGGTTAGCTGTATCTCATTACATGTAACCTACTTTTTTTCTTTCTTTTTTTCCTTCATTCAGGCTGGCTTCAAACTCATGACCCTCCTGATATTAATTAATTATTAATTAATAATTAATTAATATCAGCTGTGTACTGCTATACAGTTACTAGGAATTGAATTATGATATGAATTATTATGGTATTAATAATTAATTAATATCAGCTGTGTACTGCCATACAGTTACTAGGAATTGAATTCAGGTCCTCTGTTAGAACAACTAATGCTTTTAACCCAAGAGCCATCTCTCTAGCGCTTACCCACTTTCTTAACTATATATTCAAATACAAAAATATTCAAAGAAAAACTAGTACATTTCCGAGGAAGTTAGAGGACCCAGGAGGAATTGGAAGTGGAAGAGATTGGAACAGAAATGATATGAATACAGTATTCAGTTTACCAGGATTTAGATAATACTGTATTAACTTTTTATGAGAAGAGTTTAATAAAATATAAAATGTGTGACTGTGTTTTTTTTTTCCACAAATATCTTTGTGACAGTGCATATGCCAATTCATTTAAATATTGCTACCACAACCATATAGGAATGCATATTTGTAGGTAGTTCTGGATACAGAGTAGATATAATATATCAAAATATTTCATAAAGTTTTCTTTCTGGCATAATAGAGGAAAATCCAAAGTAGTACTGACAATGTTCTGCTTTCAATATTTAAACTTGTATGTACTGCTATATATGCAGATCTCTGTTCATTAATCTAAGTAATAATAAGTAAAATAGAAATGTAGAAGACTCTAAATGAAGAAGTCTGGGTTTAGAGCCTAAGTCTATACTACTTAGGTGTGTGACCTGACAAGTTAATACATTTATTTGTTTGTTTGTTTAATTTTCCCTTTTGGTTCATTTTTAATTGAGAGTGTTTTCATTAATTTTATTTTGCTCCTGTTTCTCTCCCTCAATTTATTTCAGATCTTCCCACATTTTCCTATCCATCTAACTTGGTGTCTTTTTACTCTCTCTTTAAAACAATCAATCAAATAAAAATATAGACACAATAAATACACAAAAACTTCATAGGCAGGAAAATGGAAATAGAAAATAAAGACTAAACCGACAAAAAAATGCCAAAAATAAAAGTTTATAAAAATCCAATTGAGTTCATGTTGTGTTGTTCATTAGCCCTGAAGCAAGGTGGGCTTAGTGAGATTATGTTGGAGAAAGCTGTTTTTTTTTTTTTTTTTTGTCAGAAAGTATCAATTACAAATAACTTCTTGGTTAGAGGTGAGAGCCAGTGTCCATTTGTCACACTCAGTGCTGGGACCCCATCTGGCTTGAATCTGCATAGGCCCTATTCATGGAGCCCCAGTCTCTGTGTGTTTATATGCTCATCAATCTTGTAATATCTGGAAGAAACTTTTCTTGGAGTCATCCAACACGCTTGGCTTTTACAGTCTTTCTGCCTCCCTTTCTGAACAGACTCCTGAACCTTAAAGAGAGGAGTTTGATAAAGACATCCCCTTTAGGATTGAAAGTTCCAAAGTCCCTCACTCTGTGCACATTGTCCAGTTTCAGTTCTCTGTGTTTGTTTCTATATACTACACTAAGGGCATTCTTTGAGGTGGGCTGAACAAGGAACAGATCTAGGGCACAGTAACATGCCATTAGAATTTATTTTACTGTTATGTTCCTATAGCAGAATAATAGTAATACACTTTCCCGTAGGCCCATGACTTATCTAATCTCAGATATTTGGCCAC
The DNA here is from genome assembly GCA_902729485.2 of Mus minutoides. Taxonomy (NCBI): domain Eukaryota; kingdom Metazoa; phylum Chordata; class Mammalia; order Rodentia; family Muridae; genus Mus; species Mus minutoides. Next base: position 201,655 of record LR750668.1, read on the forward strand.
TTTAGCAATGTCAGGTATGAATTCTATCTCATGGAGTGATCCATAAATCCATAGTATTTGCTTACTCCCATAATGTTTGTGACAATATACTGGTATATCTAGCAGTCAGGTCACTGTTCTGGGCTTCAGTCTTTGTAGCTAAGTGATTTTGATGATTAATTTTTCTCCTATAATAACATGAAAAGTAGCTATTGCATCATGTACCATGGTATGATAGTCAATAGGGGTGGAGCTTCTAGTTAGGCACCAGTTCAACTTTCCCATGTTCAATGACATATGTCTTCAGTACCATGACCTTGCCATCAGGTAGTAGAGAGAAAACAATAGCTTTGGCAGTAGGGTGTGATGTTTGAGGGTTTCTATGGGGCCCCTTCAGCCTATGATTAGACAAGATGTAACCCATTTATTCTTGGCACTGATGGTTTAATTCGATTGTACTAAAATGTCTAGTTAGGGCATTGTTTCCCTATTGATTAGCTACCTCATTCATATTTCTTTCATAAATGTATATATTTTAAGATATGTTTGCAGTAATAGGTTTCCATATATCTTTTCAAAAGGCCTTCAGTACTTGTTATTCCTACCCATATTTCTTCTTTTACCTTCTCTTCATTCCCCTCCCTATTTAATCTTCCAATTCTCATTCATTCATTTCTCTTCATAACAATATATTCCATTTTCCATTTCTTACGAGATATTTTCCTTTTGCCTAATCCCTTAGTAGTTACCCAAATCCTAAAATCCCCTGCCCTGTATTGAATGATAAATCTTGAAGTCAGAAAAACTTCAATATTTACAATATTTACCCTCTTGGCTTGGCTTTACTGCATTCAGGATGACTTTTTTTCTAATTCAATCCATTTAAATGTGAATTTCATACATTCATGTTTCTTAACATCTGAATACTATTTGCTCTTATAATGTAAAATGTTTCCTTATTATACACTCATTAGTTGATGGATACCTGAGCTATTTCCAATGTCTGCCTATTATGAATAGAGCAGCAATAAACATGCATGATCAAGAGTTTCTAAGGCAGTCTGGAGAGCAGGATACATTTCTCAATTTCTCCAAACTTCAGTTTGTATTTTCATCATTATAATTACATCATCAAAATTACAAATGTCAAAGAATACTTTACTTAGAGGGCTTTGTAAAGTCTTATTAGATAATATATTAAGATCTATAGCACAGATTAATAACTTAAATATCAAATTATCTTAGCTAAGAATTATGTTACCCTTTCAAATGCCTAGAAGTTTCGGAGTAATATCAGAACCAATTAGGATCAATGAATAAATATTCCCTAGATGGTTCAAGTATAACCAATATTTCCAATAATTATTCCAAGAATACATTATAACAAAAGGAAATAAGTCAAAAGTAAATTCAATGTTAATGTATGTATATATGTGGGTGTGTTTATACATATATGAATATATTTATTGGCACTCATATATATGACTATGTATACACTAAAGTCTAGTAACCATTGAAATATTTTATAAATATACTACAAAATGCTTTTTATTAGATAATTGAATATAATTTTACAATAAAATTGTTTTGCAATATTGAGCTACAATGATTTCACACAAAATTGTAGCTTAGTTTTTAAATTTTTTAAAATTTTTATTTTTTTAGATATGTTCTTTATTTACATTTCAAATGCTATCCTGAGAGTTCCCTATAACCTCCCCTGCTATGCTCCCCTACCCACCCACTCCCACGTCTTGGTCCTAGTGTTCCCCTATACTGGAGCATATAAAGTTTACAAGACCTAGGGTCTTCTCTTCCCAATGATGGCTGACTAGGCCATCTTCTGCTACATATGCAGCTAGAGACATGAGCTCTGGGGATACTGGTTAGTTCATATTGCTGTTCCACCTATAGGGTTGCAAACCCCTTCAGCTCCTTGGGTACTTTCCCTAGTCCCTCCATTGTTGGCCCTGTGTTCCATCCAAGAGATGACTATGAGCATTCATTTCTGCATTTGCCAGGCACTGGCAAAGCCTCACAGGAGACAGCTATAATAGGGTCCCTTTAGCAAAATCTTGCTAGCATATGCAATAGTGTCTGGGTTTGGTGGCTGATTATGGGATGGATCCCAGGGTGGAGTAGTATCTGGATGGTCAAATAACCCCATTAAAAATGGGATATAGAGCTAAACAAAGAATTCTCAACTGAGGAATACCGAATGGCTGAGAAGCACCTGAAAAAAAAAATGTTCAACATCCTTAATCATCAGGAAAATGCAAATCAAAACAACCTTAAGATTCAACCTCACACCAGTCAGAATGGCTAAGATCAAAAAATTCAGGTGACAGCAGATGCTGGCGAGGATGTGGAGAAAGAGGAACACTCCTCCATTGCTGGTGGGATTGCAAGCTGGTACAACCACTCTGGAAGTCAGTCTGGCAGTTCTTCAGAAAATTGGACATAGTACTACTGGAAGATCCAGCAATTCCTCTCCTGGGCATATACTCAGAAGACATTCCAAATGGTAATTAGGACACATGCTCCACTATGTTCATAACAGCCTCATTTATAATAGCCAGAAGCTGGAAAGAACCCAGATGTCCCTCAACAGAGGAATGGATACAGAAAATGTGGTACATTTACACAATGGAGTACTACTCAGTTATTAAAAACAATGAATTTATGAAATTCTTGGGCAAATGGATGGATCTGAAGGATATCATCCTTAGTGAGGTAACCCAATCATAAAAGAAGTCACTAGATATGCACACACTGATAAGTGGATATTAGCCCAGAAACTTAGAATACCCAAGATACAATTTGCAAAACACAAGAAAATTAAGAAGGAAGACCAACGTGTGCATACTTCATTCCTTCTCAGGATAGGGAGCAAAATACCCATGAAAGGAGTTGTAGATTACTTTTATATCTCCAATCCATATCTGTCATAATAAATAAGATAATTTTCCCAACATATAATATTGATTTTGTTTCATCCTTCTCATTCATATATTCTTCTAATTTGTTTATGTCTTCTGGTCTCATACCTTAATATAAAAAAATGCTTGAATTTTTAATGATAATCTCTGCGAACAAACACAATTTTATAATAAGCATATATATATACATATAAATATATATATACACATATACATATATAAGCATGCATATATACATATATACATATAAATATATACACATATACATATAAGCATATATATATATATATATATGTATATATATATATATATATGTATGCTTATTATAAAATTGTGTTTGTTCGCAGAGATTATCATTAAAAATTCAAGCATTTTTTTATATTAAGGTATGAGACCAGAAGACATAAACAAATATATGTATACATATGTATACATACACACACATACACACACACACACACACACACACACACACACACACATATATATATATATATATATAGTCATTAAAGCAACCAATTCTGTCAGCAACTTTCATTGAGTCTTTATCCATATAAGGGATAGTTTTAGGAAAATAGGGTCTAACGAATCTCTTCTATTAGGATACAAACCATAAATTCATCAATTTTGCTTATTGTATTGTTTATGTATTTCTCAACATTACAACTTTGTCTGATTATAGTCAAATGACCAGCAAATTTTCAACTGAATACAGAAATATAAGCTTATTTGTAAGCTATATATTGGCAAAATATGAAACAGGATATAGAGTATGGTAATTCTGGTTAAATAAAATTCAATTCACAATTTATACAATTAATTGAATGGTTTACCAAATGCCAACCTATAATTTAAATTATTGAATAAACAATTAAATAGTCACACTAAATTAAAGACCCAAGGGAAGCAAAGTCAAAACTGCAGTAGATCTAAAATAGCTGGAATATCCTATGTTAAGTAAAGCATCATGACATAATTTTCTTCTAATAAATAAAGAGAACTCAATCATTTTAATAACATTATTATGATTGTTCATACAGTTTTGCTTGGGTATTCTCCAAGTAATTTTCATTTTTGTGACAATTAAACCACGCATTTATCAGATATGTCATGTTTACCTGTAACTTTATAGTGACTTTTCAATGGAGAAAATAAAGTATTTTATGGTCTTTTATTTAACCTTTTAGAGCTTAAAATTCAACTAGGTTAGCATTTTTGATGAACTTATTTTAAAGGTTATAAGAACTTTATTGTGGCATACTACAACAATAAATTTATTTCAATTTGCCAATATGTAATATCCAGTAAATAGAATTTTCTATGGCTCATATTCATATTCTTTGTTATCCATTTATGAGAAGTACATGGCTTGTTCCTAGTATTTATTTTATTAAGTAGAGCTCTGTGAGGATAAATAGTTGTAGTGTACAATTGCTGAACAATTTTGTCTATATTTTGGTTTTTGTTTGTTTTTTATTTGCCTAGAAGAATTAATGAGCTTTTCACATAATCATTATAGGTATTACAATACAGAAGCCATAATAATAAAGAAAAATCATAAGGAAGTAAGGGAAATGAGAGACAACATTAACAAAGTCTTCATGATTGATAGTCACGACATTTTATATTTTGCTGAATAAAGTTTGCAATGGATTTGAGTGCTTCAGTTCCAGCCAAATGTCAAGATCTATCCAAACAACTATTCACTATACTTCAGTCACTTGAAATAATCAGATGAACTATCTAGTGTTCTGAAACGTCACCTTGACTTCGTTTGCCTTTAATGCAGTCATTGAAACATTTGGACTTATATATTTATTTTTATTATTTTGTCCAATTTATGTAGTGTAATTAATTATAGTTGTACTCTGAAAATACCTATTCTGACTAAATTTAAGACCCATCTAGTATTTCTTTAGGATTTATGATTATAAATGAAAACATTTCTTCTTTATATGTTCTAATCGAGAGAGGGTAACAGATTCTAAACAATGTGACTGCTGAAGCTATTTTATAAAAGTGAGTCTACCTTCACCCAGAGAGTTTCATACACCCTAATGTTCTCACTCCACCTTCCTCTGAGTTTCGTGTATTCTTTTTATTTTTAATAACCTGGTAATTCCATCTATTGATGCAGCTGGTGTTCGTGGGTCATCCGCTGGGGCATAACCAGTAGCTACATCCCCAAAAGAGAGTGATTCTTCCTTCCTTCCTTCCTTCCTTCCTTCCTTCCTTCCTTCCTTCCTTCCTTCCTTCCTTCCTTCCTTCCTTCCTTTCTTCAGCATCTGTCAACCAGTAATGGGAGTAGTACCTTAGGGCTTTCTCCCCAGATATGTTGAAATTCTCACTAGCTTAATCTTATTTAAATCTTAAATTCTATCCCAAATCCTGAGGTCATGCATGCAACAGTGATGCCATTACCAGAATCTTCATTCTATACCTCTCTATCCAGCTTCATGTATTTATTGTCTAGGCCACCCTCTTCAAGGACCCTTGCATCTGGGATGGTAGAAGGTTGATAGAGATAAGCCACCACAGCTGAATACTCAGTATCAGTATTATACTTAGCTCTTTGACCATTTTTAAGTTTTTTGCAATAGCTACTACCCACTACTAAAAGAGGCTTCCCTGACTTAAAACTAGCAAAATGTTATGGCTCTAAAAATAAATAAATGCTTAAAATGCAGTTAGACAACGTGCCTGTTTCCCCTATAAGAATTTTGAAAAGATTTGCAGCATCAAGCATAAAACCTTTCAAATGAAACAGGCCTTATATCCATGTGAAGATGTTCGTTACCCCAGTAATCATGCCACTCTTGCAGCCTGGGCATATCTTTAAGCAAGTCAGTGTTCTAGCATGCAGAGATCAGAACTGGGTATGACTACAGATGCCTTTTTCCACATTATAAAAACTTATGGGCCTTTCTTACATGATACTTGTTTTTGAAATCTAAGCTGATCATATGGTAAGTAAATCCAGATAACAGAGATCATGTGTAGAAGATTTGACTGCTAGTACCAAGTAAAGCATAGCTAGGGCTGAGGGAGACATGTGAGTGAGCCTAAAGGGATTACAATGTAATTTGATGTAATTTATCAGTAAAAGCAGAGTGAAGCAGTGCTGAACAGTACCACTGGGCCATGTTCAAGTAGGAGTAAACTAATTTTGTCATTATTTGTAGCCATCAGTTTGATTTATTAAGCATTTTGCTATACCAACTTCAATAAAAAAAATGTGTATGCTTTTAGTAATGATTCACATTTTCCTGTATCCTTATAGATCTATTGAAAAAGAAACCATATGGAAGAAGACTGTTGGTTACTTTTATTGTGAAATTTCCTGCTAAAGTTAATAGCCCAAAGGCTATTGATGATGAGTAATTATTATAACTGGCATATATATGTATATATATATATATATATATATATATATATATATATATATATATATATATATATATATATATATATATATATATATATATATTGATTTATATATTTGAGTATGACTACAGATATCCTATTGCAAATGCTTTGCATACATTTATCTTAAATAGTGAAAATTATGTGAATTATTAGAAATCTCATAGGGTTAGTGAATCTGAGTGATTAAGACAAAATGCATGCCTTTACATTTCAGTATCAGAAAGATTATTTTTCTCTATAAATAATACTAATTATTTCAGTATTTTGTGCATCAATAATCTCTATTAACACAATTACTTGAATACTTGATCTCCTCACTTTAGTGGAATAATTTATTGCTTAAAATTAGTTACTTAAAATTTTGAAATTATTTTTTTTCTCTGCAACAATTGCCTATATCTCTAGAAATTATCTGGTACATTCATTAAAGAGGGTTTATTTTTGTTTTGAGATCAGAGTTCTTCACCCTGTAATTGCTCTGGTGTACTCTCCACAAAGACAGAAGCTAGTTATTTTCAGTAATTAGGATACTAATGAGTATGTAGACTTTTCACAATGACAGAAGAACAAAAATACAGAAAACTGAAAAAAGCCAGACACAGTAAAGGCCATAACCCTGGTAATTATACCCTCAAATGACTTAATTTCTTTGTCAGCATATCAGGGTCCTGTTACCCTAATGAGTAGTTAACTTCACTTTTTTGGGTATTTGTCAGATTTTTTTTTAGACTAGTTATAGAATCGCTTCTTTCTTGGATTTTTTTAGTCTCCAAAATTATTCGGAGTTGGTAATCTATGGCTGTTCAATATAACCTTTGGGTATATTTTTTTCTTTTCTCACAGGTCATTTTTGTCTCCTTTTGCTTTATATTCTATACTAAAAGAGGTTTTTAGATAAGTTCAAATTTATGATTGTTAATTGCTTTTTAACAATTTATCTTTATTTTACTGCAAATTATTTTATTATTTAATTAGCTGTCTAGTTTCTCTAGTCAAGATTAACTTATTTATTTTAATGCACATAGTATTTTGTTTTTCTATAGAGTTTTGCAGTCTTATTTCCTGTTTTCCAGATAATTGTTTAAAAGAGTATTTTATGATGTTTAATTGTCCACATTACAGAGGCATTTTTATGGATAAAAGAGACCAAGTGTCATACTATCCAGCTAAAAATAATTCTTCCTTACAGTGTAGCTAACAGATGATGTTTTACTTCATTGTAGGTAAAAAAACAAATCATGAAATTCTTAAACACTATATCAATTGGTATCTTATTTTGAATTCATACAAATATATAGTATCTGTAATGATTTAAATTCATCTATTCATCACTTCATGGCCTTTTAGTTAAGATCAGGTGAAAGTCATCCATCTTAGCTTGAACTTGCTCATTTCAAATGATTTCTTTATACCCTCTTTTGATACTTGAATTTCTCCATCATATTTTCATTTGTGGTATACAGATTGGCATGAGCCAGTGTCATGGTAAATATCATTTGTATGCTTTTACCCTACCTTAGATAATTTAGTTGCCAAATAAAATATATAAATATATTCATAATAAGCCTTAACGCACGAGAGCTGGGAAGATATCAACCCTCTATGCTATTTTTGTCTTTATTCCTGTCAACAATCCCAAGATATCATTTGCTATTTTCAGTGTGGACTGCTATCACTGCAACACGCCAGCCCTCAGGGCTATATGTGCTCACAAGACATGCTACTCTATTGTGACTTCTTCTTCTTCTTCTTCTTCTTCTTCTTCTTCTTCTTCTTCTTCTTCTTCTTCTTCTTCTTCTTCTTCTTCTTCTTCTTCTTCTTCTTCTTCTCCTTCCCCTCTCTCCTTGTATGGTCTCTGCCTGAGATCCTAAGATCCTAAGCCTCAGAATGTTCAACCCCACCTACCTCTCTTCTGCTCGGATATAGTTTTTTGGCATCTTTATTAATCCATTATTGATAACTTAGGGGACAAGATTTTCACACCCGAAGCTGGTATATGTGAGGATCTGCTCATCTTGAAGTAACCAGATCTTGTGGTACAGAATTCAGCATTTGAATACAAGCAACACCAGAACAACTTCCTATAAACCAAAGTAATCAAGAAGTTTCACATTTCCCTATTCTTGCCATATTTCTATTTGTCACATTCCCTCTTCACCAGTGGCAAAGTACTTGAAATTCTAGGGACACATATTTCTCTATTCATTATAATCTCTTGTCTAAAGAACCCATCTTCATTAACCCTCTCTACACTCAGACTCCATTTTACATATACTTTTGAAGCTTAGCCATAATGCTTGCTTTTCCTAAATTTACTAGTTCAATTCTTTGATGTATAAATGCATTATTATAATATGTAGTACTTCTCACCTGATACTGCTCTTAAGGTCATTCATGATTTCTCTCTTACATAACCCAAGACATTTGGAAAAAGAAAGTGCATCATTTGCCTAAGTACATTCCCTTATGACAGTGCTGTAGACCAGCTTCCATAGGTCAGGTTCTGAGGGAGATGTATGGAGTGGGCACTAATCACTCAGCAGACTTTTCTCTGAGGGAGAAAAACTTCATGTTCTGGGGCCAGCAAATACAGGGGAAAGCAACAAAACATGTATGCACATGTGCATGGTTACACACACACACACACACACACACACACACACACTCACACACACGCTCACAAACATACACTTACTTGATGGAAAAAGCAAGGTTCTACCAGCTTTCATTTTTTCTCTCTCTTATATCCGACAGCAAAATCTCTCAAGTAGCATAGAAATTACAATGTGATTACATTCTACTTTTCTTTAAGTTAATGATTACAGTAAGTATAAATGACAAACAGCATGTTCACCAATAGGCTTACATGATTAAATATTTATGTATTACAGGTGGAGAAACCAAGTGATTCCCAAGGACCCACGTACATTCATATTGAAGTAATTTTTATAGATTAACAAAGTGTAAGCAAACAAGGTATTTTTCTCATCTGGTGCCTTTACTGGCAGGATGCAATTTGAGGTTACAAAGAAAGAATCAATCATTTTATTTACCTCAAAAAATAATCTTATAAAAATTCTTAAAGGATTCACACATCTAAACTTTTATATAAAAGAAAACAATTAACAATAGTGTGCCTTTCTGAATTGTAAATTATTCTCCAAGAGGGTTTTTTTTTTTTTTTTTTCATAAAAGCCACTAACAAGCCGGGCGTGGTGGCACACGCCTTTAATCCCAGCACTTGGGAGGCAGAGGCAGGTGGATTTCTGAGTTTGAGGCCAGCCTGGTCTACAGAATGAGTTCCAGGACAGCCAGGGCTACACAGAGAAACCCTGTCTCGAAAAAAGAAAAAAAGCCACTAACAGTACCATTTTAACCTAAGTATGCTGACAATCTACATCTCTAAATTCTTTCTAGACATGATGGTGGAATCCAATGGCAATAGTTGGAAAAGATCAATCACTATTATTGTGCCAATGACACTGCCCAATGAGAGCCTGGAAACCACCTTAGGATTTTTATACCACTCATAGATTATGAGAGATGACCGTGAAGGCAACATGCAGGGTGAAACTCTGTAACATCATGAAGTCCTCAGGACCAGAGTCCTCTGGGCCCTTCCTCCCTGAGGCACACTCATTGTTGTGTTAAAGTGTGGACTGTCCTTCATGAGTTCTAAAGCTGTTATTCCTCTCATGCAACCCATAAATGTCCTGGAAAGTAATGTAGCTCTTCCTTGTTTGGAAAGCTGAGGAGAGACAAAGCAAAAGTAGAATCATTATCACTGATGGGTTAAGAACCATACCAAATTGTTAAGTTCACAAATCAGATCACCAAGGTAAAGATAGCATATCATCAGGCAGGCCAGTTTTCATGTTGACCACATTTGACAGCAGATGGCAAAGTCTAAGATTAAATTCAAAGCCATCCAGGCTGTGCGGGTGTCATTATTAAAGCAGAGAAACACGGCAAATGGTAATGAGAAACAGAAACCAAGTGTTCTGTGGTCTGTGACTTGTCCCCAAATGTCACAAGTGAAACAAACATCACTCACTCACTAGTTTACTCTAGTTTACGTTCGTTATTTTCTGCCATCAGCCTTCAAATCGTGTTTTCTAGTATACAATAGGAAGATTTCAAATTTGTTAGAATTTTAAAGAGATGATATCTATAAAGAGATAGAAGTTTTATTTTTTTAATCAAATGAGGTTAAAGATATATATTTGGGTATGGTGACTCATAAATTATGTTTTAGTGTATGTATTTAGAGTATGTATATAAAAGTTTTATTCCATTTATCTATTATCTATCTATCTATCTATCTATCTATCTATCTATCTATCTATCTATCTTCTATCTTTCTATCTGTACTTTACTCACTTAGCCATCTTCCAGCCTTAAAGTGTACTACATGATAATGTATAGATGACAGGTTGAAAGCTTGCATGTCATGTCAGTGAGTTAAATGTTTATTTTTTCCAGCTATGTCATTGCCATCAGAGCTCCAGATGACTGTGTCCTCCATAGATTCCCCAAAGTTCAAGGGTATGCGGCTTGTACTGTCTTATTTCGGTTATGAGAGGAACAAAGACCTATATTCACCTCACCATGACAATGATAGTCCATTGGATGCTTATGCTTTCTGAAAAGAGTCGTACTGAATAATTGAGGTCCAATTGGTATATAGAACATAAAAATTTCAGTGATTAGAGCAACAATATATACAAGGTTCACCAAATTAAAAACAAATACAATAAACCAGACGTGAAGCAAAAATGAATTCTCACAGTCAATGTTATACAGTTTAGAGATCAGATTGAAAATGTCCCACAAAACGTCAGAATAAGGAGGGGTGAACACCTGGGTATAGGACTAAGGTATTGTGTACTAGAACTAAATTGTAACAGGAGACAACAGAATGTCCGGGGGAGAAAATAATTCTGAGGACATGAGTGCCCTGTAACTATTAGTGTAGCACAATGTGTTTTGGGGGTGGGGTAGTAAGTGTATGTGTGTTTGAGGGGTTATCCTAAAACACTAAGGATGCTCCTGAGAGCTGGGGTATCCTTTGTAATGAGAACTAGTTCCTTAATGGAGCTTGTTTAAAGAAAATTAACTACTGTCATTGAGGATAAATCAATGGTGTTAATGGAAAGAGAAGCATTAACTACACTAGGTGTGGTGGCACAGGACTCAAATTTCAGCAGTCGAAAACCAGAGATTGGAATATCTTGAGTCCAGGGATAGCCCGGACCACATATTGTGATTGTCTCTCAAAAAAAACAAACAAAGCTATAAAATAACACAGTCATTGAATTCACATGAGTTTTTAAAAAGCTCATCTTTTTAAAATTATAATTTTTAACTTATTCATTTTGCATCCCTCTCACTGTCCCCTCCCATAGTCCTTCCTCCATCTCCCTTCCCTTCTCCTCAGCATATGGGGATGCCCCTTGGTATTCCCCCCAAACTTGTCACATCAAGTCTCTGCATAGCTGGGCACATATCCTCTCTCACTGAGGCCAGACAAGGTAGCCCAGTTAGATGATATCCTATGTACAGGAAATAGCATTTAGGATAGTTTCCATTCCAGTTGTTCAGGACCTAAATGATGACCAAGCTACACATCTGCTACATATGTGCAGGGAAGACTAAGTCCAGCCAGTTTATGCTCTTTGGTTGGAGGCTTAGTCTCTGAGAGCTCCAATGGTCCAGGTTAGTCTTCCTGTGGAGTTTCTATCACCTCCAGGGCCCATAATCCTTTCTCTTACTCTCCCCATGCTCCATCAAGTGCTTCCTTGTGGGTGTTTACATTTGTCTGAGTCAGATGCTGGATGAATTCTCTCAGAAGACAGACATGCTAGCTCGACTCCTGTCTGCAAGCATAACAGAGTATCATTAATACTGTCAGGGACTGGTACTTGCCCATGGGATTGGGTCTCCAGTTGGTCCAGTTATTGGTTGGGAATTCCCTCAGTCTCTGTTCCATCCTCTGTCCCTGCATTTCAAGTATGCAAGATAAATTCGGGGTTGAAAGTTTTATAGGTGGGCTGATGTTCCTACCACTCCAATGGGGAGGTATCCTCTTCAGGTTTCATAGTCCTACTTCTGTTATTCTCAGCTAAGGTCACTCCCATTGATTCGTAAGAGCCTCCCCTATTCCAGATCTCTTGCACATCTTTGAGATGCCCCCACCCCATCCCAAGCTGCAGATTTCCATTCATTCTGATGGCCATCTGGCCATTCCTCTGTCCTTCCCAAACCTGATCACAAACTCCCTTTCCCATTCCATTCTCCCCTCCATCTGTGTCTTATGACTATTTTATTCCCCTTTCTAAGTGAGATTTAAGCATTCAGAATAGTGATGTTTTTCTTGTTTAGCTTCTTTGGTCTGTGGAGTATAGCATGGGCGTACTGTAATTTATGGCTATACTCACTTGTAAGTATGAGTGGGCCCATCAATGGCCTCACTCAGGATGACATTCTCAAGTTCTATTCAGTTGCCTTCAAGATTCATTATGTCTTTGATTTTAATAGCTAAATAGTATTCTATTATGTAGATATACCACATTTTCTATATCCATTATTTAGTTGAGGAACATCTTTGTTGTTTCCAGTTTCTGGCTACTATGAATAAAGCTTCTATGAACAAAGTTGAGCAAGTATCTTTGTGCTATGGTGGAGAATCTTTTGGGTATATGCCCAGGAATGGAATAGCTGGGCCTTGAGAAAGAACTATTTCCAGTTTTCTGAGAAACTATCAAATTGATGTCCAAGGTGGTTATACAAGTTTGCACTTCCATAGGCAATGGAAGAGGAAAACAGGTATTCTAACTGAAAGATATGCTTAGAATTGAATTTATCACGGAAGCATTTCAGAGAGTGACACTTGGAGATGAGTTTCTCTGGCAGAGTGAGTCCTTATATACATTATTTTCTTCAAATAGAACAAATTTAAATAATACTATAATAAGAATTCAAGTTTGAATATCCACCAATTTACCAATCTGTTTTCAGGACATTTTAGTAGCCTATCATCATCATCATCATCATCATCATCATCATCATCTTCATCGTCGTCATCATCATCATGATGTTTGAGAATTGTTTCCTCATTTGAATAGAATTTAAAATGACAAATCCAACACATCTTAAACACACATGTCAGTTTTTTTCTTTACCTTTAGTTCTCCTTGAAAGAGAATACTCCATTTCTCAGCTTTGTTTTTATTCCTTTCTGTTCTTTCTGAGGTTTATGATGAAACTTCTTGTTCAGCAGTCCTGTATCTATGTTTCCATGAGTGTTCTCTCTCTCTCTCTCTCTCTCTCTCTCTCTCTCTCTCTCTCTGTCTCTGTCTCTCTCCTATAAATTACCTGCCTTTCTTTAATTAATCTCAGTATTGTTTGGTTGTGTTCTTCAGCATCTGTGCCTGGCACTGCAGTTACACTTCACTTTTCCTTGAGTTGATGATTTCATGGCACTTCTGTCACACCCTGGTGCTGACCAGATTCAAGTCCACTTCCCTGTTTGTGTCTTCTCTGTGGATATTAAATTGTTTTGTTCTTCACAGGTAACTATTTAAAGCTACAGTGTTTAGTCTATAGAGATTTTTGAATTTTTTAAAGCTATTTTACAGAAGATTTGATTGACTAAATCAGTGATTTTTTTTTAACTTGGAAAACTCCTACTCACACTTTGGAATCCAAAGTTTGTATTTCTATTGGAGCACAAATGGCTTTTTAATCTAACATAGTGTCTTAAAGACATATGATCCTACTTTCTCAGAAACATAAGTGAATTATAGTCTAACATATGACACAAAGCTGAATTCAAGACAAAGTATCTAAGGATTTTAGACATTAAGTCCAAACTATGGTGAGATGAGATGTATCTCCCTCCATTTGTCATCCTTTTATGTAGCCTTTTTATTAATAATTCCCTTTAGAATAGTTAAGATTTATTTCAATGTTCAAACTTTTTGAAGAAGTCCATATTTACCATAAAAGGTGTTAGCACTTTTTTATTTATAGCCCAAATGTAACAAAAGTGTTACATGTAACGTTCTCATGACATTTGGCTCAAAATAAGTAGGGTTGTAGTTCCGTGGGGTTTGTGATGGTTGATTAAAAGTTGTCAGCTCTCTTGGATCTAGAATCATTGTGAGGACACACTTTTGCTTATGTCAGTGAGGCTCTTTTCAGAGATACTTTACTAAAGAGGAAAGAACCACCTAGTGCCTGGGTAGCATCATTCTATGGAAGGGGTTCTTGACAAAGGAAAAAAAAATTAAGTGAAGTGTCTTTTGTTAGGGTTATTATTTCTGTGATCAAACAACATGAACATAATCATATCTTAAAGAAAGAGTTTATTTGGCTTACATATGCAAAATCATAGCCTACTGAGAGAAGCATAGGCAACAACTCAAACCAGAACAGAGGAACCTGGAGGTAGGAGCTGATAAAGAAGCCATGGAGAAATACTGCTTACTACAGGCTTGTTCCTATGGCTTACTCAGCCCATTTTTGTTGTTGTTGTTGTTGTTGTTGTTGTTGTTTTATAAAACCCAGAGCCATTGGCTCAGAGGTGTCCCCATCCACAATAGGCTGGGCCATTCCACATTAGTAACTTATTAAGAAAATGTCTATAGCTAGAATTGTATATAGACATGTTCTCAGTTCATGTCCCCTCTTCTCAGATGACTCTAGCGTGGGTCGAGCTGACATAAAGCCAGGCAGTGCATGACATAAGTAGCAATGTTGTTCATCTCTGACTATGGGTGAAGTGTGACTGGCAGCCTTGTGCTCTTGCTGGGGTATCTTGACCAACATGATAAATAGTTCTGGTAAACTTTGCGCCAAAATAAAACCTTTTATTTTTTCCTTCATCAGGTATATCATCACAACAGTGAGAAAAGTAACTAATGTAACAGACACACATTATTTTTCTGAATGGTGCCTTAATAAAGACAAGTGATATTTTGCTGAAGCAGAGGATTGAGAGGCCATGTGATGTTTGGAAAGGGGATTAAGTATAACCCAACAGTGTATGACATTCTAGCATTGGGTCGTATGGCTACTCTTTGCTGGACTTCATTGGGCTTTGCTTTTGCTGGTCTTCAGTGACAATATACAATATTTTATAGTTGTAATTAAAATATAGTGGAAATGTGTGAGGTTGCTTTAGCATTTCATTTTTAGAAAAACAATAGAGGAATTCCTAACCTAGAAAACATTTTTATTTCAGGTCAGTCTATTTCACCATGGTCAATGGTTATCCCCTTTTCCAAGATACATATTTAAAGCTTTTAGATACTGTTTATCTTGATACCAGGTTGTTAATCAAACATACATAGACATGAATATAGATATACATAAAATTTAAGTATTATTCTCTAAGTGCAAGCATTACTATTATTATTATTACTATTTCACTGAGTAAGTGGTTTAATTTGGAGTCTGAGTCTCTAGTCCTCAAGTATCTTCAGATGGTTGAATTTGGGAAAACAAAAACAACACTGCTAATTGACATAGAACTCTACAAACCTGAAAAGTCCGTTGCTCAGTGAGGAGGCTCAGTCTCATAAATACACTGACAGTAAGTGCAAATAGTGTATTAAACCCATTGATAAAATTGTCTTCTGATCTATGGTTGACTCTTTTATAAGGACCAGAATTCAAAGTCCTGTAGTACCTGAGTCTTACTGTCAGGATCATCACACAACAATGCTCAACAACTGCCAAGATACAACAGTAAAACTTAAAATTTTAATGATAAATGGGGTAAAATAAAGCTATTATATATATATATATATATATATATATATATATATATATATATATATATAAAAAGCTTGAACAGAATGTCTTAAAGAACTGGATGCATTATTTTTACAGAAAGAATATGTCATAGATATATGTAGAAACTAAATCCCCTATTTTCTTATTAGATATTTGGTACTAGAAACTTTACAGTAATTGTACATGTCATAAAATTTTCTTTCATATTTTCATAGTTGTGGATTGTTTAGCATTTTATTATCTTTTGTAATAAATAGTTGCATCATGTTTCCAACCTATTTGGTATGAATTTTTTTTTTCTGTATTCTTTTCCATGTAGAAAGTGGTCACATTTTTATTAGGAAAACATTCTAAGGTATTTTCTTTTCTGGACTAAAGGATTATGCACAAAGAATGACCAATATAAGCATTATCATCAATTTGTACATAATAGAAAAATTTCAGCTGCTCAGACAACTTGGAATTGTTCCAAGAAGGAAATGAATCTTTGCTTTGCCAATTGTGATTTTGTATTAGTGGACGTCAGACAGTATAGGAATTATTGTTGGTCTATCCGGAATTACATTTCTAGCACTCTGAATGCTCATCCTTTTTAGGGACATCATGCTTGTACAAGTTTGGTTGGTAATAGTATTTTCTGCCACCATAAATACTAGCTAAGGAGAGTTTATCACACTTTCTCTTTAGAGGACAGAATGAAGGATCATCTATTGAAAAGATAACAATGTAATTGAGAAAAAAACTTTTATTATTATTTTTCTTCCTTAACTCTCGAAGAGAACAAAAACATACTGACTAAAAATTCTCTGCCCAAAGAAAATATTAAGAGAAATGTATAGGCCTGTCATTATTTGAAGTCCTGTAAACTTTAAACAGTCAATGTGTTTATGAGATTAATACTGTATAAATTGTGCATACTAAAATGATTATTAAATAAAATAGAGAAAATACACATCAGAATTACATGCATAATTGTTTTCTCAAACACTTGCCTTTAATTATACCCTTTAGATAAAAATTGTTTATTGTTTAGTACACAACGTGGTTAGAATATTCTTTCAATAACCTGAAGTGTTATAAGAAAATAGACAACATGAAACAGAACATACACTGAGTCCTGACACAAAAGTAAATGAAAGACAGGCTGATGCTAGGCATCTCCTATTGTAGAACACAGCAGGATTGGAGTTAGACTGTGTACTGACGGGAGGAAGAAGAGGGAGAACTTTGAGCACTTGCAATTGTATTCAAGGAGAAGAAAGACTTGGAGGGCAGAGCAGACAGCCATGTCTAGAGGGAATATATAAACTGATTGCCTATAAGGAGCAAACTGGTTACCTGCCTCCAGGCTGAGCCAGCACAGGATAGAGAGAATGAGCACGAGCTTCTGCTAGCATTTGCCATATCAGGCAATTTTTTCATTTCATTTAAAAATATGATTGAGGTTTTTGTTTTGTTTTGTTTTGTTTTGTTTTTATGGAATTTACTATTGTTTATCCTTTCTTTTGTCAGAAGAGAAGTTTAGTGTTACTAGCCAGCCAGCATAAAATTCTATTTTCTGGCATGTGCCTGGCATCAACTCCACACTCCATGAGATCCTATAGTAAGCAGCAGCTAATGGTCCAGTGCCTGATCCAAAATAGGAGAGTGGAGTTTTACCTTTCTCATGACTTCTTTTTTTATTCTTTTTTTTTTCATTTTTTAAAAAAATTTTTATTAGATATTTTCTTCCATTTCAAATGTTATCCCGAAAGTCCCCTAAACCCTCTCCCATCCCCCGCCCTGCTCCCCTACCCACCCATTCCCACATCTTGGCACTGGCATTCCCCTGTACTGGGGCATATAAAGTTTGCATGACCAAGGGGTCTCTCTTCCCAATGATGGCCAACTAGGCCATCTTCTGCTATATATGCAGCTAGAGACATGAGCTCTGCGGGTACTAGTTAGTGCGTATTGTTCTTCCACCTATAGGGTTGGAGAACCCTTCAGCTCCTTGGGTACTTTCTCTAGCTCCTCCCTTGGGAACCCTGTGTTTTATCTAATAGCTGACTGTGAGCATCTACTTCTGTGTTTTCCAGGCACGTTCATTTTATTATGTTTTCTGGTGAATTTCACACATTGGCTGTATTTGTTCATATTCATCTTCATCTATCTCTGCCCAGTGCCCTTCCCCATTCCCCAATCACACAACTTTGCTCTGCCATTTTTCTTAAATCCATCAAGTCCCACTAGTGCTGCCTATATACTCCTAGGTGAGTGGCCATCTACCAGATAGAGTCAAATCTACCATGAACCAAGCCCTTAAATAATTTAAATTCTCCCTCTTCTGGCAGCTATCATTTACCAATAGCTGCTTGGCTAGACATGGGCCTTCATGCCTTCCTCCTCTCCTCTGTCCTCAGATTTAGTCTGTCATGTGCTAATCACACATCATATGATGTCAATCATATGCTGTCATGACTGTTGAGTTTGAAAGTACAACTTCCCTGTTATATCAAGAAAGCGATTCCTTTGTCATTATTCACTGCCTCTGGATCTTTTGGTTTTCATCACCCCTTCCTTGCAATAATTCTTGAGATTTTGGGGTAAGGGGTATAATATAAGAGGTATAATATAGGATCCCATTAGGACTGAGACACTTATTCTTTATACCTTGACCAGTTGTAGGTCTCTTTGTTAATCACAATCCCTTTATAGGGAAGCTTCTTTAATGAGGATTGAGAGTACACTAATGTGTGGGTGTGAGAATAAATCATTTAGTAATATGTTTACTATCATGTCCATTTAGCAGAATAATAGAAGTAGGTTTACCTCTAAGGCATCAATCTCTCTAGCTACTCATTCATGCTCTTATCTTCTTAAAACTGGGGTCCATTGCTAAGGGCAACTCCCACACAACTCATTTAAAATGAAGGAGTCGAACTGGTGCCTACTTAGAGCCCTTACCCCTATTTCCAGTTTTTTTAGGTTGTGGGAGGCACTTTGAAGGCTGTTGAGACAGAAACTTGGACAAACCAGTCACATCCTTTGACCAATATATTCTGTCCTGCCTGAAAATTAAGCTGGGACAATTGTAATGGAGATCTTTTGGGAGTTTCCAACCAATGTCTGATTTGACTTAAGTCCCACTCCACAAGACAGAAATCATGCAAGAACCAGAGACTAAATGACCCAGAGACCTATGTTAAAACCAGAGTACTGGTCTAAAATTAAAAAAATAAAATCAAGAAAATGACTTCTGGTAATATTCTTCTATACTTAAAGATCAGTGCCTTATCCAGTCATCATCACAGAAGCTTCCTCATGCAGCAAATGGGGACAGATGCAAAGACCACCTAGTCAGTCTTTATGTAGAAAGGGAATCCGTTGAAAACACAGTTCTAATGTATAATATTGCTGATTGATAGGAAAAACCTAATAAATAGTTTTTTTATAAAATGAAAAAAAACCCCACAAACCTTGATTCTTAAACATAATACCATGCACCAGAGATAATATATGTTCTGTACATTTGTTTTGGGTCATTTTGTATCAAACAGCAATGATATGTACTATCAATATGGTAAAGATTCTGCTCAAATTCCTTTTATTGAGATAGTAATCACATTCTTCAGTATTGTGTGATCTTAAATAAATTTATTATGTTGTACAAGTGCACTGGGGCAAATAAAACTACTAGTTAAGGTCATTTAATATTTCCTTACTCAAATGTAAAGACTTTCCTTGCAAACGTATGACAAGGCTTCCATGATATATCCGTACAGTCTCAAATGTCTCGATGCAGTGTTCACACTATTTTTCAATATGATTGCAGTACTAGTTAATTATTCACTCGATTCAGATCAATAGTGAAGAATAATACATTAAAACTATTTGTAACTCCATTGGTCTTTAAAATGTAGTAGTGGAGAAAATCAATTTTAATCAAATAATGCTACAATGACCTTAAATAAAAGATAAAAATGTCAACTGGTAGATTGTCTATATTGGTAATCCTAATGAGGTCTGAAATTTTTCTGAAAAAAATTCTCAAGAGCATGACATTTGTATGGAAATCTGAAGCTCAGGGTCCAGGAAATATGGTTTGATGTGGAAGGAAGAGCCAAGACTAAATGCATTTAAACAGGAATTTAAGCAGCATGGTCAGCTTAGCACTTGGAAATGGACATATAGTAGGAATTTGGAGAATGGCCTGGGTGAGGGCAAAAGTGGAGACATGATACCATTCAGGAAGCATGTCCAGGTAGGAGACAGAGCTTAGAAGGTTTATGTGATTAGTCCTACTTTCAGCAAACAGTTATGGAGGTTCAACTTTCCAGGAACTGGACAGAAAAGTAGACAATGAAAATGTAATGCTGCTTTTAATTACAGTTATATTAAATGGACAAGAAACAAATATCCAATATTCTTGTGTCTGTAAAAATTTAGTGAAAATAAAAAAAGGGCAATGAGATGGTTAAGACAGGACAAAAAGTAACATAATTGGAGCTATACATTTACAAAGATGACAATTAAATTTGATGGAAGATATTGTTCTGGATGAGTAATATGTGATTGATTATAAATATGCAGGAATTGGGTAAAAGTTTGCAGGTATGTGTACCATTAAGAATAGGAATGACTTTTATTGGAACTTAATTTTTAGGAGTGTTCAGAATAAGGATGAATATTTTCCATACTACTCAACTCTCTGAGCATATGGGACAACAGTTAACTCCTAATCTAGTGCACAGATGCTCAACTCTCAGTCAATACATATGGACTTGAAAATGTACAATTTATATTTAATAAAAAATTTATTAAATAGTAATATATACTAATCAAATCATATTCTGAATTTAAGGATGAAAATGAAAAAGTACTGTTTGTGTTAACTATCTAGAGTAAATATAAATATAAATACTATTATTTTATATTTACTATATAGAGTAAATATAAAATAAATGCTACCTATTTAAATTGAAATTTGAGAAATTGAAAGAAAACACAGGGTGACCATGAGTGGCAGATACTATAATGTTTGAAAATGTATTCTTACAGATGTTTGTAGGAAGAGAAATGAACAAGGATTGTTGAAGAAAAATGTGTCGCTAACATACAAAGTACAAAATTTTGTAGTATTTTTTATCTTTTTTGCAGGTTTCACAACTATCTTATGTTACTCAGCATGGTAAATGATTAATCATCCCCTTGAAACTCTGTGATATGAATTCTAAAGTTTTTTTTTTCTTACTGTTTGTACTTCTTGATGTTGTATTAGCAATAGTTTTGATTTGCTACTTAGAAGTCATTTTGCCTATGCAAACTCTTAAGGTATATTAGGCGTACTGTTCATTTGAGTAATGGCATTAAGATATTTTACTTTATATTTTCATTTTAAGAATGCAGCTCTTGAGGGAGTTTGTAGCTCCATAGAGGGAACAACAGTGCCAACTGACCAGACCCCCCAGGAGCTCCAGGGGACAGGACCACGAACCAAAGGATACACATAGAGGGACACATGGCTCTGGCCATATATGTATCAGAGGATAGCCTTGTTGGACATCAGTGGGAGGAGTGACCTTGGGCCTGACGGTGAACGATGCCCCAGTGTAGGGGAATGCCACAGAGGGAAAACAGGAGTGGGTAGATGGGTCGGGGAACACCCTCATAGAGGCAGCGGAATTGGGGATGGGATAGGAAGTTTCTGAAGGGGAAATCTAGAAGGGGGAAAACTTTTGAAATGTGAATAAAGAAAATATCCAATAAAAAAAAAAGAATGCAGCTCTTGAGGCAGGTCATGCATGAAGGTAGCACATTATATTCTAGAGGAATAAAATGAACAAAGGAATTATTCTCTTGACTGATGGATAGCCAAGGATTTTGCATCACTACCAAAACCATATTCTTCGCCAATGATTAAATCATTTAAAGAACTGCCAAATGTCTAGTACTGGTGTTTACAGAGCCATGATATCATAGTGTTGTGGGTTTTTTTCCCTTTTTAGTAAAAACTCTGTTTTTGTCAACATAGTTAATCATTTGATACATTTCCATGTGCCAGATGCTCACATTTAAGTTGGCTGTAGCTCAAGAAAACTGGTGAAGGAAATTTATATTTAACTCGGTTGTCTTACAATTTGTGTATTTGTTATGAATACAATGTTAATAGAAGAGTGGGTGATTTAACTGGAAGAAAATAATTTGTTGGTGAAGTCTATTCTCAAAGAGTAACAAAAGAAAACAAGCCACTAACCAACCAAGAAACAAAACATAAGCAAAAGCAGTCCCTGCTGAAGAAAAAAATTACACCATGTATGCAAAGGTAACATGGAAGTCAGAGTCCCAAGACAGGGACGTCTTAGCCTTTTGATCTGTGGACTCTTTATAAACACTATTAATTCAGGGAAATGATGTTGAAGCCCATTCAATTTTAAGACATCCCTGACGAAATAATAATAATAAGTAATCATTGGAGATTTCTTTTAAAACTCTATGCACAGTTAAATTGGTAAATCTGCACAACATTTAACATCTGGCATTCCTGTTATTACCATTATCTTCCATGATGTCAAAGGAAGATTTTCTTTCTTTATTTTATAAATGAGCCAACCAAGGCACATACATCTTCATGAATTTACTTGTAGTTGACTCTCTTGGAAAAAGATTTAAAATTAGAGCAGTATTTGAAGTATCATTTGAGGTTGGTTTTACTGTCATGATGTGGACTTTCCAGTCTCTTTTATAGTCAGTTTAATGCCTGCATCTATGTTCATGTATGTGTTTTATAAGCAGAAGTATTGCATAGATTATCTCCAAAGGCTGTTTAAGGGCTCATACAGTGAGGAATTTAGTAACTATGCTTTTCATGTTTATCTTTGTTGTTGACTAAATGCAGTGCGGACTAAGTTTCATATGCCTATTTTAGGGTATAAAACAATTTTGCTCATGAGGTTCACAAGCTCAGACAGGAGTGGAGATGGCCAGTCTTGTTTTACAATGAATTCCTGAATTCTCTCTTTCAGCTTTAGACTATAAAACTCCTGATTTCTAAATGAGAGAAAAATCTTCAATGTTAAATTCACTAATATTTACATTTTTGTTTTATATGTTTTGTATTTTTTCACAAGTTTGTGGCTATTAGCACAAACTTTATAAAAATATTAGTATCAGTAGAGCTGCCTTTTTTATATTGTTTTGTACTATTTCAAACAATTTTTAAATTTAAATATATTTTGATTATATTCTTCCTTTCCTCCAAGTCATTCCAGGCCCCTTGCCACTCCCTACCCAGAAAATTTTAAGTTCTTCATCCAAAATAAACAAAACACAAATAACAACACTCCCCAAACCAAGAAAACAAAATAAAATACTTAACAAATCAAATTTAAATAAGCAAGAATCAAACAAACAAACAAAAAATAAACAAATAAACATACACACAAAAGAAAACACCAAAGAACCGAACCAAAAAACCATGTGGAGCCTATTGTATTCTGGTTGACTACTTGTGAACATGAGTCCTTCCCAGAGTGGTTGATATACCCAATGTCATTCCATTTGAGAAAACTGATATTTTTCCCCTTTCCCAGCAGGTATAAATGGCAGTTCCACTTTTAACCTTTGCCTTAGTGGTTAGGTTTTTATTCATTTATTCAATTCTTTAATGATAATAAAATATCATAAAATAAAACAAATATTACATTGAAGTTGGAGAAGAACCAAAGAGAAGGCACAAGAATCTGAGACCAACTAAGAAATTTCATAAAATCACTAAAGTAGAAGCCATAATATGTAAGCAGAGGACCTGGTGCAATTCCACGCAGGCCCTGTGCACACCACTAGTGTCTGTGAGTTCATAGGAACTCTGTTCATGTTGATTTAGAAGGCCTTCTTTTCTTGGTGTCCTCTATCCTTTCTGGCTCTTACGCTGTTTCTGCCTCATCTTCTGTGGTTTTCCCCTGATCTCTGATGGGAGGAAAGGATTGGATGGAGACATACCATTCAGGGCTGAGTGTTCCAAGGTTTCTAACTTTCTGCACAATGTCTGGCTGTGGATATCCATGTTTGGTCCCATCTGATAATGGAGAAAGCTTCTATGGTGCTGGCTATGAGTATAACAGAATATCATCAGGAATCATTTTACTCCTGTAACTTTTCTCTAGTCAGCAGTTTTTGGTTTTACTTTAGATCCCTGGGATATGTAGTCTATTGTTCTAGGTCACCCAAGCAGTGTTCTGTCTCATAGAGTGGACAATGTGGGTGTTAAGTCAAATTAGTTATGTGTTGATTATTCCCACAAACTTTATCCCATTATCGCTCTAGCATGGCTTTTAAGATGCTGTAAAGAAATTAATTTTAATTTATTGATTGATAATTCAAATGCTCGTCTATTTTTGTGTGTTAGCCAAATATTCTAAAATGAAAAGAAAAGCAAAAAACCAAACCTTCTCTGGTAAAACAATTTTCAACCATGAGTGCTCAAAGTTCATCATTTATCCTAACAATACTTTTCATTAGGTCTATATGCTAAGGGTGAATATGAAATTTTATTCATAGTCCAAATAAAAACTGTGATAATTTATTATTCCCAGTTTAGTGAAACAGATAGAGAGATGAAGCAACTGAATGATTTTCTCACTGGATTTTTAGAGTGCTTGTATATTGATAAAATTACTTGGTGATGCAAGAGAGTCTTGAAAGAGTATAATGTCACTCTTAGGTCCAAGGCAGATGGAATGGTAGTGTTGAGAGTGGGAAGTGGACATGAGCTCCCATCCCTAACCAAGGAGCTAACTCCAACTGACATCTGTTTGGAGAGGAAAATATTATTTATTCAAATTGAGTCTCACTGAGTCACACTTAAGGGCTGTTCTATGCCCAGACATAAATGGCCAACATAAAATGAACTGAATGGTATTTTTGTAGACTTTATTGTTTGGATATGTGTGTGTGGTATGTGTGTGTGTATGTGTGTTACTGTTCTTTTGCTTCTTGTATATTTTAGTTTACAGTTTTGTTTATTCTGTTTTTTATTGGGATTGTGTGTGCGTTTCTTGTTTTTGTTTTATGTTTGTTTGCAAAGAGAGAGCAAATAAAGGGTGTGGTAGAAATTTGGGAATATCTGAGAGGAGTTGAGATGGAGGAAACTATGATCAGGTTATATTATATGAAAATATTAAAAAGAAAACTGTGAAAAATTATATGAGAAATTTTACAGCATATAAATGTTAGATTTTGAAGAAATCTAAGAGATTATTAAGTGGTAGTAATAATTATCCAGTCTCTTGATTAACCTTTTATTAAATATATTAATGAAGGAAACAAAATGGCATTTTAAGGATTTATGTATAATATATATATGACATGTATGACACACACACATATATGTTAGATTTTGAAGAAATCTAAGAGATTATTATGTGGTAGTAATAATTGTCCAGTTATATCTATCTATCTATCTATCTATCTATCTATCTATCTATCTATCTATCTATCAAATATATATATTTGTTATCTTCAGACACACCAGAAGAGGGCATCAGATCACATAACAGATGTCTGTAAGCTACCATGTGGTTGCTGGGAATTGGAATTGAACTCAGGATCTTTGGAAGGGCAGTCAGAGCTCTTAACCAGGAAGCCATCTCTCCAGTCCAACAAAATGCATTTTAATTGTTTTGTTGTGTAAATTATTTTTAATACTGAGGAATTAAAAAAACAAGAGAATTATAAATGTGTAAAGAGATGATAGACTTTTCTTTTTCTGTTTTGTTTTGTTTTGTTTTGTTTTGTTTTGTTTTGTTTTGTTTTGTTTTGTTTTGTTTTGTGAGACAGGGTTTTTCTGTATAGTCCTGGCTGTCCTGGAACTCACTTTGTACACCAGGCTAGTCTCGAACTCAGAAATCCACCTGCCTCTGCCTCCCAAGTGATTAAAGACGTGTGCCACCACCACCCAGCGATAGACTATTTTTTAAAACATACTTGAAAGATGAATTGGAATGGCAAAATTCATCTTTAAAAATATAGACTGCCAATAGCAGATGTTCAGAAAATATTAGCTATTTTGAAGGTTAAGAATTATATGTTTGTAAAAGAAGAAAAAATTTGTTTGTAGGGAGAAGAGATGAATGACAGATTTTTCAAGAGCTGGTACTTCATGGACATAAAGATGGGGAAAGAACTTTGTTGTATTTTGAGGCAGTTAACCATGAAGAAATGATGCAGGAGAGTCTTCTTCCTTGTTCTCTCAGAAACTAGTCATGGGTCTGGTGGGTCCATGTGACATGACTTTCACTTATTGAACATTGGGATTTTTAAAAAAAAATTCAGAACTCTACTGAAATTCTTCTCTCTAGTATTTTAGAAATTCTTAAACTTTGATTTAATGACATGATTCCATTGTTACATATTTCTTCTAATTCCAAGAACAGAAAACAAAGAAGGAAAAATTCACAGGTAAAACAGAAAATGCACATATTTCAATAGATAGAATACACATTTATATTATAAGCACTCTATTCATTGCTAAGCATCTTTACATAGTGACGTTTTGTATTTTTTCCAGACCACTGCTCTTTTTAATTCACTGAAATTATCATTGTAAGTGGGAGAAAATTGTTTTCTTTGACTCAAATCCAGTTAATGAGAAACAGCATTATGAATCAAGGGCACAAAAACCCAGCTGAAACAGGAATTCTAAAAGTCCCAAAACTATGTCCCATCCTTTGATACTTCTGAAAAGCATTTTCAAAAATTCTGTTCTTTGCATTTGCATCCATTGAATTAATGACAGATAATCATGTAATTATCTAATCTTTAGAAAAAAATTACAACACAATGAAGTACATACAGGACGGACGTTAATAGCACTTCATTTCATGGTTCTCTGACACAAATACTCAGAAATATTTCAGGGCTTGTAGAACCCTGAATGTAGCAATTAAAATGCTAAATTTGAAAGAAAAAAAAGGCATCTCTGCTCAAAGATTAGGGGACTTTAGAAGATGTTTTACTTTGATTCTTATTAAAAGATCCCAAATGGACCTATTTTGCACTAATGTCAAACCCTGTTTATTTTATGGACAAACTTTGTAAAGTGAAACGGAAGTGTATTGTGTGAGAACAGGAAAATTTCTGCAAAGGATCAGGGCAGGAACTCTTGAGGGGCATTGTCAGTGATTATGAAAACTGAATTAAAAATAATTAGAGGAAAATGTGAAAATCTGTAAAAACAAAAAAAGAGACATGTTCATGAAAATGTGATGTATACATTGGTGAAATATTGTGTTCTGTGTTTGTGCATTTTTAAAAGTGTTTTCTTCAATGTAATGTTGTTTGGGGCCATTTAGCTAGGATTAGCTTGTATAATTTTTAAGGAATTAGAAAGTGAGGTATGTAGTTATATATGAGAAAGCAAAGTTTAACTGGTATAACTTGTATTATGGTGTCCAAAAGCATGTGGTTTGGAGATATGGTGGATTATTTCAATGATACAGACTGGCAGATCATATTTTTGTTTCACATGCTCACTATAGTTTGGGGAAGTGGACCAGACTCTTGATTAGATTACTGGTGGTTAAAACACATTTCCAAAAACATGTCACTAAACTACCACTTAGCGGAATCTAAGAAGTACACAAGTATTTTTGGAATGGGTATAATTGGTGACCTGTGTCCAAATTATTTTGGAAACTGCTGCTTTTGCCATTCCTTTGAGTTTTCTCACCATGAGTCAAAACATATGTTTCTTCCAAGAATACTTAAATTTACTAAAAATGGGGTTTTCATGTACATGATCTTTCAGCCATCACAAGACCATTTTCAAGATTGTAGCAAGAACTGAATGTCACTATCAGAACTGCTGTTGATTCTCCCTCTCTTCCCCTTTGATATCTCTGTGTGTGAGTGTGTGTGTATGTGTGTGTTTACATATGTGTATGCGTGTCTATGTATGTGGTATAAATACTTAGGATATGTATAAATTGTGAAAATTTGCACATGAGCTGCCTGCATGGTAGCCAGAGGTTGACAATGAATAGAATTAGTCAATCCCCTTCATTATTTAGATGTTATCTCTAACTGGACCTAAATCTTATAGATTTAGCAAAACTTATTGGGCAATAATCAAGCTCTGGGGATCTTCCTGTCTTGATCTTGCCAGAACTTGGATTATTGTTAAGCCTCATTATGCCCAACTATTTATGGGGACTTAGGTCCTTATCCTTCATGCCAGGCAATAAATGTGATACATCCCAATCCACTGTGTGCTAGCACCTTAAAGCTTATTGCTACTATTTAACTAGAAATTTGTATCCATTGACCAACTTTTCATACCTACCAGCCCACCCTCCCTATCTTTCCAGTCTCTCATAGCATTCTGTTGACAATTTCTGTGCCACAAACTTTTCATATTTAACATATGAGTGAACTCATGTGACAGCATTTATTGCTGTGTCTTGCTTATTTCAGTTACCATAATGACCTGTAGTGTTCAAAGTAGAGCACAAAAGTAGATTACGTGGTTACGTGTACAAAACTCTAGGCATACTTTCCAGTTCTGCTAAAAATAACACAGATATAAATAATAAAAGTATAATAAAATTAAGTTTTATTCATATTATGATAAATAGTAGGATTTTATACTCTATGATAGTAGAATAGTTTTTCATTGTATATATGAATCATGTTATTATCTATTAGTACTGTTCATTCAAAATGTTGTATACTGTTATTAGTAATACAATGTACTTGGAATTTCAAATGAATCTTTTGACATGACTTCACTCAAAGATAAATCAGGGGATAGCAAAACATTTAATAAGGCAATTATGATGAGGATTACAGGGGGTTCCATATATTGCTTCTGGGCAATTGGTACTCAACAAAATCAGGAAAGTACAATATCTTACAGAAACCTATTGATTGAGACTATCCTATGTTGTTTCTACTTCTTCTTCTTCTTCTTCTTCTTCTTCTTCTTCTTCTTCTTCTTCTTCTTCTTCTTCTTCTTCTTCTTCTTCTTCTTCTTCTTCTTCTTCTTCTCCTCCTCCTTCTCCTCCTCCTCCTCTTCCTCCTCTTCCTCCCCCTCCTCCTCCGCCTCCTCCTCCTTCTTCTTCCTCTTCTTGATATTACCCAAGATTTATGATAACCAAGAATATATTTGTAGAGTTTTAATAATATTCATCATTTTGTACAACTCAAATGCCTACTAATTAAACAACAGAAAAAAAGACTTCTCATTGAGATACTAGAATATTGTATTCTAGGGAGAAGATATGATCAGTTGATACATGCATGAACCCCAACTAAAAATCTGGAAAGTATATTTTCTAATAAAGAAAGCACACACACACACACACACACACACACACATACACACACACACACACACACACACACACACACACACATATATATATATATATATATATATATATATATATATATATATATATATTTCTAAAACAGGCAAACTCATAATGACAGGGAGAAGAAAATTACTTACTCTCGAGGGATATAGGGATATAGACAAACTTTCTGTGATTTTGTAAGAGATTATCTAATCACTTTAATATGCCTATATTTGCATTTAAAGTGCTTCTTTGGAAAGAAAGAAAATACTAGCATTGCATTTTATATTTTCAGCATTATTCAGTAAGGAGTGAGACTACAGGTAGAAGAGGTGAGAATCCAAGTAAGAAAAGCCAAATTATGAACTCAGTTCATTACAGCCTTGATCAACGTAACTCCTTTACTATAATGCTTTCTGAACTAAGTGATAATCTGTAGGCTTTTTTGTAAAATCAACACATTTTAAGACTAAAATTAATATTTCTTTCTTTTTCATGCTTAAATGATAAGTGTAAAATATTTTGCTTCTTTTATGTATAACTAATTAAAGGTTTAAAGACAATCCTACTCTTTCTGGAAGGCTACTCCTGAACCTGCATCAATCATATACCAAAGTGCAAAAGAAAATGTTTGAATAATTTAAGACTGTTACTGTAATAGGTTACAAACATCCAGATTTTTTGAGACCAGTGAAGCTTTCTGGTCTCCATTTGTTAAAAGGTCTCATTAGTCCAAGAGACAGATAAGCACATAGAGCACGTAGTGCACAAATGATGATCTGAATTAAATCCCAGTACACAGGATGGAAGGAGAGAACTCATTCACAGAGGTTTACCTATGACTTTATGCTTATATTCCTAAACATACATGTGTTGATACACATGCATACACATATACACAAACAACAACAACAACAATATAGATACATTAAAAATACATGTGTCTCTTTACAATGAGAAAATAGAAATGAGCAAAAGTAGTATTTATTAGACAGTTTGTAATACTAATGATTGTGCTACTAATGATAAGGAACATCTCAATGTTTCTTGGTATGTTTTCTATCAAACACATCTTTACCAGCCATTTTGAACCTAGAGAAAATCTTGGCAAAAGTAAGTCTGTATTAGGGAAGAACATTCCAGTTGCCTTTTCACTGTCACACAATATGCCCTAAAAATGTATATACAACTGGCATTTCAGCAAGTGATCACACTTGGCAAAAAAAAAAAAAAAAATGTTGGCTGTGAATTTGAAGAAGAGTGGGAAAATGTATATAGAAAAGTTTGGATGCAACAAAGAGAAAGGAGAAATAATGTAATTATATTACAATCTAGAAAATATTTTAAAATATTAAAAGACCTGATAATTCACTAAATACTCCCATTTAGTAAAGAAGAATAGTTCAACCATGAAAAGTGTTCTCTCTTCTAAGTGCTCTCCACTGAGTTTAGTCTTCTGTAGAGAAAATATGACATCATAAAATCTGAAGCATGGAGCATATGAGCAGTGCCCATCCTGATGTAAGAAATTTACTAGATGTGTCACAGTGCTGCACTGACAATAGAGAGGACAAGCTATTAAAATGCTTGCAGAACACAACCAGCAAGACTCAGCAACTCTCTAAGGCAGCAACTTCTAGTAATGGGGCACCACTTTCTCAGTCAATCAACCTGGGCTTTTTATGTGATGTTGGCAGACATGTAACTAGAAATATAAAGGACATTTCCAGTAGCTTTCAGATGGTTGAAATTTATTGGAGAAGTGGATAAGAATAATAAAATCATTGTAAAAGAAATACAAGTCAACCAATGTTCCTCTCATGGGTGATCTCTTTTACACACACATGGGTCATTTATTGATAATTGCTCATAGTCTTATTGCCTACGTTATTTGACACAATCATGATCAATAACATCAGATTTCAGCTGGTATTGGTGTGATTATAATATATTTGCAATATTTAGCTGTCAGAAAATTAAGTCAAAATGTCAAAACAAAAATATAATTTATAATTCTAAATGAAAATGCACATAGAAGTCATGTAGCAGTTGGCTCTAGTCATAGGATAATTGAGCTGACTATATGAAAAATGTGAAGTGTACTAGTTAAACAATGTGCATAAATTATAACTAGGAAACAAATACATAAAGACTGAGATTTCCAGGGCTGGAGAGATGGCTCATTGTTCAAGAGCATGTTCTGATCTTGCAAAGACCCCAAGTCTGTTTCCAGTGCCAGTTTCATATAAACAAACCCTCTGTATCTCACCCAGGAGAGCTGATAGCTGTTGGTC
Source organism: Mus minutoides (assembly GCA_902729485.2). Lineage (NCBI taxonomy): Eukaryota > Metazoa > Chordata > Mammalia > Rodentia > Muridae > Mus > Mus minutoides. The sequence goes on from LR750668.1 coordinate 233,422, forward strand.
TCCACTGCCACCAAGATTTCCAAACACACACACACACACACACACACACACACACACACACACACACACAAACCATATATTTGTGGTGATTGAGATTTCCAAACTCCCTTTACCTTTGGCATAATTTTTCATGTATTGTCATAAATATGGAATTTCTTAGCTTCCTGTTTTTTTTTTATATAAGCCATGTTAACTTGATATAGATGCTCTGAGAGATAAAAGAGCATTAACCACCCAGAAAATTATAACCATTTATAATAAGCCTGCGATGTCAGGCTGGAGAGCAACAGAACTCAAACTCATGCAGGTGTTATAAACATCCCCAAGCTTTTAACTAATCAGCTTTTAGAAAATACTTAGATGTGCATCTTGCATCAATCCAATTTACTTTTAGATTCTACTCACTTATTAAAAACCTCATGTCACCAGTTGTTATACTAAGCCCTTGTATACACTATAAAAAATAAACTAAAAGTCATTTCATTTCACCCAGCATTTAATTTGTCCTTAACTCTTTCAAACATAACAGAATACACTCAAGAGAACAGGATTTACTCATTATTGTACCTAACTTCTTCAGGCCTATGAGTATACAGTTTCATTTCTCTGGGATTTTTATATGCCCATTTCTATTTTTATTTACATAAAATTAATTTTTAATTTATTAACCTGTTTATGCATCTAATTTACTTAATTTTCTTATTCCTGTTATTTTTGACATAAAGAAACCAGAATGAATATTCCTGTTCACTTGCACTTCATTTGCAGTTTTTATATTATTTATTTATAGTTTGTTTACAAATTATATATGAAATTACTTGTGTCTCATACAATGTCACAAACCCTTTGACAAGTGTGGATTTCATATTATGCACTAGCAGTTAGTTGGCTATATTCAATTGTAACATGTTGCATATGAAGAGATTTAAAATGTGAATGATTGTATCTTTTCCCTTGTCAGATGAAGTAGAGAAGTCTGTTTGATGCTGGCATCTGGGAGCTAATTATAATAATTAAGACTTGTTGCTCTCCATTGACAGTGATGTAGTTTCCCAGTATGGTGCAGCAGATAGATATCAAGTAATGACGCCAAAAGGATCATCTTAATCTCTACTTCAGTGTTATCATTGCTAAGTGATATTTTATAACCGCTGGGAGAACACTACTCAGCACTTGGAATATGTAAATCAGGCACTGACATAAACAGCCCAGTTTTGACATATTTCAGTATCATCTCAATATTACTGAGAAGGTAAGTAGCTTTCTCTATCTATCTATCTATCTATCTATCTATCTATCTATCTATCTATCTATCTATCTCATCCTATATGATAGCTTTTGAAATTTATTGAAATGACTTATAGGCTGTATTTCAACTAACCCAACAATGGCTGGGTGTAAATAGGAAGTCCAAGAATCTAGTAGTTGCTCAATCCCATGAGACTGGGTATTTTGTCTCTTTGTTTTGTATAAGGTGGAATCTTGAAGAAGGATGCACTAACAGATAAATTGAATTTAAATGCAAGCAAGCAAAGAGGGACAAACTGTTCCTTCTTTTTTTGTGTTTTGTTTTTTGTTGTTTTTGTTTGCTTGTTTTCGTTTTTCATGACAGGGTTTCTCTGTATAGCTTTGGCAGTCCTGGAACTCACTGTAGACCAGTCTGGTCTCGAACTCAGAAGTCTGTCTGCTTCAGCCTCCCAAGTGCTGGGATATGCCACCACTGCCCAGCTTTTGATTTTTTTTTTATTTTTTGTTTTTGTTTTTTTCTGTTCCTTCTTCCATTGTTGTTATGTAGGCCTCCAACAGAATCCCAGATAAAAGGTATGCCTCAAAATCTGGATTAAAGTTTTGTGTGTCTTCAAGCCTCAAGTGCTGGGTCAAAATCTTATGTCTTCCAGCCTCTAGATCTGGATCACAGATCTGTACTGTCCAGTTCTGGAATGTAGTTGAAAATCAGAAATAGCCATCACATGCTTTGGGGTATAAACAGAGTTCACAGGGGCATCGACAACTGATGTACTCCTCTTTGTTTCTGTTGAACATTAACTAATCCATCTTCTATAACCTATCCTCCCATTTAGTGTTTAGTTACTTAAGGACAAATGTATAGAATCCATTAAATTGTAGTTATTTTGATTCAATTTTAGGTAAACTCATCTCACCTTGTAATAATTATTTTACTCTTTAAGCATGTGTGTGTGTGTGTGTGTGTGTGTGTGTGTGTGTGTGTGTGTGTGTGTGTGTAATGTATGCAGGTGCCTGAGGAGACCAGAAGAGGGAGCAGGATTCCTGAATCTAGAATTACATATAGCCAATCTGGTCTCCTGACAGAAAAGCAAGCCCACTTAACTGGTGAAATGTCTCTTTAGCCATGACTTCATGGATTATCTTAATCTAGTGCAGGTGGTATTTCTTTTATTATTTATTTATTTATCTATCTATCTATCTATCTATCTATTTATTTATTTGTTTTTACTCTTTTTTATTAGATATTTCTTCATTTACATTTCAAATGCAGGTGGTATTTCTTAAAAACAAATCAAATATTTAAAAAATAACAAAAACATTCTGGGGTTTGTTTTAGAATGATTAAAATATATTTTAACTGTTGCTTGTCTATATTCTGAAGCCAGTGGGAGAGAGAACATTGACTAAAAATATCATAAGCAATAGCTGTAAAGCATAACCTTATCTCCAATGTAATATTATAGAAAGCAGTCTAATATAAGGGCAAATATCAATGTAATGAGGTGTTTCTATCCTGTCCAAACAATATACGGGGCTTTGTTTGGAATAATCAATAAAAAACAAGTTGCTTGACGTAAGAGAATAAAGAAAATGTGGAAGCACAGATTTTTCCTTTAAAAAGGTGAAAATGATCTCAGAAGCTTGTATCTCCCCCCTGCCCCAATGATGATTCCTCTCACAGGAAATGACATGGGAGAACTAGGATAATCTACTACCCAGGAAAGCAGACCATAGACTTTTAGGACTGCTTTAATCCACTGTCAGCCAAAGGGGAAAGATTAAAAATCCAAACCACCTCTTATGAATTACAATTTTGAAAAATTCCCTTGGGAGTAATCCATATGTTTGTGGTCATGGACCTTTGGGGGAAATGAAGCAACTTCAGTCAGAGTTGGTAAGAGTGAATAAAGGCACTATTCACATTCATCAGAACAGAATATACATAGCCTTTTGGGTGAAGATATATATGTATAATGCACAGTTGCGATTTCTTGAGAATGTTAAAGAAAGAGGCTCAATCTAAACCAAGATGTCTTCTGCTGCTATTTTCTTACAGTGTATCTTATAGTTCTTCATGGGATAAAGATCTATAGGGAAAAATCAGACTCCATTAACTGTCTGTGTACATCAGAAGTAATTTTATACTTTTATAAATTATTTTAGTGCTTATTACAGTCAGCCATTGGACCATATCTGTTTTCAGTGATATGCTCTATTATACAGTTCTCTCCTAAGTTAATAGTATCATACACTTTTCATGAGAAAAGAGTAGGACTCAGTTACTTATCCAAGTCACTATCAAGGAAATAGTGACCTCTTCTGAATATAGGTTGTCCACTTCCAGGTAAACCTGATATGCATTTTAATTGCCATCTAAGTTATTGACTTCATGATCAAGCATTATGAGTGTACTTTCATGAATGTACTTTCACTTATAAGTACACTTTCCGTTATGACACAAAGTGATGCTTTCTGTCAGTTTAGTTGAACCAATGCATATTGAATATATATGTTACTCTTGTTTGGAATCGGTGATACAAATACAGTTAGACAAAGTTACCACATAGTCAGCGACTGGCATGTTCTTCTACCCAGCCATTCTAGTAAGACCAGTCACCTCTATTGCTGCTAAAAGGCTGACACTGTCAGCCTTGGCTTTGGACAGTGAATTGATATTGAGGAAAAGAGTTAGTTTACTTCAGGAGAGAAAGATAGTGGATGGGACTGGGAATCTGGGAATACAGCAACCCATTTAAGTCTTGAATTGAGAAGTGGCAATGCAACATTGCTGAAGACTACAATCCTATTTGTCAACATAGTCCCTCTCTGCTTACAGAAGTAAAAATCAATATTTCTGTTTGGAGCCCTTAAAGACAAACATACACCATTTATTAGACAAAAATTATACCTTACAATTGGAAGAAAACAACTCATGAGTATGTGTCCATTATTTAGTATTTGATAACAAACATAAATCTGAAATATTATTTGTACGAAGATATGTGTATGTATTTGTTTGTGTTTCTAAATACGTGTCTGAAATTTCTAACATTTTAAAATGTGTTATCTCCTTGGCTGGAATGCCCTGCTACATTCTAGCTTCTTCATGTCTGGAATGATACAGATTATTTAGAAGTAAAGATCCTAAATTACTGCTTGATCATAGACAATAATTATTCAGATTTAAAAATTAGTTCTGATCACATATATTTGACATTTTGAGTCCCTTGGTCTATTATCCCCCAACATAAACTTACACCATGTATCCATATGCCTTCCAGACTCAGTCTGTTCATGTAAACTTAATAACAATATTGTAACTGTGTTACAAAGTTTATAACATATAGCTTTTTGGTAGAGTCAGATAGAGCCAGGAACAGGATCATAATTGCACAAAAGGGGCCTTAAGTAGGCTGACTGGTGTGAAATTATATGATATGTCCTGGGTTTCACCCTGCAGTCTATTCAGCTTGATTTAGACTTGTGTACCTCAATGAGGTGACTTCTTTCACCAGGCATGTGTAAAATTGACAACACTGCACAACAGCTGTGTGATTCCATTTTAACACACAAGCTTCTGGTCCTGATGTTTTACAGTGCTAAAGAGGCGAATAGGTAACCTTCAGTTCACCTTTGAGTTATATAAACTTTATTATCTACAGCATCTGCCCTTACAACAACACTGAATTTAATTTCATCAAATTTCCTGGTAATGATACATATTGACCTTGAAAAAAACACATTTTTTCCAGACTTTCCTTAAAAGTGAGGCAATCACTCAATCCCCTCACATGAATTTAGAATGAGTTTACTTGTGGTGGCCTTTGAATATAGCTCACTAAAGAGTTGGGAAGGTTTTAATACCTCTACTTGACATTGTTCATTTGGAAAAAGGATTCTAACATTTTTCTTGAGTTTTTTTTTTTTTTTTTTGACATTAGACAATCAAATGCAAAAGCTGAACAAAGATAAATGTTCTATTTGTGGTAAGGCTATGTGAAAATGGAAGGTTTTTAATCACAAGAAAGACCTACCATGTCATCCTCTTCACTTCTCCACAAGCATAGGGTTGCTCCCTCCGGTATAATCTTTATTTTTTTTCCTGTCCAGAACAGACTTAAATGAGACCAGATGTTGGCTGTCCAGTAATATTTGTGTCATTTCTCAGTTGGAAAACTAGCATTCTCTTTTTCTAACTTCACAGAGAACCCCACTTCTTTCTAAAATAACAAGAAAAATTGAAACTAAATTTAAGCAATTTATTTCACCATTGATACTAACTTAATTACTTTCTGTGACAATTAGTAAATATATGTGACCATTCAGACTATACCTTACTGCCTTCAATTTTGTAATCTAAAAGCTTAAAGGATGGCCACTCTTTTATATTATATAAAAATCATTATATCTGTTCACAGCTATTCTATAAAAGCTTTATTTTATAGATATCAATCTGTGAAAATGTTTGACGTGAATATTTCTATGTATAAAGTTATTGTATGGTGAGCTTCATGCCCAGCTATTATAAGATGTGGCTTCACTACAGGACTAGGACCATAGCTGAGTGCAAAGTCACTGCAAATAGTAAATTTCAACTAAAATAAGAAAAGTATAAATTGGCAACATGATTCTGATTCTTGACATTTTCCCAATAAGTTTATGTGTTGTGCACTGAACACATAATTTATAACCATGCACACCAAGTAAATTGCAGCATAACTTATCAAGAAACAATTTCAAGTATGCTTAAGTATATTTAATTTATGTAAATGAGTGTTTTACCAATGTGTAAATATGTGCACCACATGCATGCCTCATGACCGTGGAAGTCAAAATAGGCTGTTATGTCCCCTGTAACTGTAGTTAGGGATGATTGTGAACTACTGTATCACTGCTGAGAATTCAAACAGAGACCTCTGCAAGAGTAACACTTGATCTTTTTTTTATGTTTCTATTTTATTTGTTTTAAGAAAATTTTATATTATTTTTATATCTATCAGAATCCACTGTTTGTTCAAAAATGAGTTAATTTGTGTCGTTTCCAAAGAATTTTTCCAACTTTTATTAGATATTTTCTTCATTTACATTGTAACACTTGATCTTAATCGCTGAACTATCTCTCCAGCTTTTCAAATAGTGTTTAATAACATAGGTTTCAGAGAAAAATAGATTTGCCAAACAAAAACAAATAAGTATCTAAAAAATATTCAAAGTTAGGCATGTACAAGTTATGATAGCATTTTCTAACAAAGTGTGGTTAACATAGCACCATGAGTATATTCACTTCTATAGATGTCAGGAGAAAATACTACAAAGTGTATGTCTCAAATAATGATGGTTCGTTTCTTGTATTTCTAGAGGCTAGAAGCCATCTATCTTTCGGTTGGTATGGTGTCTGCCTAGGCTTCTCTTTGTCTTGAAGGGAACAGTTACTTACCATGTCTTTATGAAGTCTTACTTTTGGGTGAATACATTGCAGGTGTTTTTGTTTATACCCAGTTTCATGTTCTTGACAAGATATCAGCTACATAGACCTATATAAGAACCTTATTTTAGGCTTATTTAGATCTATATAGACATGCTTGCCAAAAATTCACATTCTAATAATCTGGGAGTGGGGAATCCATTATATGGATATGGGTAGGCCATGATCAGTATATAATTCTGCCATGAATCCAGGCTGAAGTTAGGCTTGCCAGTTGATTTTGGAATGATGGATGCCTCTTCTAACCCATGTTTTGTAAGTCTCAGAAAGTAGAAGCTTCTCTGTGAAGTTTTGGATGGATTAATGAAGTACTGAAATGATTATGGTTCCTTTGAATGAACTAGGATTGATTTCTGCTGTGTAAAAACACACTTATTTACTGAAGGTTATGGAGAAATTTTTTTCTGGTTTACCCCATGAACTGAGATAATATTTGGTACCATGTACAGTGCCTGGACACTCAGAGCACTGAGCCATACTTAACTGAAAGAAATTCAGGTTTGCTGAAAAAAATTAATTTATTGAGAAGCTCCAGGGAACTCAGAATTAGTAGAAAGCTATACAGAGACGACAGAAGGAAGAATTTCCAGATAGTGAAGCAGAGAGAAGTACTTAGAAAAAGTGCTGAGGATACAATCCCTGTGAATGCAAGCACTAGGACTGTCTGTTCTTACTCCTGCATCACTTGCAGAAACCAGAAACCTTTCCTGAGGAGTCCTGGAATGGAAAGGAAGATACTGACAGTTGTCTTTTTGTCCCATGAGTTTTCTGTGATGCGTCCTCCATTGGCCACCATACACAATGGATCTGAAATGACTATCCACTGGAGTACACCAACATTTGAGAGGTGGAGGAGGAACAATGTGACAGCGCTCATTCTGTTGGCCCATTAAAAAACATCCACTTGAACAGCTGTTGCTGATTTTCCAATAATTACCAGTTATGTTTCAGACTCAATGAAAATTACCCAGGAGGCTCAGGAAAGGAAAGGTCAACCCTGCCTATGATAGCTGGGTATGGTTTGGTAGCACATTGTAGATGTGTAAAGACCTTGGAAGATGCCTAGAGTCTGAATCAGCAGACTAGGTGAAACAGCAGGACACAGGGGAGGGGAGCATGACTGCGTGGACCTGGACAAGAGAATGATGAATGTAGAGGAGAGAAGTCAGAGTGGAGATGCAAACTCCTTTTGGCAAGTTCCACCAGATCAGGGAGAACATTTCCAGGGGGAACTGCATAGAAAAACCCTTCTGTTTCCACAAGGAGGATTTTGATTTATTGGCCAGCAGAAAGTCACTGAAGGTTCTTTAGCCATCATTTCCCAATGGGCCAACATCTCTTTTGTTTGAAATTTCAAGACAGCCCAGCAGAAGTTGTTCAGGGGCCTGGGAATCTCAGCTGTCATCAATTTTGCTTTTAGCTACTGTTAATAGGTTCGCTTATAGCTAATATTTCTTCTTTCTTTAAAAGTCTTGCTTTTCTTTCTTTTTCTCCGAATTTTAATATATTATGTCTCCCATTGTTCTTAAAAGTACTTGAAAGTTAGTTTACTGTATCATATCATAGATAATAAACTTATTTTGAGTTTTTTTCCTAAATAGGATTTCCCTGGTGTGAATAAGGGTTTTACTATAAAACAGAAAAACAAACAAACAAACAAACAAACACAACAAAAAACAACAATAAAACAAAACAAAAACATACAGAGTAATTTAAATTGGTTAATGTTACTTCGGCATATCAGCTCTTAAGATTGGCACAGAACAAATTCATGAAATTTATGCTGTGTGTATTCTTTCAATCTTATTGTGTTAATTTTGATCTTACTTTACCTAATGTTTCTTGTGAATATGTTTATTGTATATGCCTACAGACCCTGCATGCACATGTGTACCTGTGCACACAGAGGTCAGGAGAGGGTATTGGATGCCCTGTTCTATTTCTCTCAGTCTTATTCTATTGAAAAAGAGTCTCTAAATAAAATTTGTGTTCAGTGAGTTTCGCCTAGGTCTGCAGCTAACCAGTCCCATTGATCTTCCTGTTTCTGTTGCCAAGAATTCCAGGTAGGCATCTGACCATATTTGCCTTTCTATGTTTGTCTTGAGGATCCCAAATCAGGCCCTCAAGTCTGTTGAGAAAGTGTGGTTTTTCATTGAGTCAATTCTCTAGAGTTTATGGAATTTTTAATGCTTTATTTATAAATATAGATGTTGATAAATATAGCTACTTCTGATAATGTGAAACTCAAAACAGACCCGTGAATTTTAAATTTGGCAACTTGTTCTTGCCATGTTCAGAATAAACAGTCACAATAATTTAATGATTACTTTCATAAATCCTACCCTGTACCTATATTCTACCTGTGACCCTGCTCACATTTTTGGCAGACCTTACTCAAGTTCAGTAATCATTCTTATAAAGCCATTATTGGCTTAAAATGATATTTTATCAAAAATGTATTAAAATTGTATAGGGGATGACATGGTTCATCTCTGATGAGTAGAAAATCTTGACTTTTGGTATAATACCATCAATTAAAAATAACTGGTTTAAGAAAGGTCTCTGGTTGTTGTAAAGTCATCATATTGTCACAGCATCATTACATTTATTCTTATCATTAAACAATAGAATCCAATAGCCCATGCAGGTTCTTTGAACCTCTCCTAACCACACTGTTAGATATATAATAAATAAACTTTGCATGCTCTACTTTTTGTTTCTGTCATAAGAATTAAGTCATTTTAAAGGAATTATAAAGCAAAATTTCAATAGTAGGTGAAACATAAAAAGAAAAAAAACCTGTACATGTTAATAAATCAACTTCCATAAAGACCAATACATTCGGATAGACACCAGTACCACTTATCTGTGATATTACCAATGTGGACTTCCTATTTCTCTCTGTTCACTCTTTAGTGGAGACTAGGAAAGGCTCACTAACACCTTTATCAAAACACATGGATTTTGGTTAGGGTAGGACTTTGTCAATCTTATCTCTAATTTATGTAGCATGTCACTTAATCTCCTAATCCCCAGTACAGTGTATAGAGATATCCAAGCCACCTTTTTTTTCACATATACTACAAATCTTTAAAGTATACACAATTACTATATCCTCTTTGAATAGTTGCAATTACAGCATTGATTATTATATTAGGAACAAGTAATTATTTTTTTAATTAGATATTTTCTTTATTTACATTTCAAATGCTATCCCGAAAGTTCCCTATATCCTCCCCTCTGCCCTGCTTCCCTACCTGCCGACTTCCACTTCTTGGCCCTGGCCTTCCCCTGTACTGAGGCATATAAAGTTTTTAAGACCAAGGGGCCTCTCTTCCCAATGATGGCCGACTAGGCCATCTTCTGCTACGTATGCATCTAGAGATACGAATTCTGGGGGTACTGTTTAGTTCATATTGTTGTTCCACCTAAAGGGTTATAGACCCCTTCAACTCCTTGGGTAATTTCTCTAGCTCCTCCATGGGGGCCCTGAGGAACACATAATTCTTAAGAGCACACTGTTTTTAAACAATAATGCAGCTGGGCTATCTTTTCAAAAGAGGTCTGTCTTGGAAAGTTTCTGGTCTATTGATTTTATAGCTCTTTTGTGGGATGCACAATTACTGAATAGCTTTTATACCAGTGGGAAATTCTTACTAAGATGTTAAATGTTTTCTTTAAAAAATAAGTCCAAACACAGCAAAATGAGATGAAAAGTGAACAAAACAAACAAACAAAAAACAAAAAATATTTTCATTAAAAATTAGTAAAATTTTATTTTTACATATTTCAAAAATTTGGGCTGGTCTTTTTCTATCCTTAATAAGACCACTTGACTAAATCTACACTCATTCTCTCTAGCAAAATATATATAACAATCAATTCAAATGAGACCGAAAGAAAGACAACTTAACATTTTTTATAATTTCACAGTTTCAGTAAACATACAGCTAATATATTCAATATGAGAAATATTTAGTTTTATAAATAAGAATGCATGATTATATTATAGAAATGAGGAACACAGGAATATGAGTGAAGAAACTGACCACTTCTGTATTCCAGCTATGCCATTTAAGTTTTCCTACTTACAAAATATGTGTCAATTGTGGGAAAAGCCCTCATTTATGATATTAATGTCCATCACCTGAGTGGAATTTCAAAGTGAAAATATTTCTTTGAAAATTACAATAAGTGAAACCTTTCTGGTAACTGTGTGTTCCCTCTGCATACTTGTTAGGATCACAAAGCTCAGAAATGCAACAAAGCACCCTTCCATCCTTAGCCTCAACTATGACTTGTTAATAGGTATTCTCTGCCTCCAAGCTATGCCCCTATCATTTTCTGTCTTCAGTTTAAAATTGTCTCCAGTTCAAATGGCACGGTGTAGTCAACCCTAACCATCAAGAATTGAGAGGATAGCAGCTATTCATCCTATTTTAAGTCCCCATGTCAGTGGTCATTATAATCATTATGAAGTCAGGGAAAAATGTTACAGTGACAACAAATTTTAATGTGCATTATCTATAAATACAATGTACAGCCAGTCAGAAAAAAAAAAATCAATCACTGTTTGGATTTTACTAAGAATCTGTCAAAAAAGTCATTTCTAAACTTACTACTTTATATAATGCTTATATATAATGAAGGTATCAAACAATGGTGTAATAATACCCCTAATAGATAACTTGTTAAATATAACTATGTAACAAATAAAAAGCCTTGGTCCAGAAATTTGTTACTTATTTTGGAGTTTTAAGCCAGTGAGTTACAATAAATTTCAAACATTGCAGACCCTTTTCAATGTAAGAGCTATTGCTGAAGGCACAACATAATTATACATGGAACATGAAGATAGTAATATGGTGTTGACATGGAGGCTGCATCCTTACTGAGTATTTTTCATAATGCTGGAGGGTGCTATGCATGTTACCTGAGTATAAAAACAATCAGTTTTACTAAACTGTGAATTCTATATGCTACTGGAATGAATACCTGGTCTGGTTAGATATGTTTACTGGTGAAGTAGTGGCAAGCTCATCCTGAGAGCAACCAACCACTTTCAAGTTGGATTTAGGACCCACTCTACAAAATAAAACTGAATAAAGGCACCATATAAGCCCAAGGATCTGAGGCAAGACAGATAATAGGGCCAAAGGGAGATCCTACTATTATTTTCCTAACAGGATCTAGTGTTAAACAATTTCTAATGACTTATTGTAATGACCATCGATTAATGCATCTTTCAGCCTACATCAGAGAAGCTTCTATTTACAATTGATGATGATTAACAAATAGATCCTCAATGTGTGGGAATGAATATAAAAGGTTGAGGAATGCTCAGACCTAACTGTAACATATTTACTATACCTCCTCCTCAAACAACTCAGAGATTATTGTTGAGGAGGTGACAGAAAGAATATAAGAATGTGAGCTTTTGGTTAACTACAGAGGATCTGTGTTTTCTGCATACAGGAGAGCAGCAGCGCAAGCTATTGTGGTAACATACAAAGAATTATGAAAGCCCAAGACAGACCAAATTCTATCACAGAGATGTAAGGTGGACATAAAGTCCTACTTCTAGCCTAGAAGCTATGGACAATTGATAGGTGCAGATAGGAATAGAGTTAATTTAATTTAGGACTTTAATACCTAGTAAGTAAGCCATGCTTCAGTGGAAAGCCACATATTAAAGAATATAAGAAAAGCATCAATCAGGCAAGATAAGCGAAAAGAAAGTGTACACAATGTTGTGTAGGCTGGAAAGTTAAGGGGAGTGGATACAGAAGGCCTTGTGGGAGGTGGTTAAGATGATCAAAACACATCAGATTATATTTTTTAAAAACTAAAGAAATGTGTTACATGTATAAAAATGGATAAAAGCAAGCATTACAGAGTATTAAAAAGCAAAGATCTCAGAAAAATAAACACATGAGCAAAAAGACAAACAACTAAAAACTGTAGGTAGCAAATGTTTAAGCACAAAGAATCTTTGATATTACATTCATTAACTTTGGTACACAGTTATCTCTGATTAAATGACAACTTTAAATTGATTGTGACTTTTGTAAATTTGTATTTGAATCTATACATCTTTAAAGAGGACATTTAACTGTGTACACACACATGGGGACACACAACACACTCAGACACACAGAGAGAGAGAGAGAACGAGAGAGAGAGAGACAGACAGAGAGACAGAGAGACAGACAGAGTCAGAGACAGAGAGAAACATAATTGTTAAGAGGAATTAGTATAATCCCTACTATAGAAGCTGAAGTAGGAACATATTTTTTCCTTTTCCTTTTTCTTTGTAAGCAAGAATGATTTGCTAGCTACAATGTGTAGTTGTTTGAGAGTGATGGTTGCCTCTAATTCATTTTTAATTATCATGCACATTACTTGGTATGAGTATTTTTCGGCATTACAAAATATTTTTCAGACCTTACTACTTATTCTACTTGAGTGCCAAGTTCATTTTGCATTATGGCTGCAATATGTTATTATAAAATTAATAAATTGATAATGAAATCATGGTATCAACTGGTAGCTCTCATGTACTGAATTTCCCAATTATTCCAGACATAGTACCAAATATTTCCTATAAGACAGGCATTATCAAAAGGTATAGGTATTAGCCAAAAGGTATAGAATTCCAAGTATACAATCCACAGAACTCTCAAGAAGGTCAACAAGCCGAAGGGCCCAAGTGAGGATGCCTCAATCTCACTTTGGAGGGAGAAGAAAGCAATCATGGGGTGGGGTACAGAAAGACAGAGGAACATATGTGGGAGAGGGACCAGGCAGGGGAAAAGATGAACATGATCAGGTATTGGGGTGACAGGAGTAAAGCCCTGAGGACCAGAAGAAAAAAAATGACATAGGAATGACATTTTTGTACAGTTCATGATAATGTGTTTCTATCTTTTCTTGCCTGCCTAATGTACCTTCTTATTTGTTTAAATTAAAAGAGTATGTCTTATAGCAAAAGGTAGGATAGTAAGGTGGGATATTCCAAAGAGAATGATGATCTCTGGAAAATCAGAGTCAAGTCCTAGAGAATTTATCAGCTAGATGTGAAGGAAGAAGCAAGTGCTGGAACTGGGAATTAACAAGGCACCTGGAAGAAATTAGAATAGAATAAATAGGTTAATATTTATAAGATCTAGTTAGGAACAAGAGTAAGCAAAGGCCTTAAAGCATTCATAATATCTCTCCAGGTTATTATTCAGATCTCGATGGGCATAGAATGTCCTATGGTTATAATCTATGGTTTCCATGTGGAAACACAATGGTCCATTTAATGAATAACTTGATCAAGTTAGATTGCTAAAGAAAAAAATTTTGTTACAGGACAAAAAAATAAACAAGCATTAGCAAGCCATGTCTTTGGAATGAGATGCACTCTGTAATTTTGTTATTAGTAAACCACAGTACTATAATCTGGTACCTACCATCCCTTTATCACACAGTGTCTTTGCCAATTATTATTGTTGTTGTTGTTAATATTTTTTTTTCAGTCCTGACATTATTCCCATCCCAGTCCACCTTTCTACAGTTCCTCATCCCATTCCTCCTAACCTGCTCCCCCATCCCAGCAACAGACCTCCCTACCCCCTGGGACTTCAAGTCTCTTGAGGGTTAGGTGCATCTTTTCTCACTGAGATCCCCCCCCCCCACACACACACACTTCCTACCTCCCAAGTTTACTTTTCCAATACTTTACTTGTATTTTTATCCTTATTTCCTATGAACTTTTCATGCATGCTAATATGGGAAATGTTTGAGGTGGCTCAATGTGGCCCTTATTTTCTTGATCTTAAAGAATTCTGTATAAGAGCATTGTAAGTCAGGGAAATAATTAAGAGTAGAAATATGAAGAGACTTCATAGCATATGCATTGTAATAATTTATTACATTTGCACAAATGCATATCCTCCATGGTAGAACAATTACAGAAGTAATAAATCTTATATCTGAGAACCTAGAATATATGACCTACAGCTTTTAATTCACACTTGATTGCTCTTGATTTATTAATAGTGATTTTGGTTTAAGTGATTCTTCATCTCACATATTTCATTTTTTCTTACAGTGGCATGAGCTTAGTCATTTGCTCCACTAAAGTTTTCTCACGATACTTCTAAATTCTACTTTGTTTAGCAAAGTACATCTTCTGTTTTGTAACCAATGGTGATGGTAAGGTTAAACAGGGGCATATAAAGATTTAAAACAGAACCAGAAGAAGAATATTAATAAACTGATTAACAATGAGTAAAAACGAAAAGCAATTAATTCTCTATTCTTGAAGCCAGTTTGAAGCACATGCTGACATTTTCAGAAGCAGAAAACTTCTCTCCAAAGCTGTATCAGACACTATACTAATGGAAACACAATAGCTCTCCAAGTGACAGGTAATTACTTACAATGTTAAAAAATTTTAAAATGTTACTTCCAATGGAAATGAATACAGGACCAAAGCTACTAGCACTCTCCATTTATAAGTTTACTTGTCTTTGTAATTTAAACATATAATATTATTTTCACCAATAAATGTTAAAAAGTTTTTCTCATCCTAGTTGCTGTCAATTTGCTTTTAATTATGCCTGTATTTGAAACTTTCTTCACTATATAGGCTTTGGGTAACTGTGGCATGCTAACATTGACATTGCATAAACCACATGAGCATACTGAATTTAGCAGCAATCATCTGCCACTGTTACTCCTATTGTATTATGAGGGCAAGCAAAATATATAGGAATATTTGGATAATGAACATTGTGGCAAATGTAAAAATAGCTTAGCTTCTATAAGTGCAGATGAAAGCAAGCACAAACCATGGGCCAAGAATTGCACAGTCTGAGCCCCTGTGGTCCATAGAATGACTAGTATTTCTCCATTAAAACTATCTTTACCTACAAATTACCTCATCTGTATAACTAAGCCTGTTTTGAAAAAAAAGTGATACCCATTTAAAAATCCTCTCTCTTGTTTTACAAGAAATTAGAATCACCAGGGATAGTTTAAACAGTATCTTATATGTGATATAGATTTCAATGCATTCAAAATAATTGATAATTTTTCATTAGTAAATTATAGTGTGAAAAAAGTATGGTCAACTAAAAATACCTTTCTTTACACTGCTACCCCCCCCCACACACACACACAATTACAATGTCCATGAAACTTTTAAATGATTACTCAAAACATCACTGTTGAATAATTCTACAAAGTTCAAATCATTAGAAAGAGTAAAATTATAATTTTAAAATTGATACTTCAGTGTCACAATTATCCATTGAGTATGGGCGATTGAGGGGAAGTATGCGGTAAGCTGTATATGAGGATCTGGGGCACCATAGTAGACCCACTTCAGTTGTATTTGTATTCGAGAAGTACTGATGTGGGGTAATTTGGTTCTTTAATTCTCAGTGATTCCTTTTAATATGTAAAATGGTGATAAGTAATTTGACACTCAGGAGATAATCAGAGAAAATATCACATCCGTCTATGCCTGTATAGCAGAGGCAATTATTAATTGAGTGTAGCAGAATCCCATTTGAGGACTCTACAGGACCAGAAAGCTCAAGTTAGCTGTTCTGGGAAGATGCAAAGGTGGAAAGCTGAGATCATAAACTCCTCTGAAGATACTGCCTATATGACCATTTGAGCTGTAGGTATTTAACTTCAGGCAAAAGAGAGTAATGTGGGAAAAATTATGTCGGCTAATTTTATTCTCATCTATATTTTTATTCTTATGAAAAATATTCTTTGAAGGAAGAGTTATTGTTTTGGTTGTGAAGGGATAGAAGCAAAAAGTATATTAGAACAAAATTTGACCAAAGTGATTGAGAATCTCACAAAACAAAATGTGTTTTCTTCTTTTCATTCTTTGTGAACATTATTGTTGTTGTCATTAAGATTCCCCAGAGCTTGTGTCTCTAGCTTCATATGTAGCAGAAGATGGCCTAGTTGGCCATCATTGGAAAGAGAGGCCCCTTGGTCATGGAAACTTTATATGCCCCAATACAGGGGAACGCTATTCTTGAGTAGCCTCTCTTTCCAGTACTGTTCTCATAAGAGTTGGGTATCGGGGCTGGTGCGATGGCTCAGCGGTTAAGAGCACCGACTGCTCTTCCGAAGGTCCTGAGTTCAAATCCCAGCAACCACATGGTGGCTCACAACCATCCATAATGAGATCTGACTCCCTCTTCTGGTGTGTCTGAAGACAGCTACAGTGTACTTACATATAACAATAAATAAATCTTTAAAAAAAAAAAAAAAAAAAAAAAAGAGTTGGGTATCTCCTATGTCTGACTCATTCTGTCAAATCCTTTTCTACAAACTAACTTTACCTTTATTGTTTAGTATTAAACGTTGACACTAAAAGTGTGTCCACGCCAAGAAGTGAGAGTGGGTGGGTAAGAAAGCAGTGTAGAGGGAGGGTGGAGGGGACTTTCAGGATAGCATTTGAAATGTAAATGAAGAAAATATCTAATAAAAATTGGAAAAAAAAGATTCTCAGTGTGTCAGCTTTTCTTATTCCTAGAGAGGCTGTTATCTGCCTTTCTTGGGATATTTTTCAAGGAAGTTTGTATAAAACTCTGAAATTAAGAATGTGAATGTTTCAGCTTATGGTTTAGTGTTTGTTTTATTTAGCAAAGAGATAGAAGACAGCCAGTGTGGTAGTGCATGTGTTTAATCCCAGTACTTAAAATGCTAATGCAGAAGGAATTTTATGTATTCAAATCCGGTCTGGTTTACAGAATGATATCTAGAGCAGCCAGTGCTCCATAGAAAGACCCTGTCTCAATCAAAACAAAACAAAACAAAACAAAACAAACATCTCCAAAATAATAATAATAATTAAGAGCCACAGAAATCTTTCAATTGAAAAAATATGAAAATATGTAAAATCTAACTCAAAATGGTTTAGAAGTTGGAGAATGTGGACGCTATGAAAAGATATCTAAACTCATGTGTTTTTTAAAATCAGATGACTTATCAGTACATGACCAAAAATAATATCTCAATGAGCAGTGTTTACCTGATGTAATTGTTGCTTGGAAGGCTAACTGCTAAATAATCTCATCTTTTCTAGCTCTTTCTGAACTCTAGCTAATTGGTTCAACTCAGCTGTTCTGGCCCAGTCTCTTTTCCAACATGATTGATTCAAACTGGCTTCTCTAGGCTTCTGAATGAACTATTCTGCTTGGCTTCAGACTATCTCTGGTGATCTGTTCTAATCTTCTGGATTCTTCTCATTCTCTGGTTTATTCTGTCTTTACCTTTATCCTGTCTCTGTAAAAATGTTCCAGTAAAGCTGCCTCCTCTCTCTCTCTTCCTGATCTATTCTTGAGTAGCCTCTCTTTCCAGTACTTTTCTTATGAGAGTTGGGCATCTCCTATGTCTGATTCATTCTGTCAAATCCTTTTCTACAAACTAACTTTACCTTCATTGTTTAGGATTAAAGGTTGACGCTAAAGGTGTGTCTGTATTATTGTCAGATCATACCAAGATGTGGGGAATTGCAGGCTGGTCTCCAGTCAATCTGAGGTCTGAACCCCGATGGTCATAATTTACCTACATGACGTGGTAGGCGTTCCCTCATGCTACTGGAACTCTGGCCCCTGCCTAAGTTACCACCTCTCACAGCCCCCACAAGTGAAGCATGGTCAGTAGTCACATAAGCAATGGCCCAAGCTTCTGACCTTCAGGCTAAACTCCTCCCCAGTTACCTAGCAACAGTGAAGACCATAAAAGGGGGTGCTCAGCCCCCGCCTCACTCTCTATTCTCTCTCACTCCTTTGTCCTCTCTTCTCTCACTTCTCTCTCCTCTTCCCTTTCTCTTTGTCTTCTCTCCTTTCTCCCTCTTTCTCGCTAGCCTTCTCTCTTTCTTCCTCCCTCTGTCTCTGTCTCTGTGTCTCTGTCTCTCTGTCTCTGTCTCTCTCTCTCTCTCTTCTCTCTTTCCCCTACATTTCTATAATAAAGCTCTTAAACCATAGAGTGTCTTTGCTCTGCTCCTTCAAGTTCTGCTGCACACTCTGGTCAGTGTTGGGAAGTTCTTCTCCTATTTCCTCTCTCCTGCAACCCTGGGGCTTTAGCAAGGTAGCTCCAGAGGAGGGTCTCCAGGCAGGGCTGCCCCGTGGCCACCCCCTAAAGAGTGGGATAGAGGAATACTCACCCAGGGATGAGTGGATAGGTTAGGTAGCAGCCCTCCCATGCCTGACTGACCAGAGAATAGGGAAACTCTAGCAGGGTGTGGGCCTCTTTTCCTTTCCCCCACTTCCCTTTGACCTGCCTCCCAGGCCTCCCTTTTATTTTGTTCCCAACACCAAGAAGGTCTTTGGATGTGATCTCTTGCCAGAGCAGCCACTTTGAATTAAAATTTCTCTAGAGACCAAGGAGATTATAGGCTATATGTGAACAAAACCTGTAGTGGAAGTTTCTGGTTGTGTCATATGTGTCAGACTCATGTGGCAACTCAGACTCACGTGATTCAGACTTGCTGAGGCAAGACCCTTGGGAGGACACATGATGTTTGGAGAGACTATTAGTAGGACTCAAGGGACAGTCACTGGGCCTTGCAGAGCTCGCTGAGCAACTCTTCTTTGGTCTCTAGTCTTTCCTGATCTTCACTTCATTGAGAGAGGCACAGCAGAGAACTCTTGGCATTTCAGCTGGTTCTACTCGCTCCTGAGGCCTCATGCTGACTTAGCAGAGGCCTGGTGATTTCTGTTAGATCGTGCCACCATTGTTGATTTGTGTTGGTGACTCATTGAATTGGGCTGTTGGTATCCGGACACTATTGAACTGGAATACTTGAATCCTGACAGAGATTGGAATTGCCACCAAAGAACTGCTTCAAACCAGGTCCATATCTTCTTGTCCAATTTATCATCATTTCTATCCTACTTTTAGACAGTGGTCTAGAATGGAGGTTGAAGCATTTGAGAACCCTTATTAAAGTATGTTTTGAAAAATCCAAGCCTAAAATAAAAAAAAAACAAACACACAAACAAAAACCCAACAACTTTGCTTTTTAGAGTTCTTTTTAAAACTTTTTTATATTTTTAATGTATTTTTTTACATTCCATATTCCATTCCCTGCCCCCCATCTACCCTCCGACTGCTCAAATCCCACACCTCCTCCCCACCCCATCCCATATGACCTCTAAATTTCCTGGGGCCTCCAGTCTCCTGAGGGTTAGGTGTATCATCTCTGGGTGAACAAAGACCCGGCAGTCCTCTACTGTGTGTGTGTTGGTGGCCTCATATCAGCTGGTATACGATATGGTTTGCAGAATATACCAGAGAGATCTCAGGGGTCCAGATTAATTGAGACACTGGTTCTCCTACAAGATTGCTCTTCTCCTTAGCTTCTTTCAGCCTTCCCTAATTCAACAACAGGGGCCAGCTGCTTCTGTCCATTGGTTGGGGGCAGTGATTGGGATGTTAAAATAACTAGATAGATACATGGATACATAGATAGAGTTAAAAATCTGTTAATCAAAAAATTCCTTACGCCTGGTCATGAACTATCATAAAATCTCATAACCTTCTCAGTCATCTCCTTTTTTGTATTTGATCTTTTTTCTTACTCTTCCACTGACGTTTAATTTCCTTAAGTAAAATGACCATGCCTAGTTAGTTCATTATTATATTTTTCCACATACTAATTAATAATTTCTGGCAATACTTTGGCTCAGGAAATAGCATTTGAAGTCTATCTTGGTAGTAGATAATTTGTCTCCTGCAACAGAATTGTACTAATGGTCTTGAAATATGAGCTTAATTTAGGCTAGCCTTCTCTTTAAGGGCTCAAATGAGGTAAATGAAGATAAGTCTCATCCTTATTTTGGTGAATATTAGTTTTTCTCTTTAATTTAATTTCATAGTGAATTTCATAAAAGTGTTCCACATTTTGAACTATTTCCATTCATCTCTCTTGTTCAAATTTCCCCACTCCCTCTCAAATTCAAGACATCTTTATTTATTCCCCTTTCCCTCTCCCTCTCCCTCTCATCCCTCCCCCTCCCTCTCTCTCCCCCTTCTCTGTGTGTGTGTGTATGTGTATGTGTGTTACTGATTCAATTTAGTATTGTTTATATGTAGATTGTTTACTGGTGATTATTTGGGATTAGACAGCCTGAAGAAATTGATTCTCCCCCTCTCAGAAATAATTGATTGTATTGATTGCCTTTAGTGTCTCATCCAAGGGTAGAAATCTTTTTAATTTTTTCCCTCTACAACTGGAGTTTTCATTATATAGGACTTGATTAGTCAACCACACATTTGAGATTTCCTTGGTGTAGCTTCCTTTTATAGAGAAGAATCTCTTTTTTCAGCAGAATGCACTATTTTCTGATAATCTTTGTGCTCCCTCTTCTGCTATTTTCCCAGAGCCTCAGTAGAAACAGCTGGTTTGTAGATGTATCACTTTGGGACGAGCTCCCCATCATTACATATTCTCTACATTTCATCTCCTGTGGATCTCTGTAGCAGTCTCCATTGTACAAACAAGCCATTTCCCTTGACTACCTTCAAGAACCTAGGGCAAGACCCTGTTTCTGTTTATACCTTGGCCTTTAGACACAGGATTTTGTGGAATCAAGGTGGAAAAGACTTAGAAAACTCTTACCGGAGGACTATTTTTCATAGAATAGGAAAGAGCTATTCAAGCTTTGCAGTGAGAAAAGAATTTATAATCACACCCAGTTATAAAGACTATAAATCATAAAAATGGCAGTCTAGAAACAGTGTCTCATGTCAAGTTCTGGTAGTGTTTTCTTCTTAAGGATATCCAACAGATGTCTAACTGTACCACCCAATAAGAGGGGATTCATTCCAGGTCCTGAAAAGCAAGCAGACTACTCATGGCTAGTGAGGTCTTGGACCCAAGAGTAGAACCTACTATTGCTACTTTCCTGAATAAGGGTAATTTCTAACTACATTCTAAATACCCATTCATTAAACTCTCAATTGAAACTCTAAGATTTCACTATGAAAATTTCTGTTTAAAAAAAAACCTAATAGAGTCTTCTTCCTTTTTCTGAAGTTCTTTGCAGCATCAGTTTCCCCAATAATCTCCTTGCGACTGTTAAATTGTTTCAGCTATTTCCAACCTTACCATGATGGAAACTGGTTGTAGTCCAGACCTCTTTAGTAATCATTTGAGATAAATTTTTGTCAAGAGCTCTCTCAAAGCTATTTGTGTTTTGAAGAGCTTATTTTATAGAAGTTTTAGAAATCTTAATTGAATATATACTTTCAAATCAGATAGTAAGTTCACTGTGTGACATTTAAGGAACAGGGCATTCTTATTTCCTCCCTTACATAATTCCCCTTCCAGTGCCTATTAATAAGGTCATCCTAGCCTTTACTACACCATGGTTCACTTCACAGTATACTTTAAAATTAGTGAGAAGAGAGGAAACTAAGATAACTTGTCAGGAGCCCTTTGTGGGAACATTCATCTTTGGACCTACTGTAACACTGGTCTTCCTTGGGAGATATAAAATTAATAATGAAGATTTAAGAGAGAGGAGCTAAATTTACTCAGAATGTGATATCACTGTCTAAAAGCCACAGTGGCAGTAGTGTAGATGTGTTCATGTAAAGGATGATGATGTTGAAATGTTTAAGGTGTGGAATCTGGCTAAAATAGACATTGAGGCATTGCAATGGACCCATCTCTCTCATTATTACCTCATGATTGATTTGGATAGAAAACAAATCCCCAATTAAAGAAAATATAGTTAAAACTTAACAGTTTATCTTTGTTATGTTGGTACTGCCCGTCAAAAGTGTATCAAGTAATATATAAATAGTATAGTAAGAAAATTTTTACTATGTCTGTAGAGGCTATGTTTATATATGAATTAAGGGCAAATGAGTCAACTCATTAAAAAGATTTCTTTTACTCTACCTTATATTTTCATTTATTTTTCACAAAACATATCAGAAAATATATAAATATATTCTGAACATAGTTCAAAAAGCATAGGCCTACAAATGAGAGTAAGACCAAGATATGAAAATGGGGTTCTAAAGTGGTGTTCATTGTGGTAAACATGATATTGAAAGAACCATTAATTTAAGGTTTATAATTCTATTTTCAGTTCTTTGGCCCTTCATAACTTTTTTTTTTACTTTAGATTTCATCTTTTTCATACTTTGTCTAGGTGGTATGGTCCTCCTTTTAGGATCTCTGAAAAATAATCCTTTGGTTATTTTAAATTATGAAGGAACTGATGTGCCAATGATTAAAATAACTGAACATACCATTTTAAATCTGTGTCTGTAAGCCAGAAAAGTACCCAAAATAGAATGTAGCTACTGAGAGGTACCTGGTATTAACTGAGCTTTTGATTTGGACTTGAAAGAGAGCTTAGCATTCCTAATGTTCATTATGAATTACTTCTTCAAACCCTATATGAAGAACATGTGATGCTCATGTAATTGTAATCAGAGACTTAAATAAATATAGTGTTGTTTGTATGGTGTGTGTGTGTATGTGTGTGTGTGTGTGTGTGTGTATCTAATTTGCACTTCAGGTAACAAATGATAGATAAATAGAAATGAACTCCTTATTTTCAGATATTTAGGCAATCCTCATTCAATATTAATCACATCTCTTTCTTTACACTGAATATGGGAGGAACATTTCCATTTTTACTATCTTCTGAGGAAAATAAAAATAAAACTTATGTGGTGGTTATTCTTTCTCTTAAATCTATAAGTAGATCACTTGTCCAAAATGAAGTACTTTGCAAACTGTGTATTCATTTTTTATAGTCAGAAATCATTTAAGAGACTTTATACTTTAAATTTTTGACAAAAAATTGCCCATTTAAGATTTAATTTTTTTCTGATTTCTTTGAATTTATTAACATCTTTCAAATGGCTCACAGATTTTTTTCTCATAAAAGAGGTTGGATGATAATAACCTATCAAATTATTATGTCTCATTTAATTTTTTACCAACCTTAATTTAATCTACTAAATTATCATAACACTCTAGAATTCTATTTTGGCAGGCATTCAATAAAACTACTTGTTAATTTGATGAGTACTAAGGGTATTTATCTTGTTTAATTTGTTTTATATCTTTATGTGGAATTCTTCTCTTCTCATGTTTAAACTATCATGTTCTACTTTTTAAGATATGATTACAGAATCAATCAAATAGAGGTTAATAATTTTGTAAGATCATTTGATCTGCTCTAAACATATACAGAGCTTTAATTTTTCTTGCTTTGGTTTTCTGAACAGCAAACCGCATTAACCATTTGAATTGTCTTTGACCATTCTATGATATTGTATGTAATATAGAGATTGTTTCTGGGAGGCTATAAATAGATTAAATTTAAATGCTATGGCACTTTTTAGGAAGGCCTTATACAAAAATCTTCTCCACTTTTGATTCCCAGGGTACTGGAACTAGTCTCCCATGAATATTAAGGAATAACCACATTTTCACATGGAACCCAATATATTTAAAGCCAACTGTAAATGAAAGTATTAAGGCAAATAAGGAGCAATTCTCCAAGTTTCTGACAGATTGTATAATTACTTCTTTTGGTTGTTCTCATGATTTTTTGTGGTAGTTTTGATTAGTACAAGTCTTCCAAACACACTTTGTTTCATGTGGATAAGGTTTGCAAATTCCTGGAGACATTTTTGGGGGGTGAGGGGCAGAAAATATATTACTAATAATAGAAATTAATGTTGTCTAATCTAAAATCACACTCCAGCTTTCTTTTTTATTCTGAAATTTTGACAAAAACTAAGTAAGGAATAGGCAATAAATATTTACATGGCAGTATTGTATTTTTACAACTTACTAGGGTAACCTTAGCAAATATTGCGGAAATAAATAAGAACTACATCATTTGCTCCTCAGTGGCATAACCCCATTGTAATGCTTCAGTAAGTACAGATATTATGCTTAAGTTAGAAATAGATTAGACTTCATAAATAACCTGAGACTAGTCATCTCAGTATATGTATTCCAAGAGTCTGAGGATGTAGCTATTGCTATTATAAGAATATCCTTAGGACAGAAGAACTAATGTGGGCATTACAGTAAGCAGACTATGCCATGACTAATCTGCTCTATGCTGACATGTGTTAAAAGTATAATATAATCATTACGGCGTCTTCAGACAGTTGATTATCTGAAGATATAGTCTCGAATTCGTCTCAATTTTTGGGAGGGCCCCTTATGGAACACTCAGCAAAGGTTTACTTGTTTGCACGGGTGAATCCATCTAGTACTATTTTGACATTAGACTAAAAAATAATTAATGTTACATTTCACGTCTCTTGGTTATTTTGTATCATTAGGTGTCTCAGAAATTCTCTGGCTACTGTGTATCTATCTTCTTCTGTTTTGCCAACAATTAGATTTCCATTTATGAATGACAAGTCTTAAACCACAGTCATACTGTGAGACAACTGTATTACCTTCTCGGTCTCCACTACTTTCCGTCAATCTGGCTTTCCTTCATAGGCATCCTAGATTTGGGAGTCAGGTCTGACTATTGGTTTGTGAACTATTTGTCTTGCTTCAGAGGACTAATTTCTAGATGTTGATTCATATTTAGACACTTGACCTGTAATTTCTAATAGTTAAGTAATAAATACTCTCTTTGTAAGCACTGTGGAAGATTTGCTTAGTGCTACTCTTTAGTATTCTTTCTGTAACATCAATGAGATGTTAAGATGTCTGGGGTTTTTTGTTGTTTGTTTGGTTGGTTTGGTGTTCTTTGGGCAGGAAATATATGACTAATAAAGTAAATAGATGTCTTTGATCCTAAATCTCTTCTTTTAATTAGAGTAAGCACTTAATTAATTTAAAGAATTCTATACATTTGTGTTCCCAATGGAGTATCTTCAGAATTTACACACTATTCCCCAATCATAATCTTCACACTAGCCTTTAAGTTGTGATTACATGTTTTTCTAAACTATTGTTTTATAAAACACTATGCCTCAATAATAATTTCTTAGTAAAAATACGCTTGTATGATTTATGTAGTCTTTTTTATCCTTCATGATAAAATAAACAAAAATATTCATTAGCAAATTTTAAATAAGTACAAATATAAACCCAAAGTAATAGTATTTTAAAAGAATTTTATGACATGCATTTAAGTCAGTGTTAATTAATAGTGGAAGATTGTTTCCATCACATTGAATTCTTACATGAGTGATGTATCACTGATATTGTTCCATATGTATTTTTACATTTCCTTAGGATAGCCATACCAGTGGTACTTAATACATAGCTAACTTTGAGTGTTCTTCTGGTATAAAGTTCTGTCATGTATTTAATAAAACATGATATATTCTTATCTCTTCAGAGTGGTCCCTTCCCAACTTCATGGGACACTAGCTCAGTTTCCTGTCAAATCCAGCCTTCTCAGTTTATCATAATACAATTATGGATAATATAAAAACTATTCTGAAAATATGAGAATATTTTCCAGCCTGATAGATACTATGATACTGATATAAAAGAGTTTATAACACAGAGATGTTATGACAGCCTATTTAAAAACTGAAGTCATTCTGTGTTTTCTAATGTGCATTTTTCAGAAGTTCAGCTTTCTTCCTCTTACCTGAAATAGACTGATGAACCAGAACAGGAAAAATGGAGTTATTTTGGCTTTTAATGTTTCAGGTTCACTTAAATTTGAATTATTGCTCAACCAATACACTAATCTCTATTGAGCTGACTCTGTCAGAGACTGTGTTCCAAACTGCCCCAGCTATGATAAACAGTATGGAATTAGGATTGCCTGCTAAGTGTGCCTGGATTCCCTCACCCAGGTGAAATGTTCTACCAGACATATGTTTATTTTGTGCTTGAGAGTGAGAACAAGGACTTAGTGGTTATCCAAACAGATCTGCCTGTTCGAGAAAATTCAGCTCTTAGTAAAGAATGTGGTTCCTTCCCAGGAGGAAATAAATTTCCATCAGCGTACCCCCGCCCAAAGCATATTTACTAGAATCCCTCATGCTAATTGGAAATTGTTCAGATTTATATGCTATTTGGCTTTGTTCTTACAGCCCTGGCTCACTGTACTTGTTAACCATCCTTCCTGTAGGCAGTATTTGGTTCTAGTCCATTAAGAACCTCTTAGGTTTTTTTGTTTTTGTTTTTGTTTTTTTTTCCCCCTCCAGCTCACTTTCATAATTTCAAAGCAGGAATTTTCAGACATGCCTTGCTTTATATTCTCTTTTGCCCTCAGGTAAAAGAATAAGAATATTTTGTCACAGTAAACCAGTCAGTGAGTCCAAAAGTTTCATGTCTTTGTGAGTTCATAAGTTGGGCAGCATTTACTTTTTATACCAGTCCTTAGATCTACACAGATCATTAAAAACGTAAGTTTTGAATTTACTTATTTAATCTATTGACTGACTGATTGATTGATTGATTTATTGAGGCAAGGTCACAGCAGTCTAGTGTGATATGTTCCACTTGTAGCATGGAGATGATCTCAACAGATAGAAAAGGACAGAGACAAAAGAATTGTAAATGAGTGACGAACTTTTGGTAACACATAACACCAGGAGTTACACCACGTGAGACCTATTCACCTGTTAATAAATGAATTGCAGACAGATTTTAAGTAGAGTTACATATTTTTCTCATTTTATACCTGACAAAACTTAAAAACAAACAAACAAACAAACAAAAACAAATCACCAGATTCCAGGTTTATTTCAGGAATTTTTGTTTCTTTTTTTGGGTGGGGGGGTCTCTTTTTTTTTTGTTTGTTGTTTTTGTTTTGGTTTATTTTGGTTTGGTTTGGCTTGGTTTCAGGGGGTTGTTTTGGTTTTAGTTTGTTAAAGACAGAGATTCTCTGTGTAACAGCCCTGCTTTTCTGAAACTCACTCTTTAGCCCAGACTGGCCTCAAATCTACAGAGATCTGCCTGTCTCTGCTCTAGAGTGCTGGGATTAAAGGCATGCGCTGTCCTATGCCATAGTGTCTGAGTTTAGTGACTGATTATGGGATGGATCCCGGTGGGTTAGTCTCTGTATGGTCCATTCTTTCATCTTAGCTCTAAACTTTGTCTCTATAACTCCTTTCATGGGTATTTTGTTTTTACTGAAGGGACCCTGATATAGCTGACTCCCACAGAAGTGGATGCTCACAGTCATCCATAAGAGGGAGCACAGGGCCCACATTGGAGAAGCTAGAGATAGAATCCCAGGAGCTGAAGGGGTCTGCAACCCTAGAAGAGGAACAACAATATGAGCTAAACAGAACCCCCAGAACTCGTGTCTCTAGCATCATATGTAACGGAAGATGACCTAGTCAGCCATCATTGGGAGAAGAGGCCCCTTGGTACTGCAATCTTTATATGCCCCAATACAGGGGAATGCCAGGGCCAAGAAGTGGGAGTGGATGGGCAGGGGAGCAGGGAGGGGAGAGGAGGAGGGTGGAGGGTGGAGGGAGGAGCAGTCTTTCGGAATAGCATTTGAAATGTAAATTAAGAAAATGTCTAATAAAAAAAAAGAAAAGAAAATAAAGGTATGTGCCACCAAACTGGGCAAAGACTTTTTAGTAAATTTCAGTCTTATAGAAACATTGTTAGTTTTTATTATTTTTTTATTCTTGAGATATTAGTTTAATTACATAATTTCTCCTTTCCCTTTTCTCCTACCAAACAGTTCAGCAGGAAAGTCATATGTTAAAAATATAGTGTGCAATAAAGTAAGAAGCTACAAAACCTATCTACATTAAGTGCAGAAACGGTCAGAGAGGTAACCAGATTATTCCATGTTGAAAAAGTAATAGAAATTTTTATGCCTCTCTAAAATTTTATTATATTTTTATGAAACAATATGCCTAATGAAAAACTTTTATAATTGTGGAATAGATAACCTATTTTAGAGATTGATATTTATTTGAAGCATCATTAAGTCTCTCATGTTTCTATTTTCTTTATAATCAGTCATATATATATTTTCTCTGCATGGGGTGAATTAGAGTACAGTGGGTCTTAGAATACTTTCCTCCTGAAATGTTCTCAATATGCTGTTTGTCTTGTCCTTGTATCCATGGAAATTCCATTTCTCATAACACCAAGGAATAGGGCATGGCAGTATCTTCATGTAACCCCTTGAAGCTATCAGGAAAATCTTTTGTAAAAATGCCTCCATCATTTCCCAGAGTGACAATCACTTGCACACACACATATCCCTGAACCACAACAAAAGTTATGTGGTATAGGCACATGCAAATTGTTGAGTTGGTGACATGTGTGTCACTGATCCATCTGTATATCAGAACTGTATCTTGGTAAAATATATATGTATTTATATCTTAGCAACTTAGGTCAATACTGTCCTACTATGTACAATGACACCTAAATCAATCATAAAATGACGCATGACATAATTAGACTCAACTTAGTGGAAATGTGGTGTAAAAGAGACATATAATCAAAACGGCATACAATATAAAAAGATAAGGACCAGTAAAGATTTTTTGGATGGGTGGCAAAGGTATGATCCTTGATTCATTAATGTTGTTGGATATCTGAATCACTTGTCTTCCTTGGAATATGTTAATACAACAGCAACAATAAAAACTAATTGTCTATGTCTGCTCAGAAGAGTAACTGAGTTTGGGAAGGATTCTAAGAAATACTGTATGTGTGTGTTTGTGTGTGTGTGTGTGTGTGTGTGTGTTTTGGGGGCCTCATATAAGCTGGTGGACTTCTGGGTCTGTGTTCATTCAGAGATGATTCACCTAACCCTCAAGTGACTGGAGGCCCCCGGGAGTTTAGAGGTCAGGTGGGATGGGGAGCATCCATGTTGAGATGGGGTGGGATAAGGAGGAGGTGTGGTATGTGGAGCATTCAGAGGGTGGATGAAGGGGGACAGGGAATGGAATATAGAGTGTAAAAAATAAAAATAAAATAAAATTTTAAAAAAGAAGAAAAAAGAAACACTGTGGATCTTTTAGGCTACTTTTTGTTGTGACAAAAGCAACCTAGAGAAGCAAGAGTTCAACTTGGCTCATTGTCTGAGAATACAGTCTTTCATGTTCCTTTCAAGGCAGCTGCTCACATTGTTAATAAGGATCTTTCTGTACTACTTTTCTGAGCTTGGGAATAATTTGAAACAATATTTAATCATGGAAACTCTCCAAGGTAAACAGCTGGATCTCACTATTGCTATTTATAAAACTGTTTAGAAATGGAAAAAGTCATTCTGCCTTATCACTTTAAGAAAGAAAATCGGTGATGTGAACCCATACATTATTTGGCCTCCTGGCTTAAGATGTGGCTATCTGAATCCCTAGTCTGCATTTGATTACGCTGACTCTTTTGTGAAGGAAAACTAGAAACGGAACATCAAAGTATTTTTATTTGACCTCATTCAAGTAAAGAATGAAATCTCACAATGTAGAATGTTGCTTGAATTATAATTAGTTGAATTTTAATTATATTGTTCATTGGTTATTTTTCTGCTGTTGTGATAATACGCCATGACCAACACAATTTGTATGAGAGCAATTTCATTGGACTGATGGTTCTAGAAGGACAAAGATCTATCTGTGTGGAAAGAATGGCAGTTAACAGCAGGCATGGTGATAGAACAGGAAGCTGAGAGCTCATATACACAATTACAAGCATGAAGCAGAGAGAGCCATCTTGGTGTGGTGCCAGGCTTTTGATCTCAGCATCCATTCCTTGGTACCTATTTCCTTAACAAGGCTATACATTGGAAAACTCTGCAAATAGTACCAACTATAGGCCAAATTTTCAAGTCCTGGGCACTATGAGGGGCATTTCTCATTCAGGCCAACACAACTTCAGAATTCCAAATGGTAATCTACAAACCAATTTGAACTGCAACATTCTAGAATTTTCACCAGAATGGATATACATATACATATACATATACATATACATATACATATACATATACACATACACATACACATACACATACACATACACATACACATACACATACACATACACATACACATACACATACACATACATATACATATACATATACATATACATATACATATACATATACATATACATATACATATACCAGTTCAACTTTCTTTGTTAATGTATTCTGTAGTAATATCTAAAACCTAACAATTGCCACATGAAGAATAATGACAAGTTAGTAATATTTTGAGACATTAAAGTCCAATTGCTTCATATATATCACTGTAGTTAATATGGCAAATATGGAAAGCAAGCATTGGCATTATATTTTACAAATTTAAGGAAAATAAACTCATCAGGACTATAAAACTTCCACAAGATTTTTAAACACTAAGCTGTTGGGATAAGATATAGGGAAAGTAGTAGATATTTTCATATGTGCTTTTTATTATTCTCAGTATATAAGTGTGTGTCTCTGCATGCAGTGAATGTACATTTATTTGTGCACATATAGTTGCACATACACATTTGTGAACATGAATAATTTAGCGTCAATGTCTTATTTGATGTCTCTTTCATGCCATTTTTGAGAAAAAGCCTCTCACTATAATTGCAGCTAACTGATCACACTAGATGGTTAGCCCATAATATCTGTCTCCAAGGCTTGTTCCTACATTATTCAGAGTATAGACCCATGACCTGACTTGTGGCTCCTAGGTGGTTGCTTGAGAGTTGAACTCATCTCATGTAAATCTCATGTCCTGTGGCAGAAACTTTAAGGACTAACATTTCTCTCTAGTCCCACTCTAGTAATTAATATAAATTAAGCCTATAACCCCAAAGACACTTACTAATTGTTGTCCAATATACTAATAAAACTTTCTGTCCAAGGAATGTTTTCATCAGAGCCCAGGTATTTAGTTGTATCAGCTCTAGTTCTTACTGTATATTAGTTTTGATTTTGTGTGCTTTTCCTAAAAGCAAGTTAACATTTTGAAGTTATCAACTACAAATTTGTACTCAATTCATAAATATTGCTAAACTTTCCATAATTATGTTTCTCACAATTACACATTTCTTTTTAATTATTATGTTTCTTTCACTAGAATTTGACAAAATAAGATTAGCCCTATCCCAGGATCCTTGTATTCTGAATTCTGCATCTCCCTGGCAGGCTGATCTTTTGCAATCACCACTCTTCACTGTCTCTACTGCTTAAGCATTTCTAACTGTTCTTTCTTCTTAAAGATTGGTGCTATGATATATAGGTGGCATTTTGGTTCTTTTAACATGTAGTTTTCATAATTCTTATATTTCAACCTATTTTGATGAAGAAACTAAACATGGTCTAATATGCCTCACAAACTTCTGACATGAGTTTTCAAATATAGTCATTTTCTTAAACAGACTGCTCCATTCTATCCATTTGAATGGACTACTCCATCTTATTCATAGATTATCCATTCTATTCTTTATCTAAAGTCTACTCCTTTTTGCAAACATAAAAAATTTTAAAATAAGTAATTATATTAAAATGTCAGAGTGTACTAGCAAAATTAAGGATAAGAATTTATCCAAATTCTCTCCAAACTCATTCTTTAATATACAGTGGCTTCACTTCAGACAAGCCAATATCCTTTAAGGACATTGATCATGCTAAACATGGTACTTTTGTCCACTTATAGAACAATTATTGGTTATAGAGATTTTTTTCTCTTGATATGGTAAATTCAAGAGTGTGAGGTAAAAGCTAGATCTACTGTTATAAGACTATTTGGGAGGCTAAGGCAGGAAGATCATGAGTTACTTGCCAGTCTGGGAAACTTAAATCTTATTCAGTCTGTATGAAGTTACTTTTATATCTGTTTTCAGGGATGATTATATATCATCATATATGATGATATCAAGAACAATATATTCAAGGGTCTCAGCCTATATATATATATATATATATATATATATATATANTACTATCACCTACCCAAGTTGAACTTGTATCAAAGGATGAAAATCATGAATATTTACTGAAATCCATTTCCTCTTCCAATCAAATCTAACATTTTGTTTCCTTTTAAATCAAATGCTACAACTTAGTTTTATATTCTGCATTAAGAACAACATATCCGAGGGTCTCAGCCTGAGCCTCTGGGAGTTCACCATTTGCCTTATACAAACTCCCACAAGCTTGAAATGATCTGCAATTTGCTTCTGAAATTTGTAAATGCCAAGTTCATGAATTAAACTTGAAGGAAAACGCTGAGCAGGGGTTTCAATGTCTGGATGTAGAATGCCAAGCAATTTGTATATGGAGAATGTTGCCTACTTGTATTTCAGTGCAAATGCACCAGAGAGTTAGGTCCAGAACTAAAGAAAATACCCCAATCCCTTTCAGCTATTATCTTGTAGACCTTTGATCTAGCATGATTTATTACTATCCCTGTGTACAATTAAATGTATTCACTTTGAGAGGAGACAAATTCTCTAGCCACAATCATCTTTTTTTTTTTTCAAATTGAAGTGCACCAGCTGATAAACTGTCATCTTTGTGTAAGTAGGCTAACATGTCTGCTGTAGTGAGACTTTTCTTCTTCCTCCATCAACACCCTTTGCTCCTCTTTTGTTCCTGATCGCTGATGTTGATGTTCATCAAATCTCCCATCTCTTGATAAAACTTGGGGAGAAAAGGAAAGCACCCCATTAAGAACCACACTGTAGAGCTCCAGTTTCAGATAAGATGAATGCTCTACCAAGTTAGTTCGGCAGCAAGGAGATAGCGACATCCATCTTCTACCCTGATGATTCTAACGACCCCTTGGCTAAAAGCTGCTCTGGCCGAGATTCAATCCCATTTAATATTTGCAATAAAGAAATGGAAAAGTGAAATTGCGGACTATGTGCTCTAGTATGTAAAAGGAAAATCCTCACTCATTTATATATAAAGAACAGATAAAGAAAATGAAAAAAATGAAAATGTAAACAAAATCGAAGCATGCATTGGCAAGCTGCAAGCTAAAAACAATTGCTTAATTTAAACCTGCCAGTCAAGTGTCAAATTACTATGATATTGATTGGTATCTATAATGGGTAGTGCATGTCATGAAAATAAATCATATTCCCAATTGCTATAATAACCATAACGCTTTTTAAATGAAGCTAGACGATTAAATTCTAAATGAGTAAGGAAAGGAGGTGTATCTGAGTGGACAAACACTTTCCTAGTATATATAGATCATGGAATTTACTATTATAATACAGTGATAAGATGGAAAACTCAATAAGAAAATAAAAATAGAAGCAATGAAAGTATTGGAATCCTGCTTGAAATGTACTAAACACAATGCATTCACTAACTTGCAAATACACCTGAGTACATAAATTTTAATGAATTTCGTGGATTCAAAACTTGCTTCCTATTGTGCATATTGCCTACCTAGGCCAATTATAGCCTCTTTGTGACAATCAGCCAGATTATTTCCTAGCTTTGTTGATTGGGGAATGAGAGTATGTGATAGATTTATGACAAATGAATGTGGTGAGAATAATACACAGCTTTTTATCTTACTTAGCTCCCAGAATTCTGGATCATTCTAATAGTAGAATTAGAATTGTGTTTATTAATTCATATGTGTGTCTTATTTGTATCCCATAAACCTTTATTACAGCAGGGATTATATAAGTGCTGGCTTTAATATTTATTGTGTTCACCATGTAAAAGCAAAGCATCAAAAATTGGTTTGGGGCATAAATTAATAATGCAGTCAATATTCAGTGGCCACATGCCGTAGCTTTCACAGAACCTACAGAGTTGATGCCTTTGCTTGCATTATTAATACTGACTCTTCTTTATAAAAATGTGTCAGTTTGTCATAATCAACTATTCACATCCACCTTCCCAGTGTGAATATTCCAGATGACATAGGAATGTTTCTCTTTGGAGACATATTCTTAAAAAGATTTCCACTAGGATTGACAGAATTAGTGAGGTGCCACTTTGAAGTGCCTCATACAGTAACGATTTAGACAGTGACTAACAATAGCTGTTGACAACACATTAGAGCCACCCAAGCACAGGCCTCTAAACAGAAACTTCAAATACCTAGAAACTTTTAGCCTCTACAGCTAAGCACTAGGGATCATGGAAGAGGGGCAGGGCTATTGTAAGGGCTGGAGGACTGAGGGATCGCCTATGAGACAATTTCTTGGAAACAAAAACAACAACAGTAACAGAATAGATGTTCAGAAGTGGTAGAGAGAAAAGGGAACGGGTTGATGGGTATCCAAGGAGTTATGAGAAGAATGGGGGTTGGACTTGATCTAGATATGTTGCATGAAAATTTCAAATAGTTCTTACAAACTCTGTAGCGCAAATCATCGATTTATAGGACACATAAAGACAAAAGTCAACGACATCGTTCCAATAATGCCCACAAAATCCATTTGGTAAAGATTCTACAAAACCCAAACCAAATACCAAAAACCTTATGTGGGGGAAAAAAAAGGACAGAGTGAAAATTAAGGGGAAAAAAAAAGATGTAAGAAAGGGAAGGCCATGAAAATAAGATAAAATTGGTTATACAGAACTTCTACAATTATAATGTGTTGGCTTAGACTTTGTAAAAATACTTTTAGAGGGTATTTTTGTGATATTCATTCCATGGAAATCGCACACTGAATTTTGACCTTTTACAAGCTCTGTGGTACAATGTTGTACTGGGTATAAAAAAAGAGCTATTGCCAGCAGCTGTCAAATGGACTATGAGTCATAACAACCAACATGTTGTGTTGTTAAATTTTCCCTTTTTATTAGATATTTTCTTTATTTATATTTTAAATGATAAATTTTCCCTGATTCCCCCACCTGGAAACCATCTATCCCATCCCTCCTTTCTCTGCTCCTATGAAGGTGTTCTTGAATTCCTGATTTTTCTAAGACTTTTAACATGAAGGGGTGATTAATTCTGTTAAATGCTTCTTCATCATATAAAGAAATGGTCATGTAGGTTTTTTTTTTCAACTTTTATTAGATATTTTCTTCATTTACATTTCAAGTGTTATCCAGAAAGTTCCCTGTATCCTACCCCCTCCCGGCCCTGCTCCCCTACCCACCCGCTCCCACCCCTTGGCCCCGGCGTTCCCCTGTATTGGGGCATATAAAGTCTGCATAACCAAGGGGCCTCTCTTCCCACTGATGGCCAACTAGGCCACCCTCTTCTATATATGCAGCTAGAGACATGAGCTCAGGGGTACTAGTTAGTTCATGTTATTCTTCCACCAATAGGGTTCTTCATCATATAAAGAAATGGTCATGTAGGTTTTTTTTTTTTCTTTCTGTTTGTTTAGTTAGTCGATTACATTGATGGATTTCTGTATATTGAACCATCCCTGCATCCCCAGGATAAAACCTACTTGATCATGGTGAATGATCATTTTGATGTGTTCTTGGATTTGGTTGGCAAGAATTTTGAGTATTTTTGCATTAATGTTCATGAGGGAGATTGGTCTGAAGTTCTCTTTCTTTGTTGGGTCTTTGTGAGGTTTAGGAATAAATGCAATTATGGCTTCTTAGAGTGAATTAGGTACTGTTCCTTTTGTTTCTATTATGTGGAATAGTTTGAAGAGTACTAGTATTAGGTCTTCCTTAAAGGTATGAGAGAATTCTCCACTAAAATTATCTGGTACTGGGCATTTTTTTTTTTTTTTGGTTGGGCGACTATTAATGACTACTTCTATTTCTTTAGGGGTTATAGGTCTGTTTAGATTGTCTATCTGATTCTAACTTTGGCATTTGGTATGTGTCTAGAAAATTGTCCATTTCAATGAGATTTTCCAATTTAGTTGAGTATAAACTTTTGTAGTAGGATTTGATGATTTTTTTGGATTTCAATGGTTTCTGTTGTTATGTTTCCCTTTTCATTTCTGGTTTTATTAATTTGGATATTGTCTCTGTGCCCTCTGGTTAGTCTGGCTAAGGATTTATCTATCTTGTTGATTTTTCCAAAGAACCAGCTCCTGGCTTTGTTAATTCTTTGTGTAGTTCTTTTTGTTTCTAATTAGTTGATTTCAGCCCTCAGTTTGATTATTTTCTGCTGTCTACTCCTCTTGGGTTTATTTGCCTCTTTTTGTTCTAGAGCTTTCAGGTGAGCTGTCAAGCTGCTAGTGTAAACTTTCTTCAGTTTCTTTTTGGTGGCACGTAGAGCTATGGGTTTTTCTCTTACCACTATTTTCATTTTGTCCCATAGGTTTTGGTATGATGTGTCTTCATTTTCATTATGTCTTTAATTTCTTTCTTTATTTATTCCTTGACCAAGTTGTCATTGAGTAGAGTGTTGTCCAGCTTTCATGTGTATGTGTGTCTTCCGTTGTTTTTGTTGGAATTTATGACCAGGTTTAGTCCATGGTGATCTGGTAGGGTGAATCAGATTATTTCAATCTTCTTGTATCCATTGAGGCCTGTTTTGTGACAATTTTGGAGAAGGTACCATTAGGTCCTAAGAAGAAAGTATATTCTTTTGCTTTAAGATGAAATTTTCTATAAATATATGTTAGATCCACTTGGTTCATAACTTCTGTTAGTTTCACTGTGTCTCTGTTTAGTTTCTGTTTCCATAATCTGTCCATTGCTGAGAGTTGGGTGTTGAAGTCTCCCACTATTATTGTGTAGTGTGCGATTTGTGCTTTGAGCTTCAGTAAAATTTCTTTTATGAATTTCGGTGCCCTTGCATTTGAAGCATAGATATTCAGAATTGCGAGTTCATCTTGGTAGATTTTTCCTTTGATGAGTATGAAATGCCCCTCCTTGTCTTTTTTGATAACTTTTGGCTGAGAGTCAATTTTATTAGATATTAGAATGACTACTCCAGCTTGTTTCTTGGGACCATTTGCTTAGAAATTTGTTTTTCAGCCTTTTACTCTGAGGTAGTGTCTGTCTTTGTCTCTGAGCTGTGTTTCCTGTAAGCAGCAAAATGTTGAGTCCTATTTATGTATCCAGTCTGTTTTTCTGTGTCTTTTTATTGTGGAATTGAGTCCATTGATGTTAAGAGATATTAAGAAAAAGTGACTTACTTCATGTTATTTTTAGAGGTAAAATAATGTTTATGTGGCTATCTTCTTTTAGGTTTGTTGAAAGATTACTTTCTTGCTTTTTTGGAAGGTGTATGTCCCCTCCTTGTGTTGGTGTTTTCCATCTTTAATTCTTTGTAGTCCTGGATTTGTAGAAATATGGGAATGTGTGACCTTAGAGAACACAAGATGACCGCTTAAAGACCTTGCTAGAATAGCATGCTGGGGACCTTCAGCTAGAAGGTTGTGATTAATACTTCCTTCCTGGAAGGACCCAACAAATCAAGCTTTACAAGAAAGCCCATACCTAAAGGCAGGTGCAGATAATGACCAAGAATGTTTCAGTTCCCTCTTCCAGTGACTAAGACCTCACCTCATC
The DNA here is from genome assembly GCA_902729485.2 of Mus minutoides. Taxonomy (NCBI): domain Eukaryota; kingdom Metazoa; phylum Chordata; class Mammalia; order Rodentia; family Muridae; genus Mus; species Mus minutoides. The sequence continues at coordinate 271,528 of LR750668.1, forward strand.
AGGGCCATCAATGCTGCTGAGGAAAGTTCACCAAAAGACACTTGCCTCTCCAGAAGGGAGGGGCTAATTACCATTTCTAAAGGGGGGAGTGAAAAGATCAGCTCTGGCCAAAAATGGGCTTAAACCAACTCATGCTGTTACCAAAATTTGCCCTCAAAAGTTGTATAATAGGTGTGTGTTTTGTGTGTTTGGGTTGCCTCTGCCCCATTTGCAGGAGGACCCCAGAGCACTGGATCAATAAACCTCTTGCTTGTTGCATCAATCTCTGTCTCTGTGTTTCTGTGAGTGGGACATTCTGGATATAAGGCTCTTGGGGTCTTACAGAAAGATATTGTGTAAATTTGGTTTTGTCATGGAATATCTTGGTTTCTCTGTCTATGGTGATTGAGAGTTTTATTGAGTGTAGTAGTCTCGGCTGGCATTTATGTTCTCTTACTTTCTGTATAACATCTTCCCAGGATCTTTTAGCTTTCATAGTCTCTGGTGAGAAGTCTGGTGTAATTCTGATAGGTCTAGCTTTATATGTAACTTGAAATTTTTCCCTTACAGCTTTTAATATTCTTTCTTTGTTTAATGCATTTAATGTTTTGATTATTATGTGACAGGAGGAATTTCTTTTCTGGTACAGCCTATTTGGAGTTCTGTAGGCTTCTTGTATGTTTATGGGCATCTCTTTCTTAAGGTTAGTGAAGTTTTCTTCTATATTTTGTTGAGGGTATTTACTGGCCCTTTAATTTGGGAATCTTAGCTCTCTTCTATATCGGTGATCCTTAGGTTTGGTCTTCACATTGTGCCCTTGATTTCCTGGATGTTTTGAATTAGGGGCTTTTTTTTCATTTTTCATTTTCTCTGACTTTTGTGTCAATGTTTTCTATGGTATCTTCTGCCCTCAAAATTCTCTCTTCTATCGGTTGTATTCCGTTGGTGATGTTTACATCTGTGACTCCTGATTTCTTTTCTAGATTTTCTGACTCCATGGTGGTCTCCCTTTGTGATTTCTTTAATATTTCTATTTCCATTTTTAGATCTTGGATAGTTTTGTTCATTTACTTCACCTGTTTGATTGTGTTTTCCTGTAATTCTTTAAGGGATATTTGTGTTTCCTCTTTAAGGGCTTCTACCTGTTTTCCTGTGTTCTCCTGTATATTTTTAAGGGTGTTATTTATGTCCTTCTTAAAGTACTCTATCATCTTCATGAGAAGTGATTTTAGATAGGATTCTTTCTTTTCCAGTGTGATGGTATATTCAGGACTTGTTATGGTGGGAGAATTGGGTTCTGATGATGCCAAGTAACTTTGGTTTCTGTTGCTTATGTTCTTATGCTTATCTCCTGCCATCTAAATATCTCTAGTGCTACCTGCCCTCAATATCTGACTGTAGCCTGTCCTTCCTGTAATACTGGTTGTGTCAAAACTCCTCATAGTCTAGCTGTCTCTGTGATCCTGTGATTCTGGGATCCTGGGATCCTGAGATTCTGGGTGTGTCAGTGTTTCTGGGAATCAAGCTGTGTCTGGGACCTGGAGATCCTGGTGTGACCAAGCTCCTGGGATCCTGTCCATGTTAGAGTGCCTGGGATTTGAGTCTCCTCTGGGTGCTGTGGCACTGGCTGCAGAGTTTGTGCCCAAGGTAAACAGGCATAGACTGGATAGAACTTGATCCACTGGTCGGGTGGGGTTCCTGTGTCCCTGGATCATGCTGGTCCTAGTTACCTTGGTTACCTGTTGGAACAGGTGTTGTGTCCTACTCACCCCTGATCCTAAGATCCCGAGCATGCTAGAGTGCTTGAGAGTGGAGCCTCCTCTGGGTCCTGAATTATCATTTTCAACTAGCAATGGCAAATCATTGTTTGTGTCTGTTTGATATAACAACATTTGCATGTATAAAATATTATGTAAGTGATATACAGGTTCTTAGTATAGTTGTTTGGAAATAAGTAGACTATATATTGGGAAAAATTCATGTTACATAGGTTCCTATATATGGTCACACTTGCACTAAAACTTGACTTCTATACTGATTTCCCCTCTTCTTACCATGAAATTTTTAAAAATAATGTTTTATGTTTTAATTCATTATATTTTTCTATACAGGGAAGATGAGCTTCTTAGAGTCATTGTCTCTTTTGCTAGTGCTTAGCTCATTTTAGGTAACTGTTGAGTCAGCAAGCCTTTTGGCTGAAGAATCTAGATCAGAGGTTCTCAACCTGTGTGTCTCTAACTTTTTGAGGGGTTGAATGACCTTTTCACAGGGTTCACCTAAGGCCATTGGAAAACACCTGTACTTACATTATGATGTGTGATAGTACCAAAATTACAGCTATGAAGTAGTAGTGGACAATTTTATGACTGATTTTCACCACAGCATGAAGAGCTATATTAAAGAGTCACAGCAGTAGGAAGTTTGAGAACCACTGATGTAGAAGGAGGATCACAATCTTCTGTTCTATAGAAGTGAGTAAACATGAACGTCCAAACAACTGGTATAGACTACGCAAGAACTAAAAGTAGATCAAAATAAGTGTATGGACAAAGAGATGAGCAAAATGAAATAGACTCAAAGACAATTATTTCAATGAAAAAATATCTATCAACACCAACAGTGTTTTAAAACTCACATCTCTGTGGCTAAATGACCTTCGATAAATCTTTGCAGCACACTTGATTTATTCATAAAATGAAAAGGTAAAAGTACATGGGCATACATTAATGTGTTGTCTGGGAAACTATTCGGCACATGTTATAAGAGCTTGTTTTTATTCTCCTAGGTAACTGAGGACAAAGTAGGTAATAATCTTACCTGATTGATGTGAACAGAGAAGAAAATATTTCTGTATAATCACATAAGCTCGAAGCTTGTGTCCTTGCTTATTCTATACCATATTTCCTGTAGCAGAATAGTTTTTGCATATTAGACAATTGGGGGAAAATCCTATCTTCATAGAGTTTATAGCCCAGTAATAATAAACCAAATAATCTATAATGCACCAGGGAGGTAGCTATCAATGTATATTCTTGGTTAACCTTTTGAATATTTTTATTTTAATTGTTTTTCTGATGGGGTCTCAGCTTGCTAACCAGGCTAATCTCAAGATAGCTGACTGAGGTCTTTTCTGACATAAGACTAGAGGTATGTGCCACCCTGAATCCTGTTTTATTGTTTGCTTGTTTTGTTTTGTTTTGTTTTTGTTTGTTTGTTTCTGTGCATATTTGTTATTCCATTTATAACTTAAAAGTTTCTTTATTGTCTGTGTTTCCTCTGATGTGCCCCCATCTCAGCCTCTAAAAATAAACTGCCACTTTATTCTTTTTCTAGGGAGAGACACTGATAGTAAAATTGGTCTTGTGGAAGATTATATGCCCCAGTATAGGGGAATGCCAGGGCCAGGAAGCAGGAGTTGGTGGGTTGGGGAGCAGGGTGGGGCAGGGGGAAGGTATAGGAGACTTTGGGAATAGCATTTGAAATGTAAATTAAGAAAATATCTAATAAAATAAGAAAAAATTCCAAAAATATTTCAGAGAAGTTCAAGGACACTTTGAGCCATTGATAGTCTGTGAGAGCAAGAGTGCTGTTGTGCTGCTTTGCCAGAGCTGGGCAGTGCTCTCCCTGCATTCATAGGGCCAGACTGGGAGCAGGTGGTTGCAATCTGCAGCACTTTTACCCAAATGCCTTCCCCAGTTTTGCAAGCTTTGCTTTCTCCAGTTCAATGACAAAGCACTGGAGAACCCATCAGTATGCAGAGACATGGTGCACCTGCCCACAGTAAACACAAATCCCTCTTCAAAAGATGGAAAAAATGAGACCTCTGCAAACAGCACGTGTCTCCTCTGGCTTTGTTGCTCATCATTTCAAGGGCTGTGTTTTTCTGGAGAAAAGCTTGTTTTCTTTTGTTTTTAAATTTGTCATCAAGCCAAACTGTGAGGATGCACAGGTGTGAGGATTTAAATGGCAGCAATTGACCTGCCCACCCGCAAAGTAGTCTAACTGGAATATTAAAGCATTTGCCAGTGTTAGCCAGCTTGATTGCTCTATCCTTCCTTAATTCATGATCTCTGAGAGGCTGGGCATACTACATAGAGATTCTTCCCATTTTTCTCTCTAACATTCTAGGGAATTTTATTATATCCATGACTGAAGATAATATACTCAGACCAAGCAATGTAATTGAAGTGATTTGTTTTAATTGTTTGGAAAATAGTTTGCCAGATAGGCTCCAGTTGAGCCCAGACAGCATAACCACACACGACATTCACAATATGTAATTCCTAGGTTCCCTTCTCGATATCAAGAGACTAAATTTGGCATGGTGATTTTTACACGGTTGCTTAATTACTACTAACTTCAAGTATAAATTTGTGGGATTTCCAAAATCTAACCATTTTTAAATTCATAATTCTTAATAAGACAGATTTGTAAAGCATTGTCTTAAAAGACAAAAGGTTAAAATTTACAAACTATTGATGCCTAGGAACATGTCATTAGGGAAATTAAATATGGCCAAGTCATAAAAATGAATGAAATTGGTAAAGACAAGGGGTATTATGAATCTTGACTTCCTTATATTCAAATGCTATGAGTGTAAGGTGTGTGGGATAGTGGCCATGGTCTTACAATTCATATATGAGAACTGGCTGGTAGGGAAATTGAATGTGCTAAATGGTACATGATGAGAGTTAGGCATTGGGTGTTGTCTGTTGGTTTCCATTGTTTTTTCTTTTTGTTTCTTTCTTTTTATTCCCCCACCCTACCCCGTCTGCCCTCCAACTGTTCCACCTCCCATACCTCTTCCTGAAGCCGCTGTCTCCATGTGAATGCCGCCCCACCACCACCTGAACTATAAACTCCCTGAGACCTCTACTGTCTTGAGGGTTTGGTGCATCATCTCTGAGTGAACACAGACCCAGCAGTCCTCTACTGTATGTGTGTTGGGGCTTCATATCAGCTGGTATATGCTATCTGTTTGGTGATCCAGTGTTTGAGAAATCTCGGGGGTCCAGATTAATTGAGACTGAGGATCCTTCTCCAAGAACATACCAAAACCATCATTCACCATGATCAACTAGGCTTCATTCCAGGGATGCAAGGTTAGTTTAATATATGAAAATCCATTAACATAATCCACTATATAAACAAATGCAAAGAAAAAAATCGCATGATCATTTCCTTAGATACAGAAAAAGCATTTGACAAAATACAACACCGCTTTGTGTTAAAAGTATTGGAGAGATCAGATATTCAAGGCCTATACCTAAACATAATAAAAGCAATTTACTTCAAACCAACAGCCAATATCAAAGTAAATTGAGACACACTTGAAGCAATCCCACTGAAATCAGGGACAAGACAAGGATGCCCACCCTCCCCATATCTATTCAATATAGAACTTCTGGTGCTAGCTAGAACAATAAGACAACAAAAAGAGAACAAGGGGAATACAACTTGACAAAGAAGGAATGATATGAAAGTATACATAAGCAACCCCAAAAATTCTACCAGAGAACTTCTCCAGCTGATAAACAACTTCAGCAAAGTGGCTAGATATAAAATTAACTCAAATAAATCAGTAGACTTCCTTTATACAAATGATAAACAGGCTGAGAAAGAAATTAGAAACTGCCTTCACAATAGCCACAAATAATATAAAATATCTAGGGGTACCTCTAACCAAACAAGTGAAAGACCTGTATGACAATAACTTCAAGTCTCAGCAAATGAGCTGGAGAGAAAGAGAACAGGGAATGAAAGAGAAGAGAGAGAAACTTAAAGCCTTGAAAAATTCCCTGTCAGCTTATACCAAAAAAAGTAGTTTGTGTATATTTATATACGTGGAAGGTCTATAGGGACGAAGGTCAACTCTTGAGACTAGGACACAGCTCCGACCTGGGGTCCTTTATATATGTATCTTAAAAATAAGACGTTATTTAAAACTTATAAAAGGTAAAGATTATAAGTTCGGTAAGGTATAGTAAACTAAACGAAAATACTTCAGTAAATACATAACAACAAATGAATATAATTTTTAGATTCTTTCTAAATTTATTCTTGTATTCTCTAAATAGTTTGTTTTCATAAATGGAAACTTTTAAAGACATTAATATATTTTAATCCATGATTCATGAACATGTTTTAAAACAATTTTTTATGAATGACAGATGGTCAAAGAACAGTGTATAATCATATACACTCCTTTATGAAATAGTGATTAAGAGTGGCTTCAAAAGAAACAAAAAACCAAAACACCCAACATTCACTATCCACAAGTATATTCTGTTCCACCACATGAAATTTTAAAGAACTTCCACCATACATATGTTTATAGCCAATCTCTAAAAGAAAAGTTATCTGAAATCTACACTCAATTTTTTTAGAATACATATTTAGTTGGGTGCAAATATCTGCACCTCACTCTTTCATATGCTTGTTGGGTCTTTCCAAGTCATTATAGGTCCCTTTTTGTGAGTGCTCCATAGCCTCAGTAATAGTGTCAGGCCTTGGGGCCTCCTCTTGAGCTAGATACCACTTTGGGCCTGTTGCTGGACCCTCTTTTCTTCCAACTCCTCTTCATTTCCATCCCTGCCCTTCTTTCAGACAGGAACAATTATGGGTCAGAGTTTTGACTGTGGGATGGCAACCCCCTCCCTCACTTTATGCCCTATATTTCTACTGGAGGTGTTCTCTACACTCAACTGTAAGGCATTTCACCTAAAGTCCCTCTGTTTGAGTCCTGAGAGTCTGTCACCTCCCAGGTCTTTGATACATTCTGGAGGTTTCCCTCAACCTCCTACCTCCTGAGGTTGCCTGTTTCCATTCTTTCTGCTGACCCTCATGGCTTCAGTCCTTTTCCCTCACTCAATACCAGATCTGGTTCCCCTCTTCACCACCCCTCCTCTCTGGAGTTTGATGAGCAAATTATGGATTTGATTGCATGATATAACTTTCAGTAAAATGACCTTTATTACTTTGAGTGTCAGAGAAGAAAAACCTGTAACAATTGTTGTTTGGTATAGTCAAATTTTAAATCCTTGAGATAATGATTGCAAAAGGCTGGCCACTGATTATATTCTAGTTTCTGTGTAGAATGAGAATAACTGATCATNCTAGTTGGCCATCGTTGGGAGGAGAGGCCCCTTGGTCATACAGACTCTATATGCCCCAGTACAGGGGAACGCCAGGGCCATTACGTGGGAGGGGGTGGGTAGGGGAGCAGGGCGGGGATGCGGGAGGGTAAGGGAAAATTTCTGGATAACATGTGAAATGTAAATGAAGAAAATATCTAATAAAGAGGGAAAAAAATAGATTCTTTCTAAATTTATTCTTGTATTCTCTAAATAGTTTGTTTTCATAAATGGAAACTTTTAAAGACATTAATATATTTTAATCCATGATTCATGAACATGTTTTAAAACAATTTTTTATGAATGACAGATGGTCAAAGAACAGTGTATAATCATATACACTCCTTTATGAAATAGTGATTAAGAGTGGCTTCAAAAGAAACAAAAAACCAAAACACCCAACATTCACTATCCACAAGTATATTCTGTTCCACCACATGAAATTTTAAAGAACTTCCACCATACATATGTTTATAGCCAATCTCTAAAAGAAAAGTTATCTGAAATCTACACTCAATTTTTTTAGAATACATATTTAGTTGGGTGCAAATATCTGCACCTCACTCTTTCATATGCTTGTTGGGTCTTTCCAAGTCATAATAGGTCCCTTTTTGTGAGTGCTCCATAGCCTCAGTAATAGTGTCAGGCCTTGGGGCCTCCTCTTGAGCTAGATACCACTTTGGGCCTGTTGCTGGACCCTCTTTTCTTCCAACTCCTCTTCATTTCCATCCCTGCCCTTCTTTCAGACAGGAACAATTATGGGTCAGAGTTTTGACTGTGGGATGGCAACCCCCTCCCTCACTTTATGCCCTATATTTCTACTGGAGGTGTTCTCTACACTCAACTGTAAGGCATTTCACCTAAAGTCCCTCTGTTTGAGTCCTGAGAGTCTGTCACCTCCCAGGTCTTTGATACATTCTGGAGGTTTCCCTCAACCTCCTACCTCCTGAGGTTGCCTGTTTCCATTCTTTCTGCTGACCCTCATGGCTTCAGTCCTTTTCCCTCACTCAATACCAGATCTGGTTCCCCTCTTCACCACCCCTCCTCTCTGGAGTTGATGAGCAAATTATGGATTTGATTGCATGATATAACTTTCAGTAAAATGACCTTTATTACTTTGAGTGTCAGAGAAGAAAAACCTGTAACAATTGTTGTTTGGTATAGTCAAATTTTAAATCCTTGAGATAATGATTGCAAAAGGCTGGCCACTGATTATATTCTAGTTTCTGTGTAGAATGAGAATAACTGATCATAATTTTGGAGAGTTGTAATAATGCAGTAACGGCAAGCCAGTTTTGTTTTAGTGAAATTGTTGGTTTTGGAATGCTGTACATTGAACCTCAGGCCATGCATATGCTAGGCAAACACTTTCTCAGTTTACAAGAAGTTACACATTTGAAGATCGCATTGTGAAGTCAAAACCCATGCTGATTTTTTATCACTCATCATTGCTATGCATATCAACACAATTCCTAAGTGAAAGAAAAATTTCACTGTGTCAAAATTCAGATTTATTTTTATCAATAAATTTTGATAAATAACATTTTGTACTTTTTTTGTTTTTCTTTATTGAACGAGAGTATCATTTTTAGACTTGGTTGCTTGCCTGGATATTACTAGACAGATTAAAATGGCCCCAAATCAAAGAGATCTCTTTGCCTTGCCTTCAATGTTCTAGAATTAGAGGAATTTACCACCATGTTTGGCTAGTCCACATTATTTTCCATGATGTCTCATGAGTAATTTCCCAAGGAAGGACTCTTCATATAATAGGATTTGCATTTTACAGAAATTAAAATTCCTAACTAATCAATTATTAGTCAATATTATCAAAAAAAGCAATTCAGAAAATATAATAATATTGTTTGTGTTAGCTTCATATATCATACCAAAACACTGGTAGAAAGAGCACACTGAATTTAGATTTTAGGTCTGATTTGCAGACTTTAAATATGTGACTTCTTCTGATGTGTATAAGATGTGGAGGTGGGTTTATATTCTTGTCCTTGATGCCCTTCAGATCACTTCATGGTGTATTCCACATCACATTCCCAGTTTCAATGACCCCACAAACACAGGTGCAGAATTAACATTTGTCTAATAAGACATGCTCACATGGAAAACTTTGGGTGATCTGGAAACCATCACGTATCTATGAAATGTTTCTACTACACACACACACACACACACACACACACACACACACACACACACCCTCCTGTTCTTCACAAAACACTTTTTCCTCTCCTTATAGGCCTTTTAAATATAATAAATCCACTCCAGCCAACTTCTTTCAACACTATTCAATATAAGATTTTCTTTCCTCATAGAATCCAGCTCTACTGTATTGCTAGAATTATTTTTACTAATTGTAATGAGGATCATAAAATCTGGAAAATAGATGAAAATTCCAAGATTAAATAAGAAAAACAAACAGCAATTCAGGCTATCATAAATTCTTAATAACTCAATCTATATTTGGAAGCCTTGAATACTAAATTTTCTGATATTTAGAATATCCAAAGGGTTCAGAAGTCTGCATAAGAAGCCTAGAGTTGAATTGTAAAACTGTACATTTATCAATCAGTTCTATCTCAAAATTTGAGATGTATAAGGAGAGAGGTGTATTTAGTTTATATTTTCCTGGTCTTTAACCTTGTATTTACAGCCTCATGCACTTTCAAAATCATATCTACAGTCACTAATTTTGTTTAAATTATAGAGGACTGGTAAAATATTGATCTATAAGTAAAATATTTTTACCGTCATTATATGACGAGTGATAATACAATACTATAAATAAAGTAAATCCATTAGGGACCTTGTGTTCAGTTCAATGGTTAGCTGAGAGCCTTGGTCTTGAGAAGGCTTGATGCCCCAGTGTACTAGAATGCCAGGAGAGGGAAGCAGGAGTGGGTGGGTTGATGAGCAGGGTGATGGGTGATGGAATAGGGGGTTTTCAGAGTGGAAACCAGGAAGAAGGATAGCATTTGAAATGTAAATAAAGAAAATATCTAATAAAAATAAAATATCTAATAAAAAAGTATAATTTAAAAAAAGAAAGAAAGAAAAATATATTGTCAGGGATTGGTGCTTGCCCATGGGATGGGTCTCAAGTTGGGCCAGTTATTGATTGGCTGTTCTAATAGTCTCTGCTCCATCCCTCCTCCCTGCAGGTCTTATAGACAGGATGAATTTTAGTCAAAATGTTTGTGGGTGGGTTGGTGTCTCTATAGATTCATTGGGATTCCTTCCTGGCTACAGAAGGTGAACTCTTCAGGATTAATATCCCCAATGCTGTGAGTTACACTAAGGACACACTCATTGATTCATGGGTGCCTTCCTTATCACAGATCTCTGTCTTGTTCTGGAGTTACACTTTACCTCCCCATCACTATCATTTGCAGATTTCCACTCATTCTCATAGCCATCTGGCCATTCTTCCTGTCCCTCCACATACCTGGTCATGAATCTCCCATTCCCTTCCCAATTTCCCAACAAACCCAGTTCTCTCCATCTGCATCTTATGACTATTTTATTCCTTCTTCTAAGTGAGATTCAATCTTCTTTGCTTGTGACTTCCTTCTTGTTCAGCTTCTTTGGGTCTGTGGAGTTCAGCAAGGCTGTCTTGTAATTTATAGCTAATATCCACTTATATGAGAGTACATACCATGCATGTCCTTTTGGGACTGGGTTGTAGAGTTGATAGTGTCCTGTGTTTGCTCCGACACAGGGCTCAGGCCATCGGGAGACAGGATACAGGAGATTTGACTGTGCTTACCTCATGCCAGCACCAGGTGGGTATTCAGCTATAGAGAAGCTGAGGGACACTGCTCTGGGAGTGGGGGAGCTCAGTCTGAGGTCCCGTGGCCAGCTGGCTTGGGGGTCCCTGTGCCTGTGATGAGGTCGGGGCCGTCTGGTTCTCAGACTCTTGGGTACCCAGGTGCTGCTGGGAGCCACATGGAAGAGGTGAGAATGGAGTAGGGGCTTGTGGGCTAGATCTGGCCCAGGGCCGAAGGGGAAAGGAGGGAGCTCCGGCTGGATCTTGAGGGGAGTACTCCTTGGCTAGCTGGCTGCTGGCTTGGCTTGGTGGAGGCCATGGCTGGGAGTGCTGAGAGGCCTTCGGTGGGAGATTAGGCTCTTTAGGCGAAGACCTGCTCCATTGTTCCCCACAGCAGATCTGGATGAAAGAGACAGTCTATGGTTTTAGGGTATGTGTTGTCATGGAGGAAAGTGGGTGAGTGAAGCCATACCCCACTTTTCAGGGTGAGCCTGAGGTTAAATACCTTTTGCATCGAGGAGTGTCTTGGAAAGAAGCTTAATTGGCTACGTCCTTCAGCCCTTTAGGAACATAACTAAAATGGAGACCTGGTGATTTATTTATTTATTCCAAGATATAATAACTCTCATATCATATACAAACATATATATGCAGTTCACAGCAGGCCTGACCTCTTAGTCAAACACTCATTTAACTTGATGTGTATCCTAGTTTAGGGAACACCTTTGAACTTTTTATATGTTCTGTAGATTTTAAAACCTGAACATTCAACTTGGGGATAAATCTTTATATTTTAGTGGTCTATATTATTTTACCTTTATATTTTGTTGTTTTTTTCTTTGTATTCTTAAAAACACAACAGGGTGGCTCAGCAGGTAAAGAAGCTTACTCTATGATCTGAGTTTTTTTCCACGGGAGAACCAAACTGTAAAAAATAAACGGCTCTCCACAAGAGGTACTCTAATATTTACATATGTACTGTGGGACACACACACACACACACACACAATTTTAAAAATCAATGAAAAAATAAAGTTACAATCAATTTACAGGTCCTCCAAACATTCTTGAAAAATATAACATTACAAATGAAACCACAAACTCACAACTTTTTTTTGGTTTTGCTCTTTTGTCATTACAGTATTTTAAGAGGCATGATTAAGTCCAAGTGACCTTATTACTCTTTCAGTGAAATTCATTTGTAACTATGCATAGGAAATGGACCATACTTATTGTTTGAAGCTGGAAAAGCTCCCTAGTTGTATATTAGAGCCAAACAAGCAATCAAACCAAAAGTTCAGTGTTTCATTCAAAAAGGTTAAATTTTTCTGAGGGCCCTCACTTTAAGTGGCATTAGCGTCAGAGCTAAGATAGTAGAAAATGGCCACCCCACAGCCAGTGAAGTTGAACTACAACCGGGTTTGCTTGCACTGTTTAATGAGCATGCAGAAGGATGCAGGTGATGCTCTAGTGTTTACAGCAAACCATGCGAGCTACGTGGGCTAGAGGAAATGGCGGATTTTCTGTGTGTCAGCACTCTCATCCCATCCAGCCTGTCAGCACTATAATTTTCAACAAATCAGACCATTTAAAATACAGTAGGGGCACAGGCAGAATTATTTGTTTTGTTCTGATGAGACAGATGACTCAGAGCAAAGATTCAGAAACAGAATGCTCGACCAAATGAAGCAGTTTTGAGATTGCAGTGGTTTTGTTCACAGATGTACAGTTACTATGATTTTATTTTCTGCAAAGCAGGTTCACCGGAAGAGGCACTTGATGGGATTCTCTATTTCCTGACAGAGTGCAGTTCTGTTCTTCTTTCCTTGCCTGAAACCAAGCATCTTCCTCGTTTGCCTAAACCCTGTCGGATACCTTTATAAGCAATATAACCTTTATTAATTTAAACTTGTCAAATATAGTCCCAGACCATGCCAAAGTACGTATGTACTGTACAAATTAGGTATATGCTGTGTTTTATCACTATATTGTGCTGTGGTCTTATACTTAAGAAAACATTTTATGAAATAAAAAAATCCTCTGTGAATTACAGTAATATTTCTACCAGGATGACAGAAATCCTAAAATCCCCTTATGCCCTCAAATATACAAAGATTACATGGATAACAATATTTATTTCAGTTCTTTCCTGAGTTTAAAATGAGGCAATAAAGATGCCATGGGCCTCCAGAAACCTCAAAACTTAAGTGGATATCACAGAGGTAAACATGTCTGGACACTGGGCTTTTCTTGGTTGCAAATGATTCTTCCATAGCCTAGAAGATGTGAGTGGAATAGAACACACAATTTATGCCTTGCAAAGACTTTACATTTGCAATAAATTAGGTTGAAGGCAACTTGGTCACAAAGTGCTAGCCGAGCCCATCAACTATTAGATCCTAAGCTTAACCTTTGGAGGGGGTGGGGAGTGAGTAGGAGGAGTGGGGAAAAGGGGAGGAGGGGTGCCAAAAGAAGGAGCCAGGACTTCAGAAATCATTATCAGGCTGAAATATTCTCCAGGATATAAATGGATTCTATCAGCGAATCAGTTGCATATGAACATCCCATACAAGAAAAACTATATGAAATTTTTCTTTGAAGACTGGCAGATTTTGACTCATATAGTCTGAGGTTTAATATTACTTGCTATAGAAGAAAATCTTACCAATAAGGATTAAACTATGGAAGATTCCAGTGGCACGTTCTGTTTCCTATCAGGAATAAAGGAAAATCCTTTTACTGAATAGCATGACACCAAGGTTCCTAAGAAAAAAAGTTCAGATTTGCAAATAAATACATCAGTACATACACACAGAATTGGTGAGTACCAGACTTCAACATTGATGACTTTACAGACATAAAAATCTTAAAATATCTTCTCATATGGCAAAGTATTTGACACTTAAAAATCAATTGGTTAAAGAGCACATTAGGAACAACCAAAGGGAATCTTAGGAACAACCTGTGAACCAGAAAATAATATTGAGAAATATATAAATATATGTATATTGCAGTTCAATAAATAGAAACAACAAAAATGAAATTACTTAATAAGATATAATTTAGATCAAAATAGATTTTGAAATTCTAAAATTTTGGCTTCAGGGTTTATTTACATTCTCAGATTTAAAAAATATTTTAAAAAATTTTAATAAAAACTAATTGTCTCAAATAATATATTCTGATTACAGTTTTCCCCCAATTGACTCCACTCAGTACCTGCCTCTCACTCTCCTCTGGATCCACTCTCTTTTGTCTCCTATTAGAAAATAAAGAGACTTATGTGGGATAATAAGATAATATAAAATAAAACAAAGTAAAAACTAACACATCGGAGTTGCACAAAACAAATAAATAAAAGGAAAGGAACTGAAAAGAAGGCACAAGTATCAGAGGCCCACTCATTTGTACACTCGGGAATCCCATGGAAACTTTGGATACCATACTGTATATATAAAGGACAATATATATATATATATATATATATATATATATATATATATGAGTCTGGCTTATTTTGATTAGCATAATCATTTCTTCTTTTTAATTTTTTATTAGATATTTTCTTCATTTACATTTCAAATGCTATCCCAAAAGTCCCCTATATCCTCCCCCACTCTGCTCCTGTAACCACTCATTCCCACTTCTTGGCCCTGGCGTTCCCCTGTACTGGGCATATAAAGTTTGCAATACCAAGGGGCCTCTCTTCCCAGTGATGGCCAACTAGGCCATCTTCTGCTACATATACAGGCAGAGACATATGAGCTCTGGGGGTTCTGGTTAGTTCATATTGTTGTTCCACCTATAGGGTTGTAGACCCCTTCACCTCCTTGGGTACTTTCTCTGGCTCTTCAATTGCGGGCCCTGTGTTTCATCCAATAGATGACCGTGAGCATCCACTTATGTATTTGTCAGGCACTTGCATAGCCTCAGAAGAGACAGCTATATCAGGATCCTTTCAGCAAAATCTTGCTGGCATATGCACTAGTGTCTTTGGTTGATGACTGATTATGGGATGGACCCCTGGATGGGTCTATCTCTGAATGGTCCATCCTTTCGTCTTAGCTCCAAACTTTGTCTCTGTAACTGCTTCCATGGGTATTTTATTCCCTAATCTTCGGAAAAATGAAGTATCTACGCATTGGCCTTCCTTTTTCTTGATTTTCTTCTGTTTTGCAAATTGTATCTTGGGTATTCTAGGTTTCTGGGCTAATATCCACTTATCAGTGATTGCATATGAAGTGAGTTCCACTCTTCTTATCCCCTCTTTAGTGGGGTTCCCTGAGCCCTGAGGAGAGGAATTTAATAAATATAGCCCATTTAAGTCCTTAGTGTTAGTGAGGTCTCTTACTCGCTGCACATTGTTTGGATATGGTTATCTTACATGTTCCCACTTACCACATCAAACTTTTTTCTGTTAATGTTTGACTTTGTATATTTTTCTTTTCTTCCATTATATTTTGTCTTTCATAGAACCTTGTAGAACCTCATAGAACCTTCATTGTATTAAATTTCTTTTCATTTTGTTAGAAAAATGTTTAGGATATAAACTAAGGTCACAAATTTTAATATCCTTGAAATATGTTTCAAGTGATTCAATATAAAATGTGTTAGTTTCCCCTGAATATTCTTTGATCTGGGTAATTTAGGTACTCATTGGTTAATTTTAAATTCTTTCAGAATCTTTTAGACAGTTGATTTTTTTAAATGTATACACCAGAAATAATATAGTAAGATAGTAAAAAATATAAATGTCCTTTTGAATGATTTAGGTACTTTGAAGGTTAGTAAGCCTTGATGAATTGTCCATTTTCATCTATGTTCTCTTAAAAATTAATGTTCTGAAGTTGTGGTATAATGTCCACAAGTGTCCACTTGGTTAATGTTGATCAAATCTATGCTATTTTCTTTGCATGGCTATATGTTAACTTGATACAACCTAGCATAATCAGAGAGGACCCTCAATTGAGAAAATCCCTCCATAATACACAGAAGTAGCTACCTCCTAGGCCACTTTCTTACTAGTGATGCTCAGTAGGGAGCTTAGCCTATTTGTAGGTAAGGTCACCCTTGGGCTGGCATTCTTGGGTGCTCTAGGAAAGCAGATTGAATAAGCTGTATGAATAAAGCCAGTAAGTCTGCTTGCCTCTGCATCTGTCAAACGTTTGTCTTCTTTCTGTCCTGACTTCCTTTGAAGATAAACAGGGATTTGAAGCATAAATCAAATAAAGCATTTCCTCCCAAATTTGCTTTGGTCAAAGTGCTTCATGACAATAGTAACCCTGACTAAAACACTGTTGTTTACTTTTCTTACTCATATTTACTATTAATCCCTAAGAGATTGAAATCTCTACTTGTATATTGATCCTTCTTTTTATTTCTGGTAGTTTTTTTTTTCTTGAAATTGTTTTAAATATCTTGTTGGATTTAAGATTCTTCACAGCTTGCTGCTTAATTAATATTTCATGTTCATGAAAATTTAAACTTTAGTTTTGGTTATTTTGATTGTCCTGAAGTCTATATAGTTTAAAAGAGTAATGATTCATATAAGTTTCCTTATGTTTAAGATAATTTTAAGCTGGATGTGGTGGCGTATACCTTTAATCTCAGCATGTGGCAGGCAGAGGCAGCTAATTTCTGAGTTCAAAGCCAGCCTGGTCTCCTGACTGAGTTCCAGGTCAGCCAGGGCTACACAGAGAAACCCTGTCTTGAAGATGTTCTGACTGGTAATAAGAACACATGTTCCACTATGTTCATAACCGCCTTATTTATAATAGCTAGAAGCTGGAAAGAACCCAGATGTCCCTCAACAGAAGAATGGATACAGAAAATGTGGTACATTTACACAATGGAGTACTACTCTGCTATTAAAAACAATGAATTTATGAAATTCTTGGGCAAATGAATGTATCTGGAGGATATCATCCTTAGTGAGGTAACCCAATCACAAAAGAAGTCACTAGATTTGCGCTCACTGATAAGTGCAGATATTAGCACAGAATCTTAGAATACCCAAGATCTAATTTGCAAAACACAAGAAAATCAAGAAGGAATATCAGCATGTGGATACTTCATTTCTCCTTAGAATAGGGAACAAAATACACATGAAAGGAGTTACAGAGATAAAGTTTGGAGCTAAGAAGAAAGAGACTACCCCAGAGACTACCCCACCTGGGGATCCATCCCATAATCAGTCACCAAACTCAGACAGCAAGTGTTTGCTGAAGGGACCCTGATATAACTGTCTCATATGAGGCTATGCCAGTGCCTGGCAAATACAGAAGTAGATGCTCACAGTCATCTATATGATGGAACACAGGCTCCCCAATGGAGAAGCTAGAGAAAGTACCCAGGGAGCTGAAGGGGTCTGCAACCCTATAAGAGGAACAACAATATGAACTAATCAGAACCCCCAGAGCTCATGTCTCTAGCTGCATATGTAGCAGAAGATGGCCTAGTCGGCCATCATTGGGAAGAGAGGCACTTTGGCATTGCAAACTTTATCTGCCCCAATACAGGGGAATGCCATTGCCAAGAAGTTTGACTGGGTAGGTAGGGGAGCAGGGCAGGGGCAGGGTATAGGGAACTTTCGGGATAGCAATTGAAATGTAAAAAAATACCTAATAAAAGAAAAAAAGAAAAACAACAACAAAATTTTATACACAACATTCTTGTTTATTTCTTTTAGTTGAAGTTTTATATATATTTTTCTACATCAAACCTTATAAAAATAAGTTAAGTAATAAGTTGTTAAAATATTGATTTCTTCTATAAATGTGGTGTAGTTGTCCTATTTTAGTTAGCCTAAGAGTTAATATGCAGTGGTTTAAGTCTAACATTTTATCATATGTTCCATTTGATCATTTTACTTTTTGTTTTGTATGTTCCTTCTTTCCTGATTTATTTTTGATCTGTCAAACTTTTATTTTTCTGATCTATTCTTTTATTATATAGTGGCATCTCTGTTTATGTATGTGTGTTTCTTCTAAAATATATATTACTTATGCTAATTAAAATTTCAACAGTCTCAAAAGAATGGTATCCATACACATTAAAAAAAAGAAGTCAAACTATCAAAAATACCACTTTGTGTATATTTTAAGAGAGAACTCATTTGTAACACCTCTCTGTTAATTATGCATATCTCTGTGTGTACCTATGAGTATGTGATAGGATAAATATGAAAGTTTAAAGATAGTATTAGCTTTATTTAAAGGATTTATTCCAGTGTGCTACATTTCTTTACTATCTACTTATTTGCAACTTCAATTGTTTGTGTAGGTATATTTTGACTTAGTTTTCAAAAATCTAATGTTATTAACAACTAAATGTTTGTGAAAAATGTTTATTGTATAAGAATGTTAATCCAAAAACATGGCTATTCTGCAAGGGATCACATCTAAAGACATAGATCTGTGTGATCCAACTGGAATATAGACAGACTTCAGTACATACCTTTAATCCCAAAAAATGTTACCAGCTTGAAGGTTCGATAAACTGATGCATCAGAGGAAGATTTCAGAGAGAGAATATGATCAATTCTTATAAGAAGAGATAGAAAAGAAGAGCTTCTTCAGAGAAGTGCATAGAGTCAGTCAGTCCAGTTTAGTCAGTGGATATTCAGGGAAGGTCAGCAGAGGTAGCTGAAGCCAGAGAATAAGAAGGAGCCAGAAAATCAGAACCAATTGCCAGAGTTAGTTGGAGGCCAGGCAGAGAAATTCAGTGAGAAGCTGAGAGAAGCCAGATTGAATCAGTCAGCTTGGAATGGAGTTTGAACCAGAATAGCTAAATTGAACCAGCCAGAGTTCAGAAAGATCTAGACAGAGTAGGTTATACAGCAGTAAGCCACTGAGATGACAATTAACATTTGGAGAACAATAGTTACTTTGACAGTTTATAGAATTAAAACTAGCTTTGACACTGACCCAGTGTTACTGAATAACAAATCTCTTGGGTAATAGGAACCTCTCCTCACTTTTGAGTATGTGTGGCCCTGATGTGTTATTTCTTCAAAAGTGTTTGACTGAAAGAAATCATCAGCACATGTCTGTGTAACTCTAAAGAACAGGAAGTTATTCTGAGAAAGAAAACACACACATAAACACACACACACACACACACACACACACACACACACACACACACTAGAAAAAAGCATAAAAATATACTCTAAACACTAGATTTTATAATTTTATTGGGAGATCCTCTTCTCTTCAGTCTGTTGTTAATCAAAGCCTTACCAAATCTTTAACTACACTTAAAAAGTGTTTATTACCATAAAACTAAAAATAACTTTTATATCAAAAACATTTATATAAATGTGATATTTAGCAGGAAGGCTTTAGTTATATTTTATATTCAAAAAATAATTTATTAAAAACCTTTCATTTGTAATCTTCTTGCAGACATTTAATTTATGAGTCATTTACCAAAAGAAAAACGACTCATCGATGTAGTAATCTAACTTTTGAATGAAATGAAGCATATATGGGGTAAAATTACTGTGAGAAAATCTTCTAATCCATTAATTTCTTCTTTAAAAATTTTTGTAACAGTTGTGATTTATAAGAATTGCTACTGTAGGCTCAGTTGTTTTATTTATATACCCTTTAAAAGTTAGTATATTTCTACATCAACCACAAAGTTATCAATTGTGCTGCACAATATACTCAGTTTTCTTATAACTAGTGAACTATTTACCCATAACTTGAAGCAATTCTCACTTGTATATCTCATTTGTCTAATTTTTTTCTAACTATATAATTTCAGGTAAAACTATAATTTTTCAATTAAAGATAAGAGATACTTGTCACTCACTAGGAAACTACTATGTATGAGAAAATTACTACTTAAAGAAAACCACTACTTAAAACATTATTTTCCACATTTCATATTTAATAATTGATAGAAACAACTCAGGGTGCTTGGAATTGGCTTTGTCTGGTTTTAGCTGTATCCAGTGGATAGTGCCCCCAGGAAAATCTATTTTAGTTGTACCAATGATATTTTTAAAATATTTTTTTACTTAATGTAATTTCCTATTCTGCAGTTTTATACTTAATGATCAACATATTGAAAGCAGAGTCTGAGATTTTGTTCTTTGTTCTCTAGAAAGGAACATAGGGAATGATTACAGTATGTCTTCTTGCTCATGTACCATTATAACTCAGCATCATGAAATTTCATTTAAGAAAATTGTGGGGTATCCACTGGAAAAGACTGCTTGGACATGGGTTTAAGCAAATGGACAGATTTTATTAACCTGCTGGCAAGTATAATTGTTATTCAGAATCTCAGTGTAGCACTGAGCCTTTCTCAGGGACAGCTTGAAAGCACTAAACTATATTCTAGGGTGGCATACTTCAACAATGAAAAACAGTTAGCCAGAAGGAGAACTACAAAACCTAAAAGCAAAGTTAGTACCTTTAGATACTTTCCCAGAACTATATGGACTTCAAAGGACTAGATGTTTGTTTTTGTTTTGGCAGTGAGGATGTCTATGTGCTGAGTGTTATAGCCCAAATGGTATTTCCATCATGGATTCAGTTGTGTTAAGGTCTGGGACTTTTACAAAAATGACTAATTTGGGAGTCTACATATTTAAACTTAGAAATAAGCATTTGCTCAGAGATACAGAGAAGGTCTTTGGTTTCACCAAGGCATTGGGTCCTCAGATTAACAAGTGCAACCGGGTGGGGTCACTGTGCACAGCTCTTTCTAAACTCATCTCCTGAAAGTGGAAAAGAATAAATTTCTGTCACTGCAGCCAATTATGGACTTCCTGAAATGTGATATACATATATCTCTCTTGGAAACTAAAGACTGCATGGATCTCAAAATGTTATACAACAGGAGAGAGAGACAGAGACAGAGACAGAGAGACAGAGAAGGAGAGAGAGAGAGACAGAGAGAGAGAGAGAGAGAGAGAGAGAGAGAACAAAAGAACAAGCAGAGTACCTTGTAAATATGCAAGGTATTGTGCTTGTTCATGGGTTCTTTACACTCTAGATCAGTATATCTGTCATATTATCATAAATTAAGTGTAGTGTTCAGAAATCTGATATCTTTTATATGAAACAAGTGGGTATTGAGGAAAAACCATGCATTGATATTATTTGAATTAATCTACGATTTCTCTGCAAATAACATTAGCTGTAAGCTGGTTTCAGGAATAAAAGGACTTGCAACATTTTTAACGTGTTACACACTGCACATTCTTAAATTCCTCATATGTGGGTGTTTCCTGTTTCTGGAATCCTTGGTTTCAATCATACATGGAGCAAAGAACCATTTCCTGCCTTCTCAATGGAAAAGTCAAGCCCGTAAGTGAAGTTTAGAGGAGCAAATTCAACCCATCTACTGATTTCACACAGATGTAGAAGCTGGAGTCTGAAGAAAAGTAAAGTCAGCACTTGGGTTTCCTGAGCTGCTTTGTAAAACCCAAAGGAGCCCTGAAGAAGAGGATGAATTTGAGGGACCATTGAGCACAGAGCACTTTTCCAATTACAGAAACACCTGCGCTCTGTGGCTCTATGCTGATCTTCTGTGAATATTTTACAGAGTGTTTAATAGTCCTTCAAATTCTGGAATTCCACAGTCAAAGACAGTCAGGACATAGGAAACTTCTAATTTGAGCTAATATGTTACTGGACCCAGGGTGTAGCATCTTTGACCTGTAGAGTCTGAGTCTCAGAACTGTTTTCTTTTGCTCAGTGAGAAAAGATGCTTGGAAAAAGGGATGACTCAGCACTTCTGCGGTAAAACTATTTACATGGACAAGAAAGGCTGCTGCAGGCTTGTAAAAAAAAAAAAATCTTGCGGCAGATATATTACTCCCTCTCTTATGAAACTGTGGGTTCAGGTAGGGCCATTCATTTTCAAGCATCCTTTTGAACATCTATTGCTCCAAATAAACATGGGTTTTGCTGCCGGAGGATGTGAACACTAATTACTATAATTATTTCTGTTTACCCTCCGAGAGAAATTCTGTAGCCCAAACTGGAACTTGAGAACTGTTTGGATTTTAAACACCCCTTCTCCGTAGAGTTAACCAACAGTAAAAGACAGATATAAAGCTTATCTGTATTTATGTAGCAGTTTCAAGGAAGCACACTTTTGAAGTGCAGATACAGCATTTTTTTCAAATCCTGCCAGCTATGTTTTCAAAATTGCCTTTGGACTAAAACATTACGGATGGGACATAATGCACAACTCTAAAGGCAATACTGCATTTAGGATTCTTCTCCAGTTTTATGGCTATGATGGAAAATGTCTAAGCTTGGCACTTTTCTAGTGAAAGGCAATATGAACACCATATCACTGTAGTGACTGTTTCCATAGTCAACAAAAAGAGAGCCAATAAGCTCCGCCACATAATTTGTTAGGCCCAATTTAGACTAACTGACAACCCTTATTATTTACTCTTAAATTTGACATTTAAATTAATTCTTCCCAGGCTAAATAGGTGCCTTCTTAGTTTAATTCTGAGTCTGGTTATTTATTTTCTATAAGTTCATTTTTAAAAAAGCAATATTTAAATTCATTAGAAAGTAAAATTGATGGCTTATCCTCAGAGTGAGTGTAGTTTTAAGATTCATTTAGCACAGAGGGGTCAATCAATCTTTGTACAAATAAAGAATTAATGCTAAAGCCAGGTCATGAAAGGTACATTTGTATTAATAACAAAATTATCACAACTTTAGAGACATTTACTTTAGGAGTTATTAGATATAACTTGTAGAGTCAAATCAGTAGTGAGTCACATTATCAACCATGGGTTTTTCATAAGTTGCTACGTATAGATGAATGAAGTTCTTTTCTGTGTCTTAGGTATTTGTTTGAAATGTAAAGTCTGGTTCCCTCTCTGATTAGTGTTTGCAAAACACCTGCCTGTTTTCCTATTGAAGCATATTTTTTTCTAACTCAGATTTTCTTAAGATAAATTAGAGTCTGGGACATTTGAATAAAAGTTGGTCTTTTAGCTGTAGACCAAGACTTCATATGTTTGCTTGGGTAACTGTAAAGAGAAGAGGGGAATATTTTGTTAGAGCAAGAATATAATATAATCTTCACTGAGACAGTCTCATCTAGAATTAGCTGCATAAACAGGAGCAGAGCAATGGTAATATCAACAGGCATGTTAATGTGGAGGGGGTAAATTTCAAAGGCTTCCCTTGGATAAAGAACTACAAGCAACTAATAGAGAAAGAAAATTAGCCTATCCCAAGATAAGGCATTATTAGTTGTCCAATGCAAAGTTTTCAGCCTTGAAATCATGTATAGACAAAAAACAAAAATGTATGCAACAGATTGTATTTAGTTGGGGGATGTTTAAGTGTATAGATATGCATATATATGTATGGATGCATGCATGTATGTATAAAGAGTAGTTATTAGAATGGCTAGCAGGCTGTAGTCTTGTTAATTCAACAATGAACAGTGGATGTCTACCAACAACAATTCCTAGAATCTAGTAGTTATTCAGTCCATGAGGGTGGATGTCTCAGCTGGTCTCAAATATATGTCAGAATTCTGAAGAAGTAGGGCCTAATGCCACCATTATACTTGAACTTGATGTCAAGAGTTAGAGCAAGTAAAGATGGGAAAGTTTTCCTTCTTCCATTACCTTTATGTAGGTTTACAGGAAAAAGTGTAATCCAGATTAAAGGTGCATCTGCTCACCTCAGAAGATCAGGATTCGAGGCATGACTTTGCACCTCAATAATTCGAATTGGAAGCAAGTCTTCCCACTTTAAATGATTTAATTAAGAAAAAAAAAATCCCCTCGCAGGTTTGCTCAGCCTCACTGGTTTTAATTTTTCTCAGATACAGTCAAGTTGACAATCAAGAATATCCATCACATTTCTTTTGGGTGAGATCTTGTGAGCTCTTCCTCACAGTATGTAAATTATGAAGAGAGATGGTCGCCCTCATTAGACCATCTCTGCTAATACTTGATATCAATCTATAAATCTTTAGGGATGAATGTGGCCTTATGAGCACTTCCTCAGTGATGATTAAGTAAGAGGACCCAATTGTGTATGGGTTTCCTCTTGGTAGTCACAGCTAATTCAAGAATGGACCATATTATGCCTGGCAGAGAGCAGACCACAACAAAGAATTATTTCTAAAACTAATAGTAATAAGTATAGTAACTTTTTTGGATTATTTTTTTAAATTTTTTATTAGATATTTTCTTCATTTACATTTCAAATGCTATCCTGAAAGTTCCCTATACTCTCCCCCAGCCCTGTTGCCCAATCCATCCACTCCTGCTTCCTGGCCCTGGCATTCCTCTGTACTGGGGCATATGATCTTCACAAGACCAAGGGCATCTCCTCCCACTGATGGCCAACTAGGCCATCTTCTGCTAATTATGTAACTAGAGACACATGGTCCCTAAAGAAGAAACTAGAGAAAGTAACCAAGGAGCTAAAGGGGTCGGCAACTCTATAGGAGGATCAACAATATAACCTAACCAGTACCCCACAGAACTGTGTCTCTAATAACTTTTGAGGCAGTAAAATGTTGTGAATGGTAACTTTCCTTTATTTCCTCCTAAACAAACTTCATTAGTTCTCAGTGGATGTTTTGTAGAATTCTAAGCTTTAATATTAAACCCATGTTATTCCCAATAATTGTAAAGTTATAAAAAGTATCTTGTAATATTTAATTAATTTAGTATTTGCTAATAAAATTTTTCTCATTTATAAATGTGATTAAGCCCTATTGGTGGAAAACACAGTTTTCAAATCAAAGAATATAAGATAAAGTTAATATGGGGGGCCAACTATGAGTTGTCATTGTCTGGGATAACAAAGTAACATATTCCAACATGGAAATAGTTTCATGAAATTTTTACAGTGACAGGACAAAGAAAATAATGTATTAAGTGTTTTTTTCAAATATGTTAGTGAAAACATCAGGCACTTCATAGCAAAGTCTCTGCTATAAGCCTCATATGCTATTTCTGTTAGTAGAAGTTAGTGGTGTACTAATACACTGCAGGACATTTTACACAACAGCAGAAAGGATAATGTGTCTGTACAGAGGTGGACAATGATTGACTTTTTCAGAGAGTAAAGATACCCTGCAAGGTGGTGAAGTTCTTTTCTGTCCATCAGCCTTCTAGAATCTTTTACACTTGTATGACTTTATTTCTGGAAACTTGAATTCACAATACTCAGCAGGAAAAGCATGCTTATTATTCTCATAAAGAAACAAGGGCATTCAGAGATTCCTGTAGGAATGTAATATCTGTCATCGCAACAGAAGCTAAAATGGTTTTCTTTTTTTTCCATCCTGAGAACATCATCAGTCCCTGGGGCTCTGTTTCAGACATGACTGTAAGTGGAAAACAGTGAATTCAAGCCTAGCAACTTTGTGTTTACAGGTACCCCATGAGCCTTTGGGAAGTGTTTACTTATCATGGTCAAATGGAAGGCAATGATATGCAAAGGATGTTTGTAGTTACTTTTCAGGATTCATGTACTGAATCAGTACTGAGACACTCTGTGATAATGACTCACCTAGTGCCAGCTGTACATTAAACTTTATATGCCTGAGTACAGGGAAATGCCAGGGCCAAGAAGTGGGAGTGGGCAGGTAGGGGAGCAGGGCTTGGGGAAGTATAGGGAACTTTCCAGATTGCACTTGAAATGTAAATAAAGAAAATATCTAATAAAAATAAACCCCACAGATTATATTTACTATCAGGTCATTTGCAGACATTTATCTAGGTTGTTTGTTTGTTTGTTTGTTTTGCTTTGTTTTGCTTTGCTTTGCTTTGCGTGTGTGTGCTGTTGTTGCTGTTTTTGTTGTTGTTATTGTTTTATAATAGTTTTCAAATATCTGGTTTGTTAAAAGCACTGCAGCAGTTTTGAAAACCTTTCATCTCTTCCCTAATATAGATCAACAATTGACTAAAACTTTCTTTGGTTCAATTAAGTCCTGATTAGCCCAGGCTACTTAATTAGGACTGTATTTCTACAGATACAGCAGGACACAAGGCTGCTTTGGACTGTTCTTTTCCCTTTTCTGTGAAATCAGTGTAGGTTGAATCTCCTTGCAATAACAACTGAAAGATAGATATTTAATAATCTTGGAACCTTCCCATTCAGACATTTCATAATCAGGGAGGCATTTTTAGCTCATGGACTGATGTAAGAATGCAATCAAACTCCTCTTAATAGAGGTCTCCAGGCACGTTTTGTGTTGAACTTAAATGACTCAAACATTGTGCAGTATTTTTCACAATAAAGTTTTAACAAACAATATTTTATTGTATTATATTGTTGACCCAGGGTCAGAAGATGAGCTGAGAAAGTGGTGCTTTCCAGTAAGTAAAGGCCATGCTACAGTTTCATCTTTTTGTTTTTGATAATTATTAAAGGAGAAAGGAGAAGACCATGGTAAAGAGGGTGCTTTAGTAGTGCAATATGAAGAATATTAATACAACTAAAATAGAAGTATAGTCACCTGTGTACATAGAATATAATTAAAAGTCTGCCATTCTTATAGTAGGCAGTGCAATTAATCAGATATAGAGAGACAATGCCTTGTGCTTTGAGAATTGAAACTTCCTTTCTACATTAGAAGATATTATATTTTAACATTCCCCTTTAAGCAGTAAGGCTGTGGGACTAGAAGCTCAAATCCTGTCACTAAATGCTTACAAATTATTTTATAGAGGAACACAATAGCAATGAATCTCTTCAATTCACAAGAAGTATGAGATCATGGACAGCTATTTGTTTTCTTCCAAAACAACTTGACATTCTTTCAGATTTGCTCTAACTGGGTTAACCAAGTGGACTAGAAATATTGCTGATGTGCACAGAACTCTTCCAATTCTGACTTGCCCTTATGAACTTGATATCAACCAGACTAAAGAAGGAAGGATTTTAGAAAAAGCATTTTGCAAGTTTCCAATTTTGAAGCTATTATCTCCATAATGCAGGGGATAACCCAGACAGAATTCTAAAATCAGCTGAAAAAAGAAAAGTCTGTCTCTTGGATATACGGAATCAGTTTTGGATCATGTCCTAGAATGTCAAAGCTGGAAAGGGATATTTGATATGTGATATATTTAGTTAAAAGGTGAGGTCAAATGATAGGCATTTTACAGACAAGTCTTGTAGATAGTTCAGAGATTCTGGGTTTAAAGTCTAGATACTGAACTAAGCTCTGAAATTTTTAAAATAATAGAGAGCACAAGATGCTCCCTTAAAATTGCCATTTTGTAAAACAAAATTTAAAATTCAAAGCACATTTAAATCCATATCCTATAGATAGCCTAGGCGCACACAACTAGGAAAGCCCATAGTCTATGTCTATGACATGTATAATAAAATCTGAAGAAGTTATATGTCTGGAAAAGTACTTCAAAGAGGGCAGAAGTGACAACTTAGAGGGGTGGGCTTGGAAATGTGTTTTTGTTTGTAGTAGTAAGGTATAATATTTTGCAATGAAATATGTAAAAGTGACTTCTCATTTCAAACAATATCTTTTTCACATATTTTTTCTAAACACTGGACACAAATAATACAGAAATATATCATCTCTGAAATTCTTTTCTTTTTGAATTTAAAACTTTTCTGTTCTGCAAATAATCTAAAGTATGTTTTTTCCCTTGAGAACAGAGATTGAGTTCGTTCTCTGAAGAGGCTCAGACAACATGCTAAGTGAAATGTGGCTCTTTGGAACTGAAGTAGGAATTCCAGAAAAGCCAGGTTCTGTCATGCTAGGAAGAGTTTAAAGGGACCTTTTCAGGACATAATAAGAATTTCTAAGGTGGTAAACAGGTTTACCTGCTAATAATTACAATTAGAGGATAAATTTGCATCTACACTTCATGGAGTAGCAGAGAGCTTGTCACTGCCGTACTAATCAAGAGTAAAGCTTATGCAAAACACATTGTGTTCTCTTTGCACAAGCAAATTTCCTTATGTCCCCAAATTTATAGACTGTTCACGTAAGACTAGCATGACATTTGACTCTCCAAATTAGAGATGCTCTTATACACTTTCTCCTTCAAAGTCAGCACTCCTGAGAAACACCACAAAACTCCATTAATTTATATTTCAAGCAAGAAAATGCTTCCTGGTAACAGGAAACAGGTATTCAGCAAGTTGACTGTCTAGAAGAGGCTATAGTCCAATCTGCTTCCATTGGCTAGAGAACAAACAGAAGCATGACAGGTATCCCAACTCTTTCAATGTGGGGATTTATATAAAAATCTTCTAAGCCATTTCTACTCTTGCTTTAATTTCATCACAAGGAGTCTACCTACAGCCCATGTGGACTACTTTTAAATTCCTTAAATGGAAAGAAAAATCTTTAATTAAGTCATTATTGATGAAATATTCTTAATAGGGTATGTAGGAAAGGATGATTTTCTTTGTCATTTTTTCAGATCTTAATTAAGTCACAAGCTTGACTCTTGAAATCATTCCTAAATGTCTTTAATTGAAGTCCCTGAATTCTGTTGCAAAATAGAGTACCATCTCCAATCCTGGATATTAAAATTTAGGTCTTCAGCATGCTAAATCTATACACCCATCACTAGATATATGTACCAAAAATCTAGAGAAAAACATGAGAATGTTAACAAATGCAATAACAATTAATGTAAAAAGATACCATGAATTTGAAGGAAACTGGAGAGGGATATATGGAATATTTTGAAGTAAGTAAGGAGAGGGAGAAAGTTGTGATTATATTATAATATAAAAATAAAATTTCAAATAAAATTAAAAATAGAATTATAAAAGAAAAGATAAATATCTGAAGAAATGTATATGTGTAACCTGATTTAAGCATTAAACACTATGTAAACATATTGAAGTTCATAGAATTATATGTTCTATTTAAATGTTTATGTTTATGTTAATCAGTAGATTATGACAGGTGCTAAAGGGGCATGAGAGCTATCTTATTTCCCACATGATTCTTGCCATTAATAGAAGTTGTACTTTATAACAACACAGAATCTCATTCTGCAAACAAGTTCCTTAACTTTTGTACCTATAAAAAATAATGACCACTTGCAATGAGACGTTTACATGAATAGGTTGAGAAAAAAAGCAATTTATGGTTGCATAAATCAATACAAGAAAGAGAGGTGATTACTCAAAATATATGATAGAGTGAGCTGATGACATTCTAGGGATCCACGATTCAAGAAATCTCTGAGAGTAAAAGAGTTCTTCTCCAGGGTCCAATAGGTGTTTGTAATAAGAAATTAACCCTCCATATTCATCTACCTCCAGGAAAGTATAGAACCAATAATCCACATTCTTCTCTCAGACCTGTTTGATAAGCTCCCAGGATTCAAGGTTGTATTCTTTCCCTTTTTTTTTTTTTTTTTTTTTTTTTTTTGGATCCTATTTGATGGCACTTGTGGCTTAACAAATAGAAAGAGAGACAAAAATACTCTCCATTTTCAAAATTATTACATTCTAAGGTGAAAACATGGAGACATAAAAGTCAACAAATACCTAATAAAAATTTATTGACTGAAACTGTAAGGACTGTATAAAATGAGGCTAAACCATTTATGAACTTAGCCTTGGCATTTAAAGAATTATAGTAGCTTTGATGCCTACTTTAGTTATAACTTTCGGTGTGTAATTTGAAACAGTTATGGTCAACAAATCTGAGTAGCTAACTCTTTTATGAAACAGGGAAACAGAAACATCATTAGAAATCATATGTAAGAAAATTCATTAGACTCTTTCTTGTAACCATGGTAAGAACTTTTACACATTTTTTCTACCTAATACATAATACTTGTTCATATCTATATGATGAAATGTGATTATTTAGCACATGAATATAATGTATATATTGATCAACTCTGATTACTTAACATCTTTGTGGTATGCATTTCTGTTTCCTCTGTGTTTGTAGCCTTTAAACTATTCTCTTGCTTTATTAAAAAATGTGTCAGACATCAGCCCAGCTCTGGTCTGAACACTAGGTTCTTTCTTTCCTACTAGTTAAGTACCAGAGTCAACAGGTAAGGGGTCATTAGACCCCTAAAAAGATTCAGAGGACATCTCAGAAGAGGAGGTGGAAAGAGGGTGAAAGAGAGGGCTGGGAAAGGGGGGTCTCTGGACATCCATGCTATTGCTCACATTTACTCATAGCAACTGTGGTTAACTGTAAATGATTTTCAAAAATCGAAGGAGTTAAGAATTCTATGACTCTACAAGGGTGGCCCTAGTGAAGACTCCTAGTAATGGTGGATACTAAGTCTGAATCTGCCACCAGGTAAGGCTTCCAGAGGAAGAATTGGGACACTAACCCAGCGACAAAAGCTTTGACCTATAATTTGTCCTGTCTGTAAGATAGGCTGGAAGCAAATTTGGTTCAGAAATTGTGGAAGTAGCCAACCAATGACTGGTCCAACTTGAGACCCACACCTGACACTGTCTGGAGGGTGAGGAACCAGAGACTGAGTAGCCCAGAGACCTAGGATAGAACCAAACACAACTGGCCAAAAAAAAAAAAAAAAAAAAAAAAAAAAAAAAAAAAAAAAAAAAAAAAAGAAAGTCACTCTGCTGCTCAGACTGTAGGGAAGGTTTCAAATTATTTATACAACTTGAATTTTCCTCTGTTCAGTAACTCAAATTCTCATGTTCTGGTTCAATATTAAAAGACTTAAAAAGGACCTTTCTAGTCAAATCCCTTACCTATATCTGCAGTCATAAACATTAGCCATGTGAAACACATGTTCAGTTTTGCATCTCTTTTAAACAACTTAAAACTTATTCCATTTCTATCATAAAAGGTGGAATATTTTTAAAAATCTTAAAAATGTTTGATTGGATGAAATAAAAACAACAAAAAAGTTAATTACATAAGCATAAATACAGGAAATACAGAAACAAAATACAAAGAGCTAAACTTCTGTACTCACTAATTTATTTAACAAAATATTTATAGATCTACTTTATATTTGAAAGAGCATATTCAGGATGTCATCATTCTGAATAGCTGAAGAGTAGTACTCCATTATGTAAATGAACCACATTTTCTGTATCCATTCTTCTGTCGTGGGATATCTGCACTGTTTCCAGCTTCTGGCTATCACAAATACCTCAGTCCCACTTGGGAGGGAGAAGAAAGCAACCACAAGTGGGGAGGAAGGGTGGGACCTGGGATAGAAAGTGGACAGAGTGGTGGTGGCTGTAGAGGGAGATGGGAACCAAGTCTAGTATTGGGTGAGGGAAAAGGACTGAAGCCTTGAGGGCCAGCAGACAGGATGGAAACAGGCAATCTTGGGAGGTAGGAGGTTGGGGGAACCCTCCAAAATGCACCAGAGACTTGGGAGGTGAGAAACTCCCAGGACTCAAAGGGAGGGACCTTAGATGAAATGCCCAACAGTAGGGAGAGAAAACTAATAGAGTGGACCTCCAGCAGGATGACAGGACATCAAGTGAAGGAGGGGGTTGCAACAGTCACAACTCTCACCCATAATTGTTCTTATCTGAAAGAACTGCAGGGACAGAAATGGAGAGGTACCTGATGAAAAGAAGCAATGGGCCCAAAGTGGGATCCAGCTCAAGGGGAGATTCCCAAGGCCTGACACTATTACTAAGGCTATGGAGCACTCACATAAAGGAACCTAGTGTGACTGCAACTAGCAGCTGAGTCAGATGCAGATATTTACACCCAACCAATGGACAAAAGCTGCTGACCCCTGTTGTTGAATTAGGGAAAGGCTGAAAGAAGCCTAGGAGGAGGTCCACACTGTAGGAGGACCAGCAGTCTCAACTAATTTGGACTCATAAGATCTCTCAAACACTGGACCACCAAACAGGCAGCATACATACACCAGTTGTTATGAGTCCTCCAACACACATACAGCAGAGGACTGCCTTGTCTGTGTTCATTCAGAGATAAGGCACCTAACCCTCAAGAAACTGGAGGCCCCAGCAAGTTTAGAGGTCAGGTGGGGTTAGGGGGTGGAGACATCCTCATGGAGACAGAGGTATGGGGAGGAGGTATGGTATGTGGAACAGTTGGAGGGTAGACTGGAGGAGGGGAATAAAATCTGGAGTGTAAAATAATAAGTTAAAAATAAATAAATAAACAAAGAAAAGAAAAAACATATTCAGTTTTAAATACTAGCTTGCTTCTTACATAACTAAACTTTCTCTGTCCTTTCACATATTAAGCAATATGTGGGAGAAAAAATTGTGAAATATTTTTGACATCCTCCACATGTTAGTTGAATGAAAAGAAAATTAAAATAAGCTTAAGCTTCATATGACAGGGAAGCCTGTAGAAATGATGTGAAAAAAAAAGGATAAACAGTAAGAACTTTGGTTTTATGAAGAATGAGTAGGCATATAATTAAATAAAAATATGAATATATATAAAGGGAACCAAATAATACTAATATATTTTACAAGGGTAAATATAAAAAGACCAATGAGATTTTAAATGTATCTTTTGTTTATTATTCTTTTCCCAGAAAAGTGCAAGGTATTTCACATAAAAATTCTCAAAATAGATGGAAAGAATTCAGAGAGACTTTGTTTCTATGTTTTGGCCCAATTTTCTTTCCTTCAGCTTAAATTAAAGCATGACAATTTAATACCTAATTGTTTTAAAGTATCAATTCTCTTATTTTATTCACTTAACTTTATATCATGTTTCTTAATGTATTTGTAATTGTGAGTATTTCTATACTACTTCTTTTAATTTAGAGTTTCATTCTGTTATCTGAAAAACTACTTAAAAAATCTTCATACTTTCACCAGGATAAGGTTTGATATGTAACTTCACCCTGAAACTTACCATAGATAATATTCTATGTGCTCTGCAAGAAAATATATAAATCCTGTTCTGTTTGATAAGATGTGAATTAATTCATACTATTTATAAATTACTGAAATGAGAAAAAAACAGAAAGTCAATGAAATGATTCCTAATGATATTCTGTTATACTTCCAAAACAGAGACTAGCATAATCTCCATCAGAAATGATTCATTAAACAAACGATGGTAACAAACATAGAGGCCCACATTCAAATATTAGCAGAGCTTGGGGAATCCTGCAGAGGAGGTGCAGGGAGAATTTTAGTAGCCAGTGGGGTCAAGGATACCACAAAAAAATTATGCACAGAATCAACTAACCAGGGCTCATAGGCATTCACAGAGAATGAACTGACAGTCATGGAGATTGTGTGTTATGGGTCTGACTTATGTCCTCTGCATTTATGGTATGCTGGTGC
Organism: Mus minutoides; assembly: GCA_902729485.2. NCBI lineage: Eukaryota > Metazoa > Chordata > Mammalia > Rodentia > Muridae > Mus > Mus minutoides. The sequence goes on from LR750668.1 coordinate 304,665, forward strand.
AACTTGCTGTTTTTGTGGAACACGTAACAGTGGGAGCATGGCCTTTCTCTGGCTCTTTTGACTCCTTTATTCCTACTGGGCTGCCTCATCTAGCTTTAATATGAGGGGAATGTGCTTGATCTTATTGCAAATTTATATGCCATGTTCAGTTGATATTCATGGGAAAGCTGCCTTTTTCTGAAGGGAAATAGAGAGAAGGAATGGATCTGGGGAAGAAGAGAGGGGGAACTGGGAGGAGAGGAGAGAGGGGAACTGCATGTGAAATATAATTATTATAATAATATATTAAAATTTATTATATTATTATTATTATCATTATTATAAATTATTTCTAGTTTGGCTCTTGATGTCCCAAACCTAGCTGATGATCTAAAGCTGTTGATGAGTGTTGAGAAGGGAGAATTCCTTTTATTGTGAAGGAGTCGCTATGGAGAAGTTATTTGTGCCCCAGTTGAAGACCACAGAAACATGTAGATTTGAATATCACTAATTAGACTTAGTGGTTTTTAGATAAAGATATGAAGTTAAGCGAAAGATAGGAGGAAGAAAGATTCTTGAGCCTGATAAGATGGAATGAGGCAGTAGTGCATGTGTATGACTGTGATTCATTATAGAAATGTATAACATTTTCAATAAATAAATACTATATTATATAAATGCATACCATAGATTATGGACTGCACTCATGTTGTATTCTAATATATTTGTATGTCTTTATCCTGACATTCAAACTGTACTTCCTCTTCTTTCCAGGAACCATAAGCCCATGAATATCTAAAGATAAAAGAATAAAATGAGATGGATCACAATAACTGCAATTATTTTAAATGATTCCAACAAAACATAGGTCAGCTAGAAATCTCTGCTAGCCCTTCCTCTAAATGTACCCAATTACTCTGCATGTGGGCCAAATGTTTAAATTACTATGAAACCAACCCTCCTTTTAATTTTCTGTTTAAAAGATGGGTTGACAATAAAATTTACTAGTAAAAAGATCTTTCCGTGAATTTATTTAAAGTAACATTCTTATGTTATTCTTAATAGAACATGCCTTGTAAAATACTAAGTACTGTAATGTTCTTCCAATGTACCAGACCTGTATTAATGCATTTTCTAGCAAACTGAAGCATGGTTCTCTTACTGGTATGGCAATTATCTTATGCTCTGACTCATCTCTTTTGCCCTAGATTAAGTGATTTTTTTAAAAGATAGTTTCTGTTTAGCATTACTTCTATGAATATTCTTTTTAGGATTGATGAAGGACAAGTTGGAGGGAAGGAAGAGGTTGGGTAAATATAGAATTGTCTATTAATTAAATCAAAATTAGTAGTCTGACTAAAATTAATAACAACAGAGATAATTTGTAAGATTATTTTATAATTTAAAAAAGAGAGTATAGTAAATTTTTTATGGAATCATACTAAGCAAAATATACATTTTCTAGAGTATATAATACAGTAGGCCAATCTCAAAGGAAGTTGATTTGATAGTCATAAAAACATTTGAATAGGAAGGCATTTCGATATATCTATATCGTAATTTCTATATCTCTTTCTAGGTAACCAAGGGCAATGGAGATATTCTGTTGTTGACCTCGTGTGCCTTTAAAAGTCATTTTCCAATCCATTCTGCCATGAGGGACAATGAGCACACTAAGAGTACATGGGCCATTTAGAGATGAGGCTCAAGGGACAATTAACTTCTGGTCATACTCTTTGGGTTTGAACTTATGATGGTTTCTAAGAAGTTGATCAAGTATGTAAATCAATTAATAGCATCTATTACACTAGCTACAGTGATGAACTCAGTGATTTATGACATCATAAAACAAGAACTTTCCTAAGATTAGATTACTTTATAGAAAAGGTGATGGCTTCATTTTAATGTACTACAAATTCTTGTAAATTATTGTTACTTGTTTTGTAATTGGATATTTATTTTATTTATTTACATTTCAAATGTTATCCCCTTTCTAGGTTTCCCCTCTGCACATCCCCTATCTTATACCCCTCTTCCTGTTTCTATGAGCGTGCTCCCCCACCCACCCACCCACTCTCACCTCATTGCCCTGACATTCCTCTACACTGGGCCTTTGAGCCTTCACAGAACCAATGGCCTGTCCTCCCATTGATGCGAGATAAGGCCATCCTCTGCTCCAAGTGCATCTGAAGACATGGGTCCCTGCATGTGTACTCTTTGGTTGGTGGTTTAGTCCCTGAGAGCTCTGAGGTGTCTAGTTTGGATATTGTTGTTCTTCTTATGGAGTTGCAAACCTCTTATACAGCTAAGTGGGATAAACTTGAGAAATATTTATAGCAACTGGTTTCTTTCAAAACACATAGTAGTAGAAAAAAAAAAGCTTTTGGAACATTGGATGCAATCTTCATCAGGTTTTAGTGATCCTTGAACCAAGCCAGAAGTTGTCTGAAATGCTTATGCACATCAAGAGCATTTTGGACAGCTCAACAGTTAAGTATGGCTATCCTGCCGAAAGCAATCTGCAGATTCAACGCAACCCCCATCAAAATTCCAACTCAATTCTTCACTGAGATAGAAAGGGCAGTTGGCAAATTCACCTGGAATAATAAAAAAAACCTAGGATAGCAAAAACTATTCTCAACAATAAAAGAACCTGTGGGGGAATGACCAAGCCTGACATTAAGCTCTACTACAGAGCAATTGTGATAAAAACTGCATGGTACTGGTACAGCAACAGACAGATAGATCAATGGAATAGAATTGAAGACCCAGAAATGAACCCACACACCTATGGTCACTTGATCTTTGACAAGGGATCTAAAACCATCCAGTGAAAAAAGGACAGCATTTTCAACAAATGGTGCTGGCAGAACTGGCACTGGCGGTTATCATGTAGAAGAATGCGAATTGACCCATTCTTATCCCCTTGTACAAAGCTTAAGTCTAAGTGGATCAAAGACCTCTACATAAAACCAGAGACACTGAAATTTATAGAGGAGAAAGTGGGGAAAACCCTCGAAGGTGTGGGCACAGGGGAAAGATTCCTAAACAGAACAGCAATGGCCTGTACGATCAGATCAAGAATTGACAAATGGGACCTTATGAAATTGCAAAGCTTCTGTAAGGCAAAAGACACAGTCAGCAAGACAAAAAGGCCACCAACAGATTGGGAAAGGATTTTTACCAATCCTAAACATGATAGGGGACTAATATCCAGCATCTACAAAGAGCTAAAGAAGCTGGACTACAGAAAAATGAATAACCCCATTAAAAAATGGGGTACAGAGCTAAACAAAGAATTCTCAATTGAGGAATTCCGAATGGCTGAGAAACATCTGAAGAAATGTTCAACATCCTTAATCATCAGGGAAATTCAAATCAAAACAACACTGAGATTCCACCTCACACCAGTCAGAATGGCTAAGATCAAAAATTCAGGTGACAGCACATGCTGGCGAGGATGTGGAGAAAGAGGAACACTCCTCCATTGCTGGTGGGATTGCAAGCTTGTACAACCACTCTGGAAATCAGTCTGGCGTTATCTCAGAAAATTGGACATAGTACTACCAGAGGGTCCAGCAATACCTCTCCTGGGCATATACCCAGAAGATGTTCCAACTGGTAAAAAGGACATATGTTCCACTATGTTCATAGCAGCCTTATTTATAATAGCCAGAAGCTGGAAAGAACCCAGATGTCCCTCAACAGAGGAATGGATACAGAAAATGTGGTACATCTAGACAATGGAGTACTATTCTGCTATTTAAAAAAATGAATTTATGAAATTCTTGGGCAAATGTATGTATCTGGAGGATATAATCCTTAGTGAGGTAACTCAATCACAAAAGAAGTCATTGGGTATGCACTCACTGATAAATGGATATTTTGCATTTTCTATACCATCCGTTACTAAAAATGTAAATAGTGATCTTTGATGTTTCCCATGTTTTTGAAATGGGTGTTTTTAACCTTCATATTGAATGAGAAAATCTCATGCTAGCTGAACATCAGGATAGTCAGTCAGCTACAGTATCTCCCTTCTATAGACTTCGAGTTAAATGGCCAAAGTAGGATTTGGAATGCTGATTAACTAACTCAGTTTCTTCTCATCAAAACATGGAAAATAAATGTCAGAGAATTTAGTAATGGACTTTCTGAATTCTACCATGTAAGCCAGAGAAATACACATTTTCTGAGAATATGGTATAATTGTACGATATTCAAACTTCAAACTCTCATGCCATTCAAGTCAATATAAGTTATGTGGAAATGGAGTGGTAATTCAGTTATACCATAAACCTGAAACACTCAGAGGTCCAATTTATATAAACAAACCTAACCTGGATTACATGACTTACCTCCTTGAAATTTGAAATTGGGTATCAGACTCAGTCATACTCAAAACACAAAGACACATAGATAAGCTGAGTCACATAGTCACACTAAAGATAGAGCCTAAGAATTAATACAAAGCAATTTTATAGACATCCTAGAAGCTGACTGGTTTCTTTCTACTCTGTTTACTTTTAAAAAGTATTTTATTTGTTATATATATATATATATATATATATATATATATATATATATATATATATATATATATATATATATATGTATATATATATATATGTAATATTATATATATACATATTTGTAATATATATATATATATGTGTGTGTGTGTGTGTGTGTGTGTGTGTGTGTGTGTGTGTATGTGTTTTGCCTATATATGTCTGTGTACAAGTATGACTGGTAACACATAGACCAGAAGAGGCCACATGATCCTTTCAACTAGACTTATTTAAAAATGGAAAAACCGATACCAACTGAAGTTTAACTGCTATTTTATGACTAGATTATGGAGCATGTTGGTTTTACTACTCTACTTTAGGTTCTGGGCAAGCTGCACTACCAGCCATGCCCAGGATCCCTCACATCCACCTATGAAAGAAACATACAAACCATGAGCTTATTTTTCATATGCTTTAGCTCAGTGACTGGGCTCTTCTAAGCCTTCCTTAGCTACTGCACCCTTCTTTTCAATCCCAGCTCAACACCTCTTGTTCTTCCCTTTTTTGGTTGCCTGGTTACCTTCTTATTCAGCCTGGTAAACCTGCCTTCTGCTTAATTATGTTTTTAATATCCTGCCTGCTACCCCAGGTCCAATTGGGGAAGTGGTCAATGGCCACTCCACCCTAGATCTTACATGGCTGGTGGCTTTTTCTCTCTTTGAAACATGGTGAATCTTCTTTCTCCTCTCTTGTATCTGCTGGCCTGCCTATGGGAAAACTGGAAGTCCAGCCTATTCTGCCCAGTTCATTGGCCACTACTGTATTTATTGATCAGTCAGGAACCAATTATAGAACAGGACCTTCAGGGTTCATGTGCAGATTCCCTATCAGAACATCAGAACCACCCCCCCACACACACACACACAAGGTTAAGCCTTTCTTAATGCTATAACTTTCATGAAACAATCAAGTATAAACATGAGAGAGGACCAGGGTTCAGTTACCCTTTCTCCTCTCTGATAACAGCGCTATTGTGGCGATTTCAGAGCTCAGGGAAAGTACATGTAACCATTTTTTTATCATACATTAATTTTGCCAAGTATAATTTAGAAGATGCAAAAAGTAAACAGTGAGTGATTATATACTTATATAATCAATAACAAGTATGCATCAGGTACTACTATTTTATATATATATATATATATATATATATATATATATATATATATATACTTCAAACATGATACCCATTCAGAGATTAACACAAGCTTTATGATTCAGACCCATGAACAACAATCAATATATAAAATCAATACAAAACAGTAGGATTTAAAATAAGATGTGTAAAATCAGAGGTTTTTTTTCTTAATGTAAACACTTTTCTTTTTTTGTTTTTTTGTTTTTGTTTTTGTTTTTGTTTTGTTTTGTTTTGAGACTGGGTTTCTATGTGTAGCCCTGGCTGTCCTAGAACTCCCTCTGTAGACCAGGCTGGCCTTGAACTCAGAAATTCGCCTGCCTCTGCCTCCCAAGTGCTGGGATTAAAGGCAAGTGCCACCACTGCCCAGCTGTAAACACTTTTCTTGACAAAGAAAATAAACATCAACAAACAATGTAAAGAATTGAAGTGCTTTTAGCCCCCTTTGTACCCAAGCTTCATTCTGATCACAGCCAATATAGAAGTGTTTTGTAAATTCACTTTCAGTTCACAGTTCGTTGAATTCACAGATACGAAATCTATTTGAGGGAGCCCGATGTATACACTTTCAATCTATATTTTGCTCAATAGTCATATGAATCATTGTAATTTGGGAAGTATGCTACTGAATCCACCCATTCTACATTTTTCTTTCTGCTTACACTTGCCTCTGTAAAACATCAAGTTGCATGATGATTATATGAGTAACTTGCTCTGTTGATTGACATCAGACTAAATCTTTTAGGCGATTACAAATGCACAATCCCTGGCCTCATCTTCTTCTCTGAGGGCTCAGGTGAGTATCTCAGGCACACAGATGGTGAACATCTGTGGTCTTCAGCAGTGCTGCTAAGCTATGATAATTACTAGGTTAAATATACATATTTTTTAATTATGGCATTTTCTGTTTATGATGAGATTGTTGGTAAACAGCCCTTTCATAATCTAAGGAGTATGTTTTTAGGAACACATTCCTGATGATACCGCCCCCAATATTTGAAAGAGCATTTTAAATTTTCTGAATGATACCAGGGAGTACTTGACACTAATCAACATGAAATACCAATATCAAAGGACTTAATGCATATGTATTTATAAGACTGTGTACACAAAGTAAAGAAAAGCAAATCTAAGAATTCCGAAGAATTGTTACTTAGTCAAAGGATCAAGGCAAAGGGCAGAAAGTTGGAAAAAAAATATGAAATGTTCAAACAGCAGCAAGAAGACTGAGCTATTGCCCAGTATCTGCAGCCTGAATTAACTGGACTCAACCAAACTTATAGGTATCTGGTGAATGGAGCCATGAACATAAAGTCTTGTTTTGTTTTGGGTTTGTTTGTTTGTTTGTTTGTTTGTTTGTTTGTTTTTCCTGACAGGAACCTGATATAGCTGTCTCCTGAGAGGTTTGGCCAGTGCCTGACAAATACAGAAGTGGATGTTTGGAGCCATCCATTAGCCTGAGCACAGGGTCCGCAATGAAGGAGCTAGAGAAAGTACCCAAGTCTTGGGTTCTGTTTCCTTCCTATCCTGTGGTCTTCCCTGGTGTCTGTTATAATCTATTAAGTCTGTTCTTCAGGTTGTGATGTTTCACCATTTCAAAATTATGCAATCAGAAGCATCCAAATTCAGGCTTGCTATATATTCTTCATGGTTTGAATTTATTAATAAGAACTTTCTTTACTTTTGTAATTACTTAGATTTTGGATCATGTTATGGATTTCTCACTATCACCATTTTTCCTGAAGTTTATGGATACAATTTTACCGAAATTTATAAGATTTATTTTATATTGCTTACTTAATTTTCACATTTTTCATTAGTTGATCCCTTTAACTTTTCTTGAAATCTATCCTTTATAAGTTCCTGTCCATTGTTAGGATTTCTTCTGTTATGAAGATATACCATGGCCATAGCAGGACCCAACAAGCAGCTGAAAGAGTCAGATGCAGATATTTGTACCCAACCAATGGACAGAAGCCACTGACCACTCTTGGTGAGTTAGGGAAGGCTGAAAGAAGCTGAGGAGAAAGGCAGCAGTCTCAATTCATCTGGACCCCTGAGATCTCTCAAACTCTCGACCACCAGTCAGCAAACACCAGGTCATATGAGGCCCCTAACACACATACAGTAGAGTACTTCCAGATCTGTGTTGATTCAGAGAAGATGCACCAAACCCTCAAGAGACTGGAGGCCCCAGGGAGTTTCAAGGTCAGATGGGGTGGGAGGTAGGGGCATCTATGCAGAGACAGGGGTGGGGAAGAGGTGTGGGGTGTGGAGCAGTCGGAAGGTGGATGCACGGGGGACAGCAAGGAATGGAATATGGAGTGTAAAAAGGAAATTTAAAAAGTTTCAAAAAAAGAAAAAAGAAAAAAAAATTAATTGGGACTGGCTTGGAATTCTAAGGTTTAGTCCATTATCATCATGTGGGGAACAAGAAGTAGGATGGTAACATGCAGGCAGGCATGGTACTGTAGAAGGTGCATAAAGTTCTACATATTGAGCAGCAGACAGCAGGAAGAAAATGAGACACATTTCTTTCAACAAAGCCACACCCACTCCAACAAGGCTATACCTCTTAAAAGCTCCAGGCCCTAGAAGTCTAATGTGGGCTATTTTATTTCAAACCACCATAATTCCTTTAGAAGATATTTAGACATTATGCAAATATATATTTTGAATTTTTCTACAGCATTAAAAGATAGTTCAGTAAGCAAATAAGATTAAATTGGCCATTACTTTTTATCTAAGTAACTGAACTATGATTGTTAATAGTTTAACTTTCATTACTTTTATTAACTGAGAAATAAAATGACTGCCTCACTAGAATTTTGATTTATTGTAAGTTTTTTTTTCATGGCATTTGTGTTCTATGAGCTGAGTGCAAGCTCTCCTTCCCACTTCCTTCCTTCCTTCCTTCCTTCCTTCCTTCCTTCCTTCCTTCCTTCCTTCCTTCCTTCCTTCCTTCCTTTTTTTCCTTCCCTTTTGTCTTCCTTCCTTCTCAGTTTTTAAACATTCTCGTGTAATATCTCTCTATTAAACTCCACTCTCTAGTTTTTAGAGCTAATTTTTCTCATCCATATTTGTCACACAAGCTTTTGATATTATTTTGAGATATTCTGTTTCCACAAATAGTGTTTTTCTACCTTACTCATTTTTCTACTTCCACATTTATTATTTTCAGCATTGCATAGAGCTTTTCTTTGGGGAGTTTTATTTTTACTTAGAATGAATTTTAAATTGTTTTTTGTATCATTATTCTTTGAACACTTATGTTTTCTTAAGCATTCTAAAGATATTATTTCATGTGTTCATTTCTAACAGCCTAACCATCACGCTTGCAGTGTCTGCATTTTCGGCCCTCTCTCATTTTGATTTATTTCTACAAGTACTGGGTGTTTTTTATTGCAAATTCATGTTTTATGAAATGGTTTAAAATAGATTGTTCCAGTTTATGGAACTTTTCCTTTCTCTTCTATAGGTTCAATACTTTAAATTATCTACCCAGGCCAGACATAAATTTAATTTTCATCATATTTGACAAGGAAGGGAGAATGGGGATTAGAAACTGTAGCCCCAAAGTATAGAGAACTGATTTTTTTATATACATTATCTGGGGAACTGTATTTTTCTTCAGTATGCAAGGGAATCTATTTACTTCAACTTTTCATTGAGGGGTTAATTTTTTTATTTACCTCTATATTACTTTTATGAAAATTACTTTTGTTTTTTTTCTTGCTCTTGTTGGACTTGAACTATAAGGATATCATTTGTGTGGATACTACTTATAGCAATAAAATATCTCCTTTTTTTTTTTTTTATTACACATACTAAGATTGTAACAGGAAAGTTGATTTCTTTTGTGTATATACTATAATAACTACAGGGATAGTATTTCTGATTCAGGAGAAATTATTTATGTGATTGATTTCTGGGAGGTTTTGGGGGGTGTTGAATTTTGTAAATTACTGAAATGATGACAAGTTACAGGAAATTAAAAGATATAAGCCCGAGAATCTCAGATTCCTAACCCACCAGCTAACAGAGCAGGTATGCTAAATATCACATGTTCAGAAAACACATGTTCTCATTATTACAGTCTATCTTTATGTCATATACTACTTTCTTTGTAATATAAGCTCTTCATGAATTTAGAAGAAAAGTAGAATAAAACTTGACTATGTTTGGGATATCAATAATTTTACTAAAACCTTGGATCTTGGTTTTGTTTCTGTAGAAGTGTAGCCTTTTAAATTATCCACAATTTTAATTCTACTCATTTTTTTCTCAAAACAATAACAACAACCAACCCAAAAGCAGCAGCAGCAACAACAACAACAACAACAATAATAACAATAAAAATTAAACCATCAATTTGCACACTATGAGAAGTACTTAGGCATTCATAGGGAACCCCTCCTTTTGTTCATTGAAAATGGTTTTTGTTTGGTTTTTAAGAAAAATCTGCTCATTGAAGTCACTTATTTCATATTCTCAAGAAAGTTTTATATTTACTCTAGAAAGAAAACAATTGAAAATAAATATATTAGCATTTTTAAAAAATTACTGAGCAATGAATGAGAGAGTCTGCAGCATTTAGTCCTAAAAGTGAGAGCTTATTCGTGCATTTAAACAACTTCTGACATGCTTAGAATTCTTGCTCCACAATTGTGTATAGCTTGTCTACTGAATGTATGTATGAAGAAAGAAAGTAAACTAACAGACATAAATTCCCTCTTTAGGTAGAGTTTATAGAAAGCAGAAATGACCTCTTTATTTTATACATATGTGAATTTAAAAAAAATCAAATGAAAATATGAAACAAAGAATGTACAGCAAAGTTACTTGCTTGTAAAAAAGCTACTGACACATATATATGCAAACATAATCAGCCCCAAATTTCTACCTTTAATATCTTTTGTTTTCATTTCATCTTCTTACTTGAGTGTTTACCACTTTCAAATAATGTGTTTTATTTTTTTAGTCCATGTATTTTTAATTTACATCTGTCAATTAGATGACTGATTCTCTTTTTGTAGATTTTATAGACTGCTTCTTGACCTCGGCTGTGGTTGGACCATATTCCCGGAGATCAGGTTAGGGATGTTTGAATTGAAAACCCTTCTGCTAAGCTCTCACTGACCTTCATAAGAGCACAGGAAATTTCTTTGAGGATTTATTTCTAAATGAATCAAATTAACTTCACAGAGATGTCACAGTCAAAATCACACATGAGAATTTCAACAGTATAGTCCCGGCTTTCATATTTCATATTACATTTAAGCAAAAAGTTTATCATTAAATATCTTGAAACACATTGATTTAAAAAAAAAACTGTCTGGTAATAAGCCAAAATCACTCAGCATGATTTTTATAGGTTGTAACATAGCTAAATCTCATTCTCATTGTGATTTATGTATTCACCCTTCACCTTGCTGATGATTTTATAAAAACAAAAGTCATTTAGTTTTTGCAAAGTTGTCTTATAGGTTTTCGAAGTACATTATGATATTCACAAAGCCACATAAACACAATTGGTAAATTGATAACAATAAAGAACAGGAGAAGAGCATAGATAAATAACAAAAAGCTAAGTGTTAAATAGTATATGTTTGATGCTAAAACACACAGAGTTCTGTTTAAAAAAATAACTCCATCTTCTTCTATATATGCAGCTAGAGACATGAACTCAGGGGGTACTAGTTAGTTCATGTTATTCTTCCACCTATAGGGTTGAAGACCCCTTCAGCTCCTAGGGTACATTCTCTAACTCCTTCCTTGGGAGTCCTGTGTTCCAACTAATAGCTGACTGTGAGCATCCACTTACCTGTTTGCCAGGCACTGATATAGTCTCTCACTAGACAGCTATATCAGGGCCCTTTCAGCAATATCTTGCTGGCATATGCAATAGTGTCTATGTTTGGTGGCTGATTATGGGATGGATCCCTGGCAGCCGCAGTCACTGGTTGGTCCATCCTTTTGATTCAGCTTCACACATGATCTCTGTAACTCCTTCAATGTGTGCTTTGTTTTTAATTCTAGGAAGGGGCGAAGAAGATCTTCATTCTTCTTGAGTTTCATGTGTTTAGTAAGTTGTATATTGGGTAGTCTATGTTTCTGGGCTAATATCCACATATCAGTGATTACATGTTATGTGAGTTCTTTTGTGATTGGGTTACCTCACTCAGGATGTTGCCCTCCAGATCCATCCATTTGCCTAGGAATTTCATATATACATTGATTTTAATAGCTGAGTAAAAGTACCAATTTTTTTGTATCTATTCCTCTGTTGAGGGACATCTGGGTTCTTTCCAGCTTCTGGCTATCATGAATAAGGCTGCTATGAACATAGTGGAACATGTGTCCATATTACCAGATGGAACATCTTCTGGATATATTCCCAGTAGAGGTATTGCAGGATCTTAGGCACCTTGGTCATGCAGACTTTATATGCCCCAGTACAGGGGAACGCCAGGGCCAAGATGTGGGAGTGGGTGGGTAGGGGAGCAGGTCAGGGATGGAGGAGGGTATAGGGAACTTTCTGGATAACACTTGAAATGTAAATGAAGAAAATATCTAATAAAAATTGGAAAAAAATAACTCCAAAACAAAGAATGAAGCTAGAATTGCATATGGCTAAAATGCATCTTATAATCTAACATATTATTTGCCTGAAATATGCTATATAACTTCTCTGTTAGTGTCTTCAGAAAAAAATTCAAATCAGGAAATAAGCTATTTTTAGTAAGAGTTAATACTGTTAAATTACAGGGTAGGGCATCTTTTGGTTATATTCTTAAGAATGGTATTGCTGTGTCTTCAAGTAGTTCTTTTTTATTTTTTTATTAGAGAATTTATTCATTTACATTTCAAGTGTTATCCCAAAAGTCCCCTATAGCCTCCCCCCGCCCTGCTCCCCTACCCTCCCACTCCCACTACTTGGCCCTGGCATTCCCCTGTACTGGGGCATATAAACATTGTTAGACCAAGGGCCTTTCTTCCCGAATAATGGCCATCTAGGCCATCTTCTAATACATATGCAGCTAGAGACATGAGCTCTGGGGGTTCTGATTAGTTCATATTGTTGTTGCATCTATAGGGTTTCAGACCCCTACAGCTCTTGGGTAATCTCTTTAGCTCCTACATTGGGGACCCTCTGTCCTGCCCTATAGATGATTGTGAGCATCCACTTCTGTATTTGTCAGGGACTGTCATAGCCTGCCAGGAGACAGCTATACCAGGGTCCTTTCAGCAATATCCTGATGGTGTATGCAGTAGTGTCTGCATTTGGTGGCTGATTATGTGATGGACCACCCAGGTGGGATACTCTCTGGATGGTCCATACTTTCGTTTAGCTCCAAACTTTGTCTCTGCACCTCCTTCCATGCATATTTTAATCCCTATTATAGGGAGGAATGAAGTATCCACGCATTGGTCTTTCTTGATTTTCTTGTGTTTTGGAAATTGTATCTTGGGTATTCTAGGTTTTTGGGCTAATATCCGCTTATCAGTGATTGCATATTAAGTGACTTCTTTTGTGATTAGGTTACCTCACTCAGGATGATATCCTCCAGATACATCTATTTACTCAAGAATTTCATAAATTCATTGTTTTTAATAGCTGAGTAGTATTCCATTGTGTAAATGTACCACATTTTCTGTATCCATTCCTCTGTTGAGGGACATCTGGGTCCTTTCTAGCTTCTGGCTATATAAATAAGCCTGCTATAAACATAGTGGAGCATGTGTCCTTGTTACCAGTTGGAATATCTTCTGGGTATATGCCTAGTAGAGGTATTGCTGGATCTTCCGGTAGTACTATGTCCAGTTTTCTGAGAAACCGCCAGACTGATTTCCAGAGTGGTTGTACCAGCTTGCAATCCCACCAGCAATGAAGGAGTGTTCCTCTTTCTCCACATCCTCGTCAGCATCCCCTGTCACCTGAATTTTTGATCTTAGCCATTCTGACTGGTGTAAGGTGGAATCTCAGGGTTGTTTTGATTTGCATTTCTCTGATGATTAAGGATTTCGAACATTTTTTAAGGAGCTTCTCAGCCCTATGGCATTGTTCAGTTGAGAATTCTTTGTTTATCTCTGTACCCCATTTTTAATGGGGTTATTTGAATTTCTGGAGTTCAGCTTCTTGAGCTCTTTGTAAAGAGGTAGCTCTATTTCCAATTTTCTGAAGAAACTCCAGATTGATTTCCAGAGTAGTTGAACCAGTTTGCAATACTACCAGCAGTGGAAGAGTGTTTCTCTTTCTCCATACCCATGCCAATATGTGTTGTCACCTTAGGTTTTGACTTTAGCCATTCTGATTTGTGTAAGTTAGAATCTTAGGGGCCTTTTGATTTGCATTTCTCTGATCACTAAGGACTTTGAACATTTCCTTAGGTGCTCCTCAGCCATTCAACATTCCTCTTTTATGAATTCTTGGTTTAGTTCTATACTGCATTTTTTTGATTGGGTTGTTTGGGTTTTTGCTGCTTAGCTTTTTGAGTCCTTTATATATTTTGGATATTAGCCCTCTATCAGATGTGGGGTTAGTGAAGATTTTTTTCCAAACCTATAGGTTGCCAATTTGTGTTATTGACAATGTCTGTTGCCTTAAAAAGGCTTTTCAGTTTCATGAAGTCTCATTTATCAATTTTGATCTTAGAGCATAAGCCATTGGAGTTCTGTTTAGGAAATCTCCCCTCGTGCCAATGAGTTCAAGGCTCTTTCCCACTTTCTCTTCTATTAGATTAAGTGTATCTGGTTTTATGTTGAGGTCCTTGATTCACTTGTACTTGAGTTATGTGCAAGGTGACAAATATGGGTCTATTTTCATTTTTCTACACACAGGCAGTACATTACACAGAAAGAAATTACAATTTTTTTTTAAAAAAGTGGTTTTCTAGGAAGGCTGATACAGAAGGCATTTTTTCTACTCTGAAATTTCTAGATTTCTAGACTTTTATCTGTTGAGCAAACTGCACTGTACAATGTCCATTTATATACTCAGTAAAGCTGCCTTACTTCATGGAGTCTCTGTGCACTGATTGCACCTGCAAAAGACTCTTTGATCACTTTAGTACTTAAGAAGTTTCTAAATGTTTCAATGTGTATTAGGATCTAAGCATCCTGTGTTTTGATTATGAAACATTAAATTTCTTAGAGAATAGGTCAAATGGTCATGTACTGCATAGATTAATAATTAATGGATATAAAACTTTTTAAGTTCTTAAGTGATGGTGTAGACAGAAGCTCTGTGTCAATAAAGGTGATAATCACATATGTGAGTTTAAATTGCCACCCAATGGTATAGAATTCTCAGAATGCTTGCTGCTCTTACAAATGCCAATGTTAGGCTGGTCAAATAACCCGAGACTCCAATTCTTGATGTTATGACACCTACTTTGTGCTTGTACTTAAATATATGAAAAGAAACACACATACCCAAACGAAAATAAAATAAGTTAAAAATAAATAAATTGCTACTTCAGAATGAAAATACTACTATGAATAAGTATCTAGACCTCTGCTTTGAATGGTGATGCTCACATTGAGAACTGAAAAGCAAACGTAGACAGATCAGACTTTCAATAAAGCAACCTTCATCTAGACAAGCTCTGGTTCCATAATTATAGCTGCTACCTTCATTCTATGGTCACTTACAACAGAAGTGGGCATTATACATTAGCTGTCCATGTTATTTGGTGATGTTTGATTCTTGGATGCTCTGTAATAGGCATTCCTAGACAAATAGTAACAACTGAGTCTTATGCCTACTCCCAAATCCATTAGAATTTTCTGGAGTTATAAAATTCCATTCTTGATATTATCCTAACTTTGCTTTATTGCCTATGAATTAATATGATGGTCTTCTCTCCTCACAAAGTAAGTGACCTGTACATCATCAAAGTCATAATGATAAATGTGTTTCATTTTAATTTTCTTGCAGAGTATCTACTAGTATGACTATACTGAGCTAACACATCTGAGAACCAACTTTGACTTTGTATTTTATTTTTCTCCCCTGCCCCAATATGTTCTTTTAATGACATCATGGGCTAGGTACAGATTCCTAGATGTATACTTGATAATGTCCTCATTAAGGTATGCTAAAAAGATAACACAAACATTTTATGAGATCAGATCACTTATACATTATCTTAATATTTCTCTGCTTTGGGCTGCATTCAATTGACAACATTAACTTCACTTAATAAGTCGGCTAATTTTGCATTCCCAACTACTACTATGATAGTGTCAAAACCCAAAAGTGTTTATCTGACAGATATATTGACTTCTTTCTCTTTGGTTCCCTAACTTTGTAGAGTGAAAGAACTTTGGGTAATACAGCAATCTTCAGATGCTAATAAATCCAGAAAAGGGCTAGCAACTGAGATCATTTCTGGGTCAACTTTCTCAACTGATAGGATAAAGAGTCAGTCCCCACAAAAATATTTGAGTTGTAGAGCATAGTAATTGTAGTGCTATTGCTGTGGTCATATATAATCCCTCACATGTGGTCATGCAAGCTTTGTTCCTAACTTGACAATATCAAGATGAATGTACTCTAAAGTTCATACCAATCTTGCATTAACTTGTCATTACACATGTATTGCTTCTAATGTTTGACACCTAGTGCTTATCAGTGATAAGCATAGTATTTAAGCCTCTCAAAGTCAGGGTAATAAACACGACTAACTATGAACAGGAATCTCTGCATGAAATCTACTCTAATAATTTTTTGAATGGGCATATTCATCTCCTTTACACATATTCAATGGATTCATCTAACCACTAAAATGAATGAGGTTAAATCTGGTAAACATTATTCTACCTCATTGTTGGCCTTTCAAAAATGAGTTATAGCTAAGAATAATGGTGCTTGCAAAAGCACAGACAAGCAAATACACTGATCTCCCAGGACAGACATTTTAAATCATTTAAAATTTTGAAATATGGCCTTATTTTTTCCTTATAAGAAAGATAATGATTTCCCTGTTGGAGCTCATAATGTGGTAAGATGTCTAAAGAAAGGTGAATAATGGAAACTGACTTTATCACAATGCTGCTTTGTCTCATTATGAAGGAAAAAAGAAACACTGTGATGAATTAGGCTCAATGCACAATTTATCACGACATTCTGGAAAGAAATATAATAATTATTTCCATTAATGCTAAAGATCTTCTGAAGACAGATATATGTCAGTTCAGCTTAATATTATATTTATTACAAAACCCATACAAAAGGAAAGATTGAATTAATGTAAGACATATACTCATACTTTGAACTTTATGAGTAATTAAAAGTGAAAAATAAGATTCTGAATATGACTTTTGATACTTTCATCAGCCAATATGTTCCCATTAAGCACTGTGGTTTCAAATTTGGCACTCAAGTAACTTTAATGTCAATTCAATTTGCCATTTAAAATGTTGTATAGGAGCACAGCCTTTTAAAAGATCGTATTCTACCAGAAAGAATTAGCATTGGTAGTTGAATGCTTTTTTTTCCCATATATCAAATGAGGTACAGACAATTTTACATAGCAAAGTAAAATGAATGCAGTAAAATAATTTAAACAACTGAATCAGAAAAATAACAACTAGTATCTGTCACTCAATAAATTATTACTTTAAAATGGCATGGTCTTCACTCCACCTACACAAGACGAGTGTATTATATCCCAGGATTTCTTGTTATGAGCATGGAAATAATATTTTATTCATCTTTTCAAATTTCAGAAAATCATCTTAAGTGGTCTCTTATGATGTTTCTCTTATACAAAATGATGAATTAAGAATTTGAAATAAGCAACTTAGTAGACTAAGGTCCTTAGAAATGTGCAGATCCAGCCATCAAATCTGTCTGTTTGAAAAGCATTTTGATTACAAAAATAAGTAGGGATAAATACATATTGTTCATTAGTTTGGTTAAAATAGAATTAATAAATATACTAATTGCAAACATTTATTGTTACAAATGTCAATTATCTGTAGTCTTTATATATTTAATCCTCTTAATGTTATAAAATACAACTAAATAAATGTATTTGTAGTCCTAAGATACTAAGATAAGTTATGTTATTAGCATCTTATATACCTAAAAAGAATCTTTATTGGATTTAACTTGGTTATATTATAAAATGAAATAAGCATTTACCATTTGGTGGAGTTTAGGGGGAAAGTTATAGTGATAAGATGCTATATAACAATGTTTGGTAGACTCAATCAATTGCCAGCTTTCAAAGAGTTAAATAAGGAATGAAAGAAAGAGGTGGGGCAGTGTCAATGTATTACTCTACCTCGATGTACATCTGTATCAATTACCTCCTGTGACTAAAGCAATGTATTAATAGCCCTCATGTTCATCTTATAGTTCTGCCCTGAGGTCTTCATCATAGGTACAGATGTAAATTTACCTGCATTACTGTCATTTGGAAGCTTGAACATATGCAAAAGGCTTGTTTAAAGTGTTAGTAATAGGAATTCTGACAATTATGCTAAGGTTGCGAACTATAGTACTAAAGGCTGTTTCTGTGGCTTGAGCAGCTCGTACTAATGGATGCTTGATTTCCAACGTGAATTTCCCTACCATTGGGATTTTAAATGGTATATGCAAAGACTAAGGCTCTCAGGACTTAACCTTTTACAACATTTTTTTTTAATAGCAAGTACTTTGTTGTTCTTGTTCTTGTTTGTTTTTTCTGAAAACATGCACAGAGAATTTAGAAGGTCAGAAATAGAGATAAGGACCATCTGTGTAGCTAAGTGGTTTAATTTTTTTTTCTGGTAGATATTAAGCTTTGGTTTTATGCCCATCACCAAAAAAAAGAGAGTGTTCTATTTTGTGCTCTAAATGAAGAAGTAAGAAACTTAATGAAGAATAAAAGGAAGCCATTCTTTTTATTATTTTTCATAAATTGAATGAATTTCATAAATTTTTGAATTTGAATTTTTTTCAAAAATTATATCCTGATTGCATTTTGCCTCCATCTACTCCTCTCAGTTCCTCCCATCTTCCCTTCTCCAGATCTTCCCTATTCCTTTTCTGTATCCCATTAGAAAACAACTGGCTTTTAAGAGATAACCACAAATCATAACAAAATAAAATGTAATAAGATAGAACAACAGTCATCACACCACATTTGGACAAGGCAAACCAACAGAAGGAAAAGAGCCCTCAAGAAAAGGCACAAGAGTCAGAGACTCAGTCATTTACACACTCAGGAGTCGCATATAAATACTAAACTGAAAGCTATAGCATCTATGCTGAGAACCCTGCATGGACCCATGAAGGTCCTGTACATGCTGCTTCAGTCTCTGTAAGCTCATAGATGTTTAGTTCAGTTGACTGAAAGGGCCCTGTTCTTCTGGTGTTCTCCATATCCCATGGCTCTAATACTGTTTTTGATATATCTTCACAGGATTCGATGAGCTCCCAGGGGAGGAGTCTAATGGAGACAAATCATTTAGATCTGTATGTTCCAAGGTCCCCCTAACCCCTCTCTCTGAGTAATGTATGCTTGAAGGCTTCTGTATTTCTTCCCATCTGCTGCAGTTTCTCTGATGATGGCTGAATAAAGTACTTTTCTATGAGTGTAGAGAATGACATTAATACTCATTTTATTGCTCCTTTTTTTTGAGCATTAGTATTTGGTTTTAACATCTTTAGGTTATCTAGTCTCTGGTTCTTGGTCACCAAAGCAGTGTTGGGTTCTACCTCAGGGAATGGGACTTAGGTAAAATCAGACATTGGTTGGTTGCTTCCATAAACTTTGTTTCACCGTTGCACTAGCATATTTTTCAGGCATTGTAGATCAAAGGTTTTCTGGATAGGCTGGTGTTTACATTTCTCTTTTTGGTATGGTACAAGGATACTTTTATGTACCGAAGACAATAGAATGTAGAATTCTATGGAGGAACCAGAAATATCTCCCCGCGTTCAATGAACTGTGCATGTGTTGTCTTCAGCAATAGGGCTCTGCTGTCAGTTTGTGGAAAGGAACCTACAGTCTCTGCAACAGCCTGAGTTGTTTGAAATTTCCATGGGACCTCTTTGGCCAACAACTCAATTGGATGTAACATACTACTAGTACAGGAAGCGTTGGTTTGTGACAAGAGATAGCTACGTGGGACTCTTTCCCTCATTATTTGGATACTTCAGTAAGATCGCCTTCATATATTTTAGGGAGTCTCTTTGAGCTGTTCTTGCTACCAAAAATTTTTGAGAATTACTTCAGATTCACCACAGATTAAATTGAAAATTGGGTCATCTCTTGCTGTTCTTTGTCTCTTTAATTGAATAATTTAAAAATACGAACTCAAAAAGGGAAGTTTCAGAGCCAGGTATAGCGGTATACACCTTTAGTTTCAGCACTGGATGGCAGAAGGAAGCAGATCATTGTGAGTTCAAAGATTTCAAGGCCAGCCTGGTTTACATATTGAGTTGCAGGCAAGGGCTTCATAATTAGTCTTTCTCAAAAGGTTTTATATAGACCAGAGTACATAAGTTATAAAACTCAGCAGAGAATGGAAATGGGAAAAGTGGAAAAGAGAAGAGAGGGAGGTAGATAGATAGATAGATAGATAGATAGATAGATAGATAGATAGATAGATAGATAATGTACGTAAGAAGAGTGGGAGAGAGAGAGAGAGTCAGAGGGAGAGACAAAGAGAGAGACACAGAGAGACAGAGAGAAACAGGGAGACAGAGAAATTGCTTATAAGCAGGTACATAGACAAAAAGGGAAGGATGCTATTTCTGCTGGTATCTGAAAGACACAGAATACTATTTTTAAAAGTAATGCCTTTATGAGTCCTGAGTCAGTCATGATTCAGAAAGAAAAACCAGTCACACAGAGCCTCATATCTGCCCCCATAATGAATGGAAAGAGGGTAGGCGTTCTGGGAAGGATAAAAGGTTTCTCTGAGTAATTAATGGGATAAGTTTTCCTCCTTACTCTTTATCATGGCTTAAAGTGGATCCATAAGGCCGATATTTGCTCAGATATCATATCAGGTCCCCAGTAGACCAGATATTCCACTCTAATATGCAGAGGGAATTAATGTTTGCTTGATGAATCTTTGCTACTGTAACTATGTGATATTCTAGAGAACAATCGAGATTTTGAGTTGTATTATAATTTATATGCATAGAATAGTCAAATGCATAGTACCATTGTGGATCAGTGAGTGATTAGTGCTACGACAACTCACTCAATGAAAGAGATGTAGTTTTGGGGGGTGCATAGGTATCTCCTATTCAATAAATGTCTGAGATGGAAGACATCTATAATAGAAGTAAGAGGATAGGAAAATATAAATTTTTAACAGTGGTTAAAGAAGACATCCTTAACAAAAAGTTGTAATTTAAGTTTAAGCAACATAAGTTGTAAACAAAATTAACAAAAAGAATGTCAGGACATTTGACAAACTTATAATGTTACATAAAATAGATCGCCAAATGGTTTGGGCCTTCCATGATGTCAATCAGTATGAAAGGCATCGTACAATGCTATCATAGTATGAGCTGATGTGCCACAGAAACTAGCTGTTATCAATAATACTGTTTATTGTGGAAATAATTATAATAGGTCTTTAGGCAACAAGAGTACTCTTATTTCCCTTAGGTATAAGAGCCTTTCTAAACTGACTTTATTTTATCTTTATTTCTTAAAGTATTATAGCTCACTCACAATGTCCTTGATGGATTATTTTGAATTCCTAGGTTGGATATAGTGAAGTACATTTCTTTACTACCTTGATCCAATGTAGACTCTGATGGCTTTGACAAATAGAACACAATGAGAAAATCCTTGCTTTCTACAGTGTGATGAACACACATGTTCCCCTTTCATTGCAGAGGTAGACCAAAACATACTAGGCACATATATAACAGCTATTGAGTGTGTAGCTTAATCCCATTTCCCTGAACTATTTCTAGCCCTCAAAATGAACCCTGTAACAGCAATGGCTTTATTGCCTTGTATTAAAATATCATGTCTCTTTTGGGCAAAAGAGGAATAATAAGATGATTAAGGCTATAATGGCATGAAATGTAATCCTTCTGAAAATCAAGGCATCTCTATTTCATATTTTAGCTTCCTCTCTTATATTCTAGGGTCATGCTAATCAGAGTATAAGAAAATTTGTACATATTAAAGATTTTATAATACCTTCTTTGTTCTCTATATTTCTGAATTATATGATGACAATGCTGTGCTTTTAAGATCCAAAATACATGAGAAATCAGACATATCAAAATTCTGGTAAAGTGGTAGTTGTATAAAATATTATCGTCTAAGATAATCTAAGTATAGCTTAATGTTGATATAAGATAATGATCTATTAAATGTCATTTAAAATACTTTCTTTTGTAAATATTGGACAGTTTTTTGTTTTGTTTGTTTATTGGTTCATTTTTTAAGGAGGTTTTAAAAAAAGATTGATTTATTTATTTTATGCATTTGAGTACATTGTAGTTGTCTTCAGACTCACCAGAAGAGGGCATCAGATCTCATTACAGATGGCTGTAAACCATAATATGGTTGCTGGGAATTGAAATCATGACCTATGGAAGAGCACTCAGTGATCTTTAACACTGAGCCATCTCTCCAGATCAAGGACACTGTTTTAATAGATTTAAAATAATGATAAACATTTATTCAGATATTGCTGAGTGATCCACAATAGGATGATAATTATTCAGAACTTTCTTTTCTGTCTTTGTTGCCTGCATTTGTTTGCTCCATTCACAGTATTTTCCATCAATATTCATAGAATCATTAGAACACTTAGAAATTACTGAAAAAAATTCAATGAGTGTAAATTTAGACCACATCAAATAGAAGATATTTTGAAATTATAACGTTCAGTAAATGTCATATTTAGGTATAAGTATATCCCTAAGGATGCAGTTATTTTTTCGTTTTGAAGTGTCAAAATTTCTAAGAAGGAAGGAAGGAAGGAACAAAGGAGGGAGGGAGGGATTGAGAGAGGGAGGGATTCAGGGAGGGAGGGAGGGAGGGAAGAAGGGAAGGAGGGAAGAAGGGAAGGAGGGATGGAGGGAGACAGCTGCTGTTTACCACCAAGGTAGGTGCTTAAGATAGGTGTAAGAACCCTTGCAGTTATTGTGGCATGACTATTATTGTTATAGTTCATAAGTGGTAAAACTTGTTAGGACTGCTGGTTGCTTCCCTCCCTCTGGTACCATGAACAATAGCATTCAGGGGTAATGTGTTCAGGTCTGTTCCAGCTCAGGGACCTCTGGGTATTGTGCCCAAAGCGCAGTGTCTTCAACAATAGAGACTTTTACTTTTAGTCTCTGAAAGTTAACCAAGGCAATAGCAATATCATATAATGTATTGAGATCCTCTTGAAAAACTCAAAATAAGAAGGCCTCTTATGTTTGGTGTTGGAGTTTTGTAAGTTGGTTTTATATGTCTATGTCTATGATGTTTATACATATGTATATGCACATACACATACATACTACATGTACTGTAGTTATTTGGGGTAGATGGCTAAGATTATGATTCCTCATGCATTTTCAGATATCATTACTACTATTTTACCATCTTCCATTCTTCTTTTGAATTTACCTCCCTTCTCCCATTCTTCTTTTGAATTTACCTCCCTTCTCCATCTCTAATTACAGTCTCCACTTTTCCAAATGCCTCATAGGTTACTTTTCTATTGCTCCCCAGTTCATACAATTTGAATTGGTCCCTTTTTAGGTTCCTGCTTTCTGAAGTAACTCTGGGATATGTAATCAATCTCATCTGAAGATTTGGTACTAGGAGCCTCAAGTGGGAAAGAGGAACGTGGTATTTGTTTTTCTGGCTTGTTGTTAACTCACTCAATATGATACTTTCATGTTCCATCTATGTACCTGCAAAGTTTATTATTTCATTTTTCATCACAGCTGAATAGTATTCTGCAATACCTATTACCACATTTTCATTATTCATCCATCAGATGAAGAACATTTAGCTTGCTTCCATTTCATGTGTAGAGAAGCGATATCCATGTAGAGAAGGATGTCAGTCCTTTAGGTAGATTCTGAGATGTTTTTGGATAATAGCCTCACTGATTTCTATTACCTCAGACACCTCCAGCATTCTTATAGGTCTATAGCATTATACTATGTTCCCTTTGGGAAAAAAGCCTTTGAAATTCTTATCAAATTGATCAAATATTAAAAATATTAAAGATCTCAAGCTCGAGATCTTTATTTCAAACTTTCTACACATTTATAGTATATAAATAATCCTTAATTTTTAAACTGAATTTTCCTCATTTTGTACATTTTGTGTTTTCTATTTATGTATGAATACTTTTTTAATATTGAACTACCTTAAATGTGATACATTTTGTCATTTTTATATTATTTACTTAGAATAGCAAATATAATATTAAAGTTCTAGGACCAAGCAATCTTGAAGTTTACTATAATTTTTCAATGCTTTAAAATAGGACATTATAATTTAACTTAATGACTTGAATAGTTTTAAAATAAGAATAGTTACTATTCAAGATATGATGGGCCTATATTTATGATAACTAAATATTATTTAGATAGATATATAGATGCTATATAGATAGATGATAGATATAGAGATCTTTAGGCAATTTCTATCTTTGAAAGAGTAATGGTCTTAACAATAACTTATTGAGGAAGATTTTAAATTAGTAAGTTAAATTTTAGTAAATGATTCAATAGAAAGCATATTTATTACAGAGCTCTCTTTGGGAGACTTGAAATTTGGTAAAAAGTTAAGAAACATTTTGGGATAAATCTATGAGTGAATTAAGAGAGAAAAAAACAAGAAAATCTTGTAAAGTTATTAAAAATACTTCAAAATAATTTGTATTTATTTTTCTTTCAATAATCTATGTTCTATCATTTCTAAGAAATAAAGGTATAGTTCTTATTACTTATTAAAGTGACCTTTGATAGAAACTTATATATAACTTTGTAAAGATAGACAGTAGTTTGGTCAATATCATTGGCTAATATTAAATGTCAGTTCGTGTTATAATACAACATCGGTATTGTAAGCTGAATAAATATTTTTCATCAGTACAACAAAAGATAAAGTATTATCTGTAGAAATAATGCAAAATATTTGTTTTTAATGTTCAATAAATCTTATTTATTTAATATTCTATATTTATTATAACTAGTTTCCCCAAAGCTTCATTATTTATTCTCAAGGTTATTTTATTATAATCAAAGAATAGGTGATTCTAAACTAGAAAACTTCCATTAAAATGACACATACTGAAAGTTTATTAACATACAGTATTAAAGAGATAGGCAAGTTAATAAACCCCATATAAATAATAAACTTGAAGTTTACTATAAAAACTATTTTACTATTAAAGTCCATAAACTCCATAACTAAATATCCCCAGGTACTGTAAATATTTATTTTTAGTAAAAAATAAAAATAAAGAGAAAGGGAATGAAAGAGTGAAGGGGAAAGCCGGGCATGGTGGCACACGCCTTTAATCCCAGCACTTGTGAGACAGAGGCAGACGCAGAGGCAGGTGGATTTCTGAGTTCGAGGCCAGCCTGGTGTTCAAAGTGAGTTCCAGGACAGCCAGGGTTATACAGAGAAACCCTGTCTGGAAAAAAACAAAATAAAAAAAGAGTGAAGGGGAAAGAAATAAATGTATTCAATATTTAATATATACAAACATGTGTAGGTCATATTTTTATATATTTTTATGCTCTATATTTTTCTAATTAACAATAATCTTAGTCATTAAAAATAAATATGGTCAAATACAATGAAACAAAGAATTGTAATTTTGTCAAATTATAACAAGAAATTATTTAATAAATATAGATTCATAAAGCTAAAAATCACACCTTAATATTTTCTTGCCCACATTAAATATCAGCACCAACAAATGAATGAAAGAATGAATGGATATTTATTGTAACATGGTTACATTCTCCACAGAAAAGAAGGGGATTCTCTTTTGAATCTTGATGTGTGACCTGTCCCTGAAGAGACTGAAACAATGAGCAGCATGTTAGTTCAGCATAAGAACTAAGAACTGGCAAAATTATAGATACCACCAAAGTGCAATTTGATGACTCTAAAATTTTTTTCTGAGGTTACTTACAGGAATATGGATGAGTGGTTACATATAGGAGCAGAAACGACACAAAAATAATTGCATCCCAAGCATGTGTGACAGCTCACCTGGAAACCAGGAAGCATTCACACAAGGTTGAACAAGTTGGAGAGTGTCCTGTCCCTATAGCTCAGTTGTTCTGGGCCTGTGCCAGGAAGGTGGGCCTCTGTTTCTTCTAAGCAGGCTGGCCCCTTCCAGTATCTGAGATTGTCTCTTAAAATTACAATCAGCTTATATATACTGGGGTGGGGTGGAGGGTGGAGCTTAGACAATCTGGTACATTTCAGGGTCTTCCTAAAACTTTACACTTTTAAAGTGTTTGTTTATTTGTTCCTAGAGCTTAATAAGATTGCCTGGAGAGTGGAAAGCTTTAACTCCTATTAGAACATTGTATAGATTACCTCTTTTTTATTTTATATTTGAGATTATAATCTAAGTACATTATTTCTCCCTTCATTTCCTCCCTTCAAACTTGCTATACACTCTTCCTTGTTTTTGTTCAAGTTCATGGCTTATTTAGTTATTAACTAGTATTACACTCCTTAATATGCCCTATAGGCTTCCCTAGAGCCTGACCTTAAGAAGGCATTATAGCTGTCTCGTGGGAGACTATACCAGTGCCTGGCAAACACAGAAGTGGATGCTCACAGTCAGCTATTAGATGGAACACAGGACTCCCAAGGAAGGAGCTAGAGAAAGTACCCAAGGAGCTGAAGGGGTCTTCAACCCTTGAGGCGGGAGAATAACATGAACTAGCCAGTACCCCCAGAGCTTGTGTCTCTAGCTGC
>LR750667.1:0-145000 GCA_902729485.2 Mus minutoides
TAACTGTCCATCTGGTCCCTGGGAATAATTTCAGGATTGCTCAGTAGGAGATTGAAGATTATTTATTTCTGGGGCTTGCTTACTAGGGATCAGTGGAGGAAATGAAAAAATAAATCTTGGGCTTCATTATCTTAGATTTATTCTGATCTGTGCAAACCAGGACACAGCCATGCCCAAGAAGATGAAGTAAGAGTAATACATGGAAAGGGGCTATCTGTATATTTCAATGGATTTAAAACAAGAACTTCAACAAGCCAGGAACTATCCTGGAACTTATTTGTTGGAAATATATAATTTGGTTTATCCGAGGTGGGGAGCACACTTAGGAGCTTGTCTGAAGTCTCGATAAGGATTTTGAAACTTTGAAGAGTATTGAGACGTTTATATGCATATATGTAACAACAGTTAAATGTAAAATAGGGGCCTTTGATGTGAAATAGAACAATGAGGGATTTATGGAAGAATTTGGAGAAAGTGGAAAATGATAAAATGATATTATAATCTCAAAAAATGAAATGATTTGTAATGTGCATGAAGGACTCTTAACTACGGAATCATAGATACTCCTCTAATAACCATGGCACTGAGTAGTTATCTAGTTTTCCAGTAAGAGCCATGGTTTTTCCTGCTTGAACTAATGGTGGAAATCTGATTAGATTATTTATTATTGCCAAAATATGAGTGCCTCTATTGTCTCCTTATTGTGCCATGATGGTCATTGTTGTGGTTCATAAGTGTAATAGCTGGGTAGGACTGCTGATTGCCTCTGTGCTTGCATGTTGACATGATGTCTTCTGATAACATGAAACATAGTCCCCAAAGAAAATGCACTCAAGTCTGTTCTGGCAGCTGGTTTTCTGGTTTGTGTTTCTGAGGTACATGGTATCTTAGGAACTCACCTTCCATTTCTGGGGGGTAATGGAAGATGAGAGTAATAGGCTGTATGTTTGGAGAGTCTTTTGGACAACCCTGCCTTACAAACCAAAAGCTTCACCTCTCTTCAAATGAGGTTTTTTATTAGATGGTCATTGACTCTCACATGGAATATCACCAGCACAGATGAGAAAAGTTTAATGATGCTATGTATGTATCTTTATACAAAACTTTACATGTATTGTAATTTTATGCATAATAATTCATATTATGAATCCTTGTGTTATTTTTAAATTCCCTTTCCTTATTTAGTCCAGCTCACTTCTTCTGTTTCCCTCCTTGATTTCCTTACAAAGAGAACTTTTTTCATTTCCCAATTACATCACTGTGTCCAGCTAGGCTCTTTTACCCCTCCTACCTTCTTCTGTATTTACCTTTCTTCTTCTTCCTAAAGAGCAACTGCAGTGGATAACTAGATATTTGAATATGTAAAAACCTTATTTTCTTTATCTGAAATCTCTTGGACTTGACCTATTCATGAATTAGAAAGGCAAATCAGATATATTGAAGGAATTTACACATCAAATTTAACAGATTAAGGGACACGAATTTGTTTACCTTTCATTCCTCAGGTCAGAAGAAATCACTGTAAAAAGTATCAATAATACAATATTGATTTAGAAAAGAAGAGCTATATATCTTCTTGGTTGCTAAGCTTTAAGGGTATTTTTTTTTTTTTTTTTGCTACCTGAAAAATATATATATATATTTTGGTCTACAGTGAAGGGCAATATTTAAACATCTAGTGATACTAATGACATTTATTTAAATAAAAAATTTTAAGTAATTGATCTTATATATATTAAGGGTTTTTATAGAAATCTACTAAAGAATTGCTTTAAAGAGAATGATGAGCAATACCCCTGAACTGGCTACTAGAATTTGCTAGAATCTTGAGGAGAATAAACTACACACAATTAGAAAGTTACTATCCTATGTCGTAGGGATTGGAAGAAATACTAATTTATACAACAGAGAAGACATTGGGTACTGTAGAAAAAGGAAGAAAAGAGTAGCACAGCCACTAGAATCCAGTCCAGCCACAGCTCAGGAGTGCTCCAATCTCAGCGTGAAGAGGTTGGAAATACTGGTTAAAGAAGGAAGGCACCTATGAAATTAAAAAGATTCTACTCCACTATTAGTTATTTACAGAGTGGGCAGAGACATCTGATGAGAAAAAGATTAAGTTACATTTGAAGCTAAATTTATGTGTCCTTGTGTTTGCTTGCATCTGTGTATGCGTGTGTGTGTGTGTGTGTGTGTGTGTGTGTGTGTGTGTGTGTGTTCTGAGTGTGGGATACTTGTGCCATAACACGTACTACAGTTTTAGATTTTTCAGAATTTGATGTTTTTTTTCCTTCTATTGTAGTGCTAAAACTCAAGATCTCAGTCTTTCATGACAAGTGATTTGTCCCTCTAATTCATATCACCAGTCCAAGATGCCATTTTTAAAATGACAAGTCGGTTGCTAGGCAGTTATAGAGGCCAGAGTTCCTTCATGCACAGTGAATGAAAACTTCGGGTATATCAGAGGACTGTACTCAACGAGTCTTGACCCACCAAATTTGTCTCACTAAAAGAGAAAACATTTGGGTCAATACTACTCAGTGTTACAATAGGTTGAAATCTTGTTGAAGCTTTACACTAGTATGAGACTTGCACATAGGGGATGAGACAAACATTGGAAAGTGTTTAAAGGAACTAGAGACTAAGGCACATCAGGGAAAGCTTTCTGGAAGCAGGTAGATAGATAGATAGATAGATAGATAGATAGATAGATAGATAGATAGATAGATAGATAGATAGATAGGTAGGTAGGTAGATAGATAGATAGATAGATAGATAGATAGATAGATAGATAGATAGACTGAAACACTCTTTAAATCAGAATGCCTACTATATGATTCATTATCTACCCTCTTCAGGTGTTGGGTAAACAGGGATTATGATAACAATGACTGAACTCTCATCAGCAAACACCAGCCCAAGTAGTAATAGAAGAAAGCGTAAGGTGGCCTAGAGATAGGAATGGTACCTGCACTTAGTCAGGGAAGTGACGGCAAACGCTGTGCCTAGGAATGTGACCACACAAAGACAGACTCTGTTAACTATCTACCTGTACTGTATGTAGCTCAATTGCCTTCTGTTTATCTCCTAGGCCTTGAAGCTGTCCCTCAGTGCACAGTTATTCTGTGTCCTGAGCGTTCCCTGGCTGCCTGTCACAAGTTAGGAGATTGTTTTACATCGAGTGATTGTGTTTCTTTAGTTTTCTTTCTTTCTTTCTTTCTTTCTTTCTTTCTTTCTTTCTTTCTTTCTTTCTTTCTTTCTTCCTTTCTTCCTTTCTTCCTTTCTTCCTTTCTTCCTTTCTTCCTTTCTTCTTTCCTTCCTTCCTTCCTTCCTTCCTTCCTTCCTTCCTTCCTTCCTTCCTTCCTTTCTTCCTTTCTTTCTTTTTCCTGCCTTTAGCTGAGCTACTTCACTGCTTCTCCCTTAAGGATTTATTCTCATATTTACTTTTCATCATTTAACATTTCCCTTTTACTTTACTATTAACTGCTACTCTAGTTCAGTTTATTTTCTTTTAATTTTAACCTTATTAAGAAATACCAAAGGACAGAACACACAAGCCCTGTTATTTTATTTCCTAACAAGACATCAGAGGACAGAGAATTCTTCTGTAATTAATAAGTACTTTATTGTTATATTAGGTCCATTCATCGCTCACTGTTGTTTCCATAGTTAGTATTCTAATCACGGAGTGATTTAGAGTATTGTTGACCAATCCCAGTTTATGTGTGATTTTGAGTTATCTAATGAGGGATATCTCCAGTACAGTTAACATAAATGATATCATAACCTTTGTACATCATAGCCCAACTCAATCATTTCAATTACTTTAAAATATTATAGATGAAGTAGAAAAAAAGAAAGAAAGAAAGAAAGAAAGAAAGAAAGAAAGAAAGAAAGAAAAAGAAACTTAATGATGTTCCTCAAAACCTTAGAAACCAAAATAAGCCATGTCACAAATAAGTAGATGTGAACAAATGATAAAAAACGTGGCACAGTTAATCAAGTTGAAATAAAAATGGCAATGCAAAAAAATAGATGAATCGATAAATATAGCAAGAATAAAACTAAGCAAAAAAGAAGGAATATCTAAAGCAATAAGTTACATATAGAAACATAAGGACTACAAAAAGTACCAATAAAATTCAAAGTATTCAAGACATACATGATCAATTATTTTAGTCAGATTTCTTTAGAGGAACAGAACTGAATAAATACATACATATTACAGAGGAAGTTCATTAAGGTGGCTTATGTGATACAGGCTTGTGAGTGGAACAATCAGTTTGCATTGGAGAGGATACAAACAGGCCATCAGTGCTGCAGACCTAGCAATACTAATCTAGTACTAAAGACCTAGAAGATTGTTGATGAATCATCGAATCATTGCATTTTAGTCTATGTTGTGAGGCTAAACAAGGTGGGTTCTGATATCCATGAAATATAATCGTAGGGACAACTATAGGACAGATGCCCTGAGAAGAAACAAGGAGTTAAGTTGGTCAGGCAAAAGCAGCCCAGATTTATAGTTAGGTTTCTTATACTTGGGATCACTCTGTGGGAGATTCTTCCAAATAAGTCAATTGATTTATATGCTAGAGTGGATTAGTACCCATGGAACCCCCCCCTTCTTTTCAGAAAAGAAGGGAAGAAGAGATAATAGAGGCTGGGGGGTAGTGGGTGGCCTTGATTGGGATGTGTCTTAGTCAGGGTTTCTATTCCTGCACAAACATCATGACCAAGAAGCAAGTTGGGGAGGAAAGGGTTTATTTAGCTTACACTTCCATACTGCTGTTCATCAAAGGAAGTCAGGACTGGAACTCAAGCAGGAGCTGATGCAAAAGCCATGGAGGGATGTTCTTTACTGGCTTGCTTCCCCTGGCTTGCTCAGCCTGCTCTCTTATAGAACCCAAGACTGCCAGCCCAGAGATGGTCCCACCCCCAAGGGGCCCTTGATCACTAATTGAGAAAATGCCTCACAGCTAGATCTCATGGAGGCATTTTCCCAACTGAAGCTCCTTTCTCTGTGATAACCCCAGCTGTGTCAAGTTGACACAAACCTAGCCAGTACAGGATGTAAATTAATTAAATAAAAATAAATAAATGGAAAAAAGATAACTTAATACCTCTTTAGAGATATGTTTTTTACATCTACCCATGTTAACTAACAAGGTTAATGGTGAGTAATCCATGACTATGACAAGCTGACATGCTATCAAATGCCCTTAGTTCATGCTTAATTTCAAAACCGAGACAAAAGTCAGGGTGATAGTTCTGCCTAACATGATGGAACATTTCTTCATATCATCAAAACTATGCTAGTCTTCTCTGATAAAAGATAGAGAAGTCTCTAAAGGACTGCTTTATGTTTTGCATTCTGAAACCTCATAACATTTAACTTCTAATATTTTAATTGATGATGCATTATAAGGTAAATCAATAAAAGAAAGAAAACATAGTATCTGCATAGCACATTTGTATACATGAACAAATATGCATTTTAGCAGTTCATTGAGAAATATGCAGGGCAATATCAACCCTCATTTCTATAAATTATCATATAGGCTTTGAAACTTTTAAAACTGATTTCTTGTACTAAAATTCTTTCTTCTACCCTCAGCAAATGCTTCAATATCTCCTGGTTCTCTATCTTCAGGGTGACCCATATTTTTATTATTGAATGGCCTGTAGCATTTATTATCCTGCTTTGACTAGGTTGTTGCAGTTTAATACTGACTCCACTCATGGGACAAGGGAATACCGAGAGATTCCAAAAAGCATCTCTTGAACTCCAGTTATATTTTTCTGTATCCTGAATGGGGAGATCATTCCAATTGTTTCCCAAAAGTTGGCATCTGTAAAACTAGATAACAGAGTCAAGTTTGTTATCTCAAGGTTATCAGAACTCCAAAATGGCCATTGGGAAGCCTTAGCCTGAGGTCAAGTTCATGGATTTGTTTGTTTATTTTGGCATTTGGCAGAAAAACTTCACATTGTAGAAAACAAACACAAAACAATAATAATCTTCTTGGGCAATAGAACTTAAGATTATAGAAACAGGATTTTTTTTTTTAAAAGTTAATCAGTTACTAGGGTATTGGTGAGATATACCACTCATATCTGTATCTGTGTATTCCTAGCCCCTAAATCCTGGCAACAGGAAAAACAGGACTATATATTAGATACTGATTTAGAGTATATTTAGCCTCTGGAGAATCCTGCCAGTGATATTTAGGCCATTTACTGCCACCTAGTTGGCTCTGCAATTGTTCCTTCACAAGGTTATCCCACCAAACACAAACAAATATACCTAATCCAGACCCAAAAAGACATGTATGGTATGCACTCTCTTATAAGTGGATATTAGCCATAAAGTAGAGGATACCCACTCTATACTCCACAGAACTAAAAAAGCTAAAGAAGAAGGAAGGCCCAAGCAAGTATGTTTTAATCTCACTTAGAAGGGGGAACAAAGTCGACCTAGAAGGCAAATAAAGGAAGGTATTTGTGTGCAAGAGGGGATGGGAAGCTAAAGTGGGGATCAGGTGTGGGGAAAGACAGAAAAGAGGGCCACAGGGCCAAGAGAATGAATTCAATCTGTAGCTGGCAGGGTTGAGGGATAGGGGTCACCTCAAGGATGTGCCAGAGACTTGAGATGGAAATTTTCCAAGAGTCAATGGGGATGAACTTAGATGGGACCCAAAACACTGGGGGTATGGAACCTGA
The DNA here is from genome assembly GCA_902729485.2 of Mus minutoides. NCBI lineage: Eukaryota > Metazoa > Chordata > Mammalia > Rodentia > Muridae > Mus > Mus minutoides. Next base: position 6,724 of record LR750667.1, read on the forward strand.
AGAGATGACTTTAACCTCAGTGGAGGGACAGAGAAACCAACCCACCTACAAATTTTTCAACCCAAATTTATCCTGTCTATAAGAAATGCAGAAACTAGATCAGAGACTGAGGAATGGCCAACCAGTAATGAGCCCAATTTGCAACCCATCTCATGGGCCAGTACCAATACCTGATGCTATTAATAATACTCTGCTATGTTTGCAGACAGGAGTCTAGCATAATTGTCCTCAGAGAGGCTCCACCCAGCAGATGACTGAAACAGATACAGTGACTGACAGTCAAATATTGGATTGAGCTTGGAAACTCTTATGGAAGAGCTGGGGGAAGGATTGAGAGCCCTCAAAGAAATAGGAATGCCATAGGAAGACTTGGATCCTTCGGGACTCCCAGAGAATGAGCCATCAACAAAGAGCATACAAGAGCTGGACCTAGCCCCCTACCCATTTCACATATGTAGCAGATGCACAGCTTGGTCTTCATGTGGGTCTCCTGACAACTGAAGCTACGTCAGAACTATCCCTAAAGCTGTTGCCTGTGTGTTCAATCTATTCCACTAACTGGGCTTCCTTCACTAACCTCAGTAGAAGAGGATTTTCCTAGCCCTGCAGAGACTTGATGTGTCATAGTAGGGGGTTGGGGGATACTTCAAGGTGTATCCAGCTTATAAGAAGAGAAGGTGAAGGAAGATATGGGGAGGATTTTATGAAGGGGGAGTAGCAGGGGGACAGAGATCTAGATGTAAAGTCAATAAACAAATTAATTAATTAAGCAAATGTTGGAACACAGAATTGTTATGGTTTGTTACTTACTGAATGCCAACCCTTGTGGTAAATATTTATACATTTATTTACTATAAATATACAGAATATAAGTAAGTCTAAAATAACTAACTAAATAAATAGATAGATTGATAAATAAGTAAATAAATAAATAAATAAATGAATAAATAAATAAATAAATAGTCATCCCAGCACAGATTCAAGGTGGGCTTTCTGATACAGCTACTTTAGGGTTGTAAAGAACGTAGTAAGACCTGTGAGAGCCATAAGAATGAACACATAGCTACACAGCTACACTTTTGGACTGTGAATTGAGTTATGTGATCAAAGGCAATTTTATGTGGAATATGATGAATATGGATACAGTACTTTCTAAGTCCATGGATTGTCACTTTGGAAGAAAGAGTATATTCAGGAAAAGAAGCTACAAGTCCATAATATAAATCTACTTCAGTGACAATATAATACCATTCTTTCTATACTGAAAGTATTCCAATGTTAGAAAATATTCAAGCCGGCCATTTATCCCAGGAATTGGTATAATATTGAGAGATAAGTGTTAGTCTCTACTGGTGTCAGATTTGACACTTAGCTACAATATTCAGATCAGCCTTGATGATTTGATGAGTGGCAGTGCATGTTGTTTAGCCCATGAATAATTCCCCACTCCAAAAAATAAAATAAAATAAGGGTCACTTTACTCATGGGCACACCAGACAGTTATAAGGATGGTCTAAGAAAGACATTATCAGAGAATAGGCCATTGTCTTAGTTAGGGCTTCTGTTGCTGTGAAGAGATACCATGACCAAAGCAACTCTTATAAAGAACATTTAACTGGGGCTGCCTTACAGGTTCCATGGTTCAGTCCATTATCATTACAGCAGGAAACATGGCAGATCCCAGGCAATAATGGTACTGGAGGAGATGAGAATTCTACATCTTTGTCCAAAGGAAGCCAGGGACAGAGTGTGATCTAGGCAGTTAGGAAGATGGTCTCAAAGCCCACTCCCACAGTGGCATACTTTCTCCAACTACTACTGCTAAAACTACTGCAATAAGGCAACACCTGATAGTGCCACTCCCTGGGACAAGCATATTCAAATCACCACAGTCATCCTTTCTGCTTCATAAAATACCTGTCCAGAGATATTAGTAAATGAAACTTCATAAAAGATGTATTTTGACTCTTCTGCCCATTTGGAGATATTTATCTGCATACCACTTCCTAAATGTCTCTTTCTTGCCACATTTCTAGTCATATGCTTTCCAATTCTGTGACCAACTAGCCAAAACACTGGCTACAAAACATTAAATGGCATTTTCCCTGCAAATGAAATACACACTTGTATGTACTATCTAAAGTTCTACCTACCGTGACTATTTTCTTTTGCCACACCCTTTGTGTTGCCCAAGAAAGAATCTATCATGCAAAGGATTTTATTACTGGTGATATTTGCCTAGCTTGAAAAACTCACTGTCAATTAAGACATACCATTGTCTTTCTCTGTCTATTGATCAGAAGATATACCTTATGAGATCATTAGTACATGGTGATGGCACAAGTCATTATCTCAGAAATAGGAAACCTAGGAATCTGGCCAAATTTTCATATAACTTTCTTGTTACTTCAGAACAATCTCAGACTGAGTCACATACATCTACTTATATTTGAAGAGAGATTGTTGTTTTCTTGTTCAACTTTGTACATTAGAGAACCCCAGGGTCATGTTGGGCAGCTTAGTAAGCATGAAGGTTATAAAAGCTTAGTTTACATGGTAAGTAACTTAGTGTCCCAGTATCATATATGTAGTTTCAACCAAATCTCACTAGCAGGCTAAGAGGTGTCTTTAATACAAACAATGCCTCCAAATAATGTCAGGGTTGTGCTTCAAAACTGCAAGGCCTCCACTGTGATTCACCCATGGGGAAGATAGAAATTCTCCAAACAATATCCTTTTCTGACATTGATAACCTGAGTAACATTGGGTCTTTTGGATCATATAATCCACTTTATAGTACAGGCTCTTCCTTTGGAAGAGATTTCTGGTCCAGGCCCCATTAAATAATAGAGGTTTTCTATGTCAATTTATGTGTGGGTGACAGTAACACACTCAAGGGAAGAGTGTGTTGCCTCTAAAATCTAGATAATTCTACTTAGCCTGTGTTTCTTTGTTGGTGGAAAAAGTAACCAGGTACAGCAACTTAGTATTCACATGAGAAGGAATATCTCTACATATTTCAGAGCACTGGACTCACAGGAAGACTTACATTTCTTGGATTTTTATAGAATTTATTTCTGATATTTTAATGAACACGTATATTAGCATCAAGAAAACAGTGACTGCTTTATCCATTTCACCTGGCTCAATGAGCTTAATGGCATAAATATAATGGAGCAATGTGGTAACTTGTGGGAGAGACCAATAATTAAGATGCTTGCAAACTCAGTTAAGACATGAGTCTGTAAAATAATGAGATAGAACACTAAAAGTATACTGAAAGCCTAGCTAGCTGAAAGCAAAATTCTTTATATGGAATTTATGAATAAGTACAGAGGAAAAATTTGCAAGATCAATGCATATATACCATGTACCAAGGGATATTTTAGTCTACTCAAGTAGATAAACCACATCTGGTATAGCAGATGCAATTGGAGTCACTACATGATTAACTTTGTGGTAATCAGCCTTCATTCTTTATAATCCACCCATCCTTAGACCCAAAAACAGGGAGTTGTGGTTGGAACCACCATCACTTCATTGGTGGTTCCTTGATGGTGGCACTAATTTATTTAAACCCTTTGGGAATGTAATATTAGTTTTACCTAATTAGGTTTGTTTTCTGTAGAGTAATCTCTGGTGGATTCTATTTATCATTTCCAACCATAATAGCCCTTATGCCATAGTTCAGGAAACAAATATAAGGATTCTGCAACTTCTAAATATACTCATCCTAATTATTCATCCAGGGACTGGTCAAGTAACCACAGGATGAGTTTAGAGATACACTGGGCCCAATATGAGTCATACTTTAGCTAAAGCACCATTAATCTTTTCAACTCCAAGACCACCTACTTTAATAGATGGACAATAATGCTGTTTGAGGTTTCTTGAAATCAATGTCAGTTCAGATCCACTATCTAACAGGCCATAAAAGATATAATTAGTTATTTTTCCATAACATCTGGTCATTCTACCAAACAATAAATCTATATGTCCTTTTGGGAACAGATTAAGTTAATTGTAAAGTTTTATGTTATATGTAGCAAGATACTTTGTAATTGCCTTCCCCTTCGTTTAAGAGAATCTGAGTTTACTTTCTAGTTCAAACCTAGAAAGTGATTAACAGCCCATGATTCTCTATGCTATGATTAAATATAGCCTTTCAATAGTTTGTTCTAGAATATTGCTGCCTATGCTGATAAAGGAAGAATAACTTAATAGACTTTTTATTTTTTCCCATCTGGGAATGCCATGATTAACCAACCAGTGTCAAAGGTATACACAAATCAGGCTTTTATCAATATTGCTTTGCTTATGCTGTCTTTTATGAAAACTATTTTCATGTTGCTATATTGATTCAGTGTTTTTCAATCAGCTCTGGCTATTTCAGGTTCCAATTAGAAACTTTACATTTCAGTTTGCAGTTAACAATTACTATGTCTAAAGACAAAGATGGGTGGACACTGAGGTAGCATCAAAGACTTGGTTTGCAGATCTTTATTAAAATAGTATTGCAGACATAATTGTTTCAGAAAAGTGGAGAGAAATCCATGCTTCAAGGAGCAGGTTAGGAATACACTCAATGAAAAATAAATCCATCAGTAATAGAAATCAATGCCTTCAGCCTCCCATGTATCTCCATGCCAAGTTACAGGATTTTAACCTTTATCAAAAGTATAACTAGAATATCTGTAACAACCAATGCAATTGAATCAGCAAATACAAAGTCTCCTAATTTAGAGAAGCCCTAACGCAAACTGATTTACTATGGAATTTAACTGAACCTTAAAAAAAAAAAATAGCACTAGTCCTCCTTAAACTACCACCTAGTAGAAAATTAAGGGACATTATTATGCAGTTTCTACAGTAAAGGATCTAGCAGAAGTTGCAAGTAGTTGACCATATTATAAAAGACTTAAATAAAAGTATGGTTTATAATATGCTTGAATGAAGTTTTTCACCTGAGCTCCATTAGAGTACACAGTGCTGGCATGTCAGAAAAAAAATAATAAAGTGCCATTCTGGATAGTAATAAATACAGCTAAACCCTATTGGTTTAATCAAGCAACATTTTCTTTGTTTGACCCTACATTGTTTTGCACACTCAATGTTCACACTAAATAAGAAATTAAACCAAGTAGTACACCAGCCAACTGTCAGCCTCTTAAAGGAACTAGACATGTAAAGCAACGTTTCTATCTAGAAGTTAATAGGTACACTTAATTGCATTATTCTTATTAGATAATATTATTTATAATAGGTTGGTAAAAGTAAGAGTGAATTTTACCTACTAATATATGAATTTAAATTATTAAAATATTTCACAAAATTAAATTTTGTTAAAATATTTTGAATGTGTTACTTCCCAGAGGCATGTGCATATGTGGAGTTACATGGATGTACCAAAAAACATACATATGTGCAAGTAGTTTCATGTAAAAATTTTAGTTGTGTCTAAAGCATAGAAAGGATTTTCTGGAAATTACTTTAGTTGAGGAAGCAGAAACATATTATACCCATTAACCACAGTGGCAACCCCTATTAGAATTCAAGAGAAATTTCCTATCAAACAATATGCAGCAATAACATGTCCTAAGAACCAGACAGAGCAGCAGATACCAAGGACTAGACCAACAAAAACTAGACAGGCTATCAGCACCTATAACTGCAATCTTTCCAAACCCAGAAGCCTAGACACCATCAGTGTATAACAACCAAATCAATATGTCTTCATTAGAGGTCAAGAAACCTACCACAGCAGGAAGTGAGTATTTTATCATAGGTGATACACAAGACTAAAACCTTAAAATAGCCCTTATTAAAGTGATAGGGGGATTTAAATAGAAAGAGAATGAACTCCTTAAAGTAATCTATGACAACACAAATAGGGGAAAGAAATGAAGAAAAGAGATAAAGACCTGAAAATGAGAATAGAATCAACAAAGAAAATCCAAACAGAGAGAAATCTGGAAATGAAAAATTTAGAAATTCAAACAGGAAACTCAGAGACAAATGTCACCAACAGGAAGCAAGACATATAAGAAATACTTCAGCCGGGCATGGTGGCGCATGCCTTTAATCTCAGCACTTGGGAGACAGAGGCAGATGGATTTCTGAGTTCGAGGCCAGCCTGGTCTTCAGAGTGAGTTCCAGGACAGCCAGGGCTATACAGAGAAACCCTGTCTCAAAAAAACAAAACAAAACAAAACAACAACAACAACAACAACAACAAAAAGAAATACTTCAGATATTGAAGCCAAGATAAAATAAATCAATACCTTGGTCCAAAAAAAAAAAAAGTTGTCTTTTTAAAAAGCATAAAATTTCAAGGAAATCTGGTAACTATGAAAAGTGCATATCTAAAAATAACAGAAATAGAGGAAGATACCCAGGACCCAAAGGCATAGAAAATATCTTCAACAAAATCATAGAAGAAAAATTTTCTAATCTAAAGAAAGTACAAGAAGCACACAGAACACCAAACAGTGTGGAATCAAAATACTAAGCATAGAGAACAAAGAAAAGTGAGCTAAAATATCAAGAGGAAAGACCAAGCAACATACAAAGGATAACATGTTATAAACATACAAAGGATAACATGCTATAAACATACAAAGGATAACATGTTATAATCGCTCCTGAATTCTCATGTGAGATTCTAAAAGTAAGAAGGAAAAGATGTTCTGCAGACTCCAAGAGATCATGGGTGTCAGCAGAGGCTATTATTACCAGCAACTCTCTCACAATAGATGGAAGAAATGCGATATTTTGCATTAAGACTCAATTTAAGCAATATCTATCTGTAAATGCAGCCTTCAGAAGGAGCTATAAACAATAAAAACAAAACAAAACAAACAAAAAACCTTTACCCTAATGGGGTTAACCACACCAAGAAAACACAATGACAGTCACATACCAGCAAGTCCGAAGAAGGAACATAGCACACACACACACACACACACACACACACACACACACACACACACACACACACACACAAATACACACACACACACACACACACAGTATTAGAACAACAGTGATGATAACAAGGTGGTCCAGTGAAGTCTAAATTTAACCCACTAAAGAGGGACAGGATCAGCTTTGTGGAACTGGAATCAAAGAGGGAATTTCCATTTAGCAGATCCTTAGACATGTAAGTTAGCTTAGAAACATTTCCCTCTACCACCTCAGATTCAGTCAGTTAATAGCAGTTCAGTTAATATTCTGAGGAATAGACACGTACTCCCCCTTTCTCTGCTGTTAGTGCATATAAGGCAGTTCTGGAGAGAGACTTTGGTCAGGGGAGTGACTTGTTGGAAAGACCAGAATCTATCTACAGAAAGCTGTAATTTGGCCTCAAAAATCTTGGGCTATGAAGAAAGAAAAGGCCAATGTTCTACTGCTGCCCCCTTACACAATGCTTGTCCTCAGCCATCTGAGCTTTCATTTGGGAACCAGGTACAAGTTCTTCAACCTTTCTTCACTGCCTCTTAGGATATGATTGGCTCTATTCACATCTATGTCTCCTCTCTTAATGGACTTATCAAGTTTGAAAATGTCTAGGTTCCATCATTTGGAGACCCAGACACTAAGCAATACCAATTCTTCAGGTCCTGAAATTAAAATGCCATTCTTTGATCCTGGTGATGAACCTTCTTCTCATCCCTGTCTATGTTCTCCTCCCACTTGCCAATTGTCTTTTCTTTCCTCTTTGAAGAAAGAAACTGCCAATGATATCAGAAGATAGAAAAATCTCCCATGCTCACCAATTAGCATAGTAATGTTGGCCATCCAACTGAAACCAGTCTGGAGATTGCATGTTGCTTCCATCACTTTTTTGACACAAATGGCAATGTACAATTATCCACACACTCATAAACCCTTAGCTATCATAGAGAAGCCAGAAACAAACATTGGAAAAACACAGCAGCAGCAGAAATAGTACTGTTCCAACAGGATTCCTGCATGTTGAAGACACTGAATAGGACCATGGTTATCATTCAGCACAAAATTCAAGTCCAAATGCATCAAAATTCTTGTCCTAAAACCAGATACACTTCACCTGAGAGAAGCAAAAGTGGGGAATAACCTTAAAGGCATTGGTACAGAGGAGGACCTTACAGTCACAGAAGCAGCAAGCATAGGGCATATGTAAGTTTGCATCAGTTCCTCTGTGTATATGTTATGTTAGTATTTATGTTAGCATTTATGTTATTATTTCTATGGGACTCCTGACTGTTAGAAGAACTGTGTCCTTGTCTCTTGTGACTGCCTTTGAGAATCTGTCTCTCTCTTTTTTCTCTCCTGTTAGGTTGCTGTGTCAAACTTTGATACAATCATTCTTGCTTCATCTTAACATACTTTATTCTGCGAAAAGTAATAATATTTCTTTCACTTAAATTCTCTTACTTATGTTATATAAATTAAGGTCCAAAACACAAGTTGATAGTCAGTGTCTGACAAAGATGAACGGAAAGTATCTAACAACTCTCTGTCTCTCTAGATCTCAGTCTCTGTTTCCTGACTTCTCTTCCTGCCTCTTTCTCTTTCTCTCCACAATCATCTTTTCAGAAAAGAGCATAGAACCTTGAAATTTCATGATTCTACATTTAGAGCTTCCTGTTTTCTCTGGTCCTTTGAAATTTTACCACAAAATTCTAGATGTTTTAAAGACTAAGCCTAAAATAAAGTAGCATGCAAATGTTTTCTGGACTCAAAGCAATTTTGCTCTTTGATGATTTTGTCACATTTCCCTTTATAGGGACATCAGAGGGAAACATCTGGCCAACACATTGATGCGGTATGAAAATAAGAGAAGTACTGGAAAATACATGCAGCACATGGACAATTAACAAAAGACTCCAGTGGCATTGATGCCTAACCATCTACAATAGAAAATAACCAAGAGACATGAATGAACATCTTGTGTGGAGAAAAAAGAATCAAAAGACAGATACAAATGTCAAGGAGCTCCATGGATGCTTTAAAGTTTATTCCAAGTAAGAAAAAGACATATTTTTGACTGTCAAAAACTTCCTTGAGGCAATTCAGACTGTATTTATTTACAACAGACATTTTAAGTCAAACCCATCTAGATTATTCAGATAATATAGCCAAGGCCAAGGAAGGAGAGGCAACTTAACAAAGGTCACATATTTAATTCTCAGCATAGCTAGGCCTATAATTTGTTGTTTACAATCTTATATCTAATAATGCAGAGAATAAACTGAACAAAAATTTTAATGACTATAGAAAACAGATAATATATGCCTATAAGAACATAGGAAGACATTCCAGTCATTTCCAAATACACATATTGTTTTTATAACTGCCCAGGTGACATAACCTGTAGTATTCATAGCCAGCCTTCTTTCCAAGTCCATTTTTGTATGCTCATTTACAAAATGTTATGGATGTGATTCATTGTAAACAACATAAAGACAAAGCAGGGTTTGCTATGTGTAAAGCAGGACTTTGCCTGCCTCCCCTTGTTGCTGCCCCCTGCACTCATGAAGGGCAAGAACAGCCAAGATCAGCTTTCTAAATGCACTGTAGCCTGACTCCAAGTTCCTCCAAGTTGACAAAGTGTCAATAGAAGTAATGTATCAACTGAAATATACAAGTGGTATACAAGGATAACCTCAAGGACTGTTTATGTGGTACACTTTTCAAATATAACAGACCTGTTAACTCAGCATAGAGGGGGCAACACCGAGGATATTTTTGAAACAAACTAGAATCAATGTAACATTTGTAAAAACTTCATTTGCTGTTGGAGAGATCACTCAACAGTTAAGAACCCTGATTTAGGTTACAGTATTTAGATCTGGTAGTTTACAAACTTGTGACCCCTCTTCTGGCCTCTTCTGGCCTCTTTGAGAACTCTATTACTCCAACAATGAAGTTGAATAATTAACAAGTGGGATTTGTATGAAATTATTTTTTTCTGTCCAGCAAAGGAGCAATCAATGAGGTGAAAGAGAAGCTCATAGAAATGGAGACAGTGTTTGCCAGCTATATATGTGATAATTTACTATCCAGAATATACAAAGAACTCAAAAACAACAAATGATTCATTCAATTAATAGGCCTACTGCCTCAATAGAAAGAGTTACTGAAAAGAAGGAATAGAACTGCTAAAAATATCTCAAAACACGTTCATGATCCCTAGAAATTAGGAAAATACAAAGCAAGACAACTTTGAAATTTAATCTTACCTCAGTTAGAATATCAAAGATTAATAGAATGGACAACTAATGTAGGTAAGGACATGCTGAACCCCTCCCCTGGTGTTTTGTTGTTGTTGTTGTTTTGTTTTGTTTTTTTGTTTTTTTTTGAATGCGATTGCAAACTAGTACAAATAAGATACTAGGAAATCAGTTGAGAAAATTCTCAGAAAAGTGAACCATAAATTTACCACGTAACTTAGCCATATGAGTCCTTGGCATGTACCCAAAGGAACCACATCCTCTTGCAAAGACAAGGTGTGTTTATTAAAGGTGTTTGAGGTTATATTCTAAGAATTAGTAGCAGAGGGCCAGGATAGATTCTCTAAGTCTGAAAAGCATTATTTTCTAAAAGATATTTGAAAATTATTGTACTGGTGTGCGTGGATAGTTTTGTTCAGAATTCATTCTAATAAATGTTTTTAACATTTTTGAATATTTTATATACACATGCATTATATATATATATATATATATATATATATATATATATATATGTGTGTGTGTGTGTGTGTGTGTGTGTGTGTGTGTGTATGCACATGATACACACACACACACACACACACACACACACACACATATATATATATATATATATATATATATATATATATATATATATATCACTTGATTATATCCAATCTCATTCTTCTCCCCAACTCTCCTATAGGCCACATCACATCTTAGCCCCTATTTTTCTTACATATTTGTTTTATTTTTTTATTATAATATTACTACACCATTTATACCTTCCCCTGTTTTCTGTCCAAACACTTCAATATAATTTTCCTAGTTCACTGTCAAACACTTGTTTTCTTTATCATATAAAATTGTTTCTGTTATTGTTTCCTAAATATTCCTGGATAAAGCTTGTTCAGCTTGTATAGTGATGTTTGAATGTATGTTTTCAAGTTAACTGGTGCTGGAAAACCAATTGATGTGCTCTTCCCTGGGGAGGACTCTTCTTCACGAGGTCTGCCAGCATTCCCTCCCTGCTGATAGTTCTTTGTGTAAGGTTGAGACTTTGTTATCTTTGCTCTGCCCACCTTGGCATATCTATTGTTGTCCTTGTTCAGCTCATGTTTAGGCATTTATGTTACTGAGAATTTATGGGTTTAGCATCTGATAATCCTGGGGGAGGTACTCTTATAGCAAACTCTCTTATACTCTTGTTTTTATAATCTTTCTGTTCCCACTTATCCAGTGTTATCGTACCCTTAGGAGTAGAAATTCTTTTACAGAAGTATTCATTGGAACTTTGCTCCACAGCTCTGCATTTTAATTATTTGTGGTCTTTCATAGTCTTTATCTGTGAGAAAGGGAAGTTTATATGGTGAACTTAAGGACTACAATTTCCTGTGATTATAGAGACCACTGTTTATAATGTACTTTAAGGATTGTACTGTCTTAGTAAAGTAGTAGCTGTAGGTTCTTTTTCAAAATCAATGAATTCACTAGTCTAAGGTAGTTTGCTACATTTTTTAGTACCAAACAAGAATTCCTTCTTGTTGATTGTCTCTTATGCCTAATTTGAGAGCTATTGGTGATCACCAAGGTATGCAAGCCACTACTGCTCCTTTAGAGTTATTACTTCATGCTGGTCAGTGTAGTTCATGCGGATTGCAGCTAGGTTGGGTATTTTGCTGTGTGTTTCCTTTTGATAACATAAAAGCTATTCCTCAGAGAGGAGATTTTTTTTTAGTCATATCTAGCCCAGGGCTTCTGGGTCTCATGTCAGAAGTACACAGTTTCTTCAAAGATAGGTAAATAGGAATAGTCTGTCTTGTTTTGGGAATTTCTTGGATAACCTTGGACCACAGATCAAAAGGTTTTGTCATGCCTTAGTGTTTGAATTTTCATTAAGTAATCTTTTGCTTTAAGAGAGAGGCTTATAGGTCCACATGGGAAATTTCAAAGAAAAAAAATATTTTTATACCCTAAAATAATTCTTTTAGGGGTATTAAATACTTAATAGTTTGAAAACAGTAAGAGTTAGGAGTTAGAAAGACTCCTTGATAAGCAGACAGAGATAGAAATCGTGGCTAAGTAATAAAGGTGACAAATTTCCAGTATGTCCACCTAATTCTTATCCTCTGGACTTGTGGCAAAAGTCTAGGATATCTGAGTCATATATTAGATTTATTTTTAAATTTTTTTCAGAGTTTACAATCCAAAAGCAAATTAAGGAACCCTATATTCCACAACATTTCAGCATCATCTGTTGTCAGTTCTTTTGTAGATATATATTCCTTTCTGAATGGCTAAGAAGAAATTCAAAGTTTTTCTTTTCTTTTCTTTTCTTTTTTTATTTCCTGAATTGGTAGGAGAAAAAAAAATCAAACCAAACCAAAGAAAAAACAACCAAACAAACAACTAAACAAACACACACATGGTTGAGAAATTTCCCAGCTATTTCTTTTTAAAGAGAACTCTCAGTCAGTTAACCCAGTCCCATTGTTTTGGATGGGTCAATTGTGGATTTTGTTTTATTTGTCTATTTTTATTTTTTTGGTTTGTGTACCATTGGTCTATATATCTTATTTCATACCAGAACTATATTATTTTTACTTCTATGGCTCAATAACATATCATAAAGTCTGTAATGTTAATCCTTCCTTCAATTTGCTCACAATTATTTTGGATACCAGGAATTTTTCTATGGTTTTGTTTTCCTATAAATTTTAGGTTAATTTTTTTTTACTTCTCTAAATATTGAAATAGGGATTTTGATTTGTGTTATGTTCACTCTTTAGATACTTTTTTGCAAATGTTTATTTTTCAATATAGCTTCTACCAATCCAAAACTACAAGTTATCATTCTATCTTCTGTGGTCTTTCTTTATGTTTTTCTTCAGACATTTAAAGCATTCATTATAGATTTTTTCCCCTTCCTTGGTTAGGTTTATTCCTGTTCATGCTTTTGATGCCACCATGAATAGGAGTGTGTCCATGATATCTTTTTCTGAATGTATATTGTCTTACAGAAAAGCTATTGACTTATAAATGTTGATTCTCTATCTTGGCACATTGCTGAATTTGCTCAAAATTTCTAGAACTTTCCTGGTAGAGTTTTTTTTCAGATCTCTAATGTATAGTATCATATCTTCTGAAAATGGAATAATCTTCCTTTTTTCTCTTTAATTTCCTTCACATATCTTTGTAGCTTCAGCTGATATTTTTCAAGCACAATATTGAAAAGCATTGGGGATAACACATATACATGTCACAAGACTGACTTCAGTGAGATTATTTTTAATCTCCTCTATTGAGGATAATGTTGGCTGTGGTTCCTTAATATACATTTTTATTAAACTGAATAAACGTCCTGCTTTTTGTACAAACTATATGATAGTATACATGCTTAAGCATTATTATCATGAAGTCATATTGGATTTTATCTGAGAATTTTTCTTAATCTAGTATGATGATCGAATGAATATTTTTTAGTCCACCTTCTTGGTTTGCTAAGCATATTGACATATACAAGTCAAGGCATCTCTACTATTCAAAGATAAAGCCAAGTTCATGATCATGGAATCATTTTTAGGTAGTCTATATTGTAATTGGGCACTTTTGTATCTATGCTCATCAGGAGTATCCATCTATAGATTTTTGTTTGTTTATTGGCAGATAGTAGATTTCCTTTGCATATCTGATAGGATTCTATAGTGAATCCATCTGACTCTAGACTCTTTTAATCTGGTAGGCATTTTTATCATTGTATTTATCCTCTCATTTGTTTGTTGTCTGTTTAGGGTTTTACTTCCTAGTTTAGTTTTTCTGGGTTTTCTGAATCCAGAAAGTCATCTCTTTTATTTAGATTTTCCAGAGATTAAACACCTAGTTACTGAATGAATAGCTCAGAAGAAGTAATAAATAAATAAACAAACAAACAAACAAACAAACAAATAAATAAATAAATAAATAAATAAATTCTAGAACACTAAACAAATAGTATAATTTAGTATATTCACTAGAAATTTGTTTATTGTACATTTTGTGTTTTATTGCATTGTGGTCAGATAGCATATAAAGAGTGATTTGCATAGTTTTGCATTTATAAATGTTAGTTTTATGTTTCAGGATGTTATTTATTTAAGTACAGATTAGAAATGCTGCTGAGTAAAATGTGTATTAATTAATGGTCTTAATTACTTAGTTATTTGGTGATATATTTGTATTTGTATAGATATATGCTAAAATCATTTGGTATATGATAAAAAATTAACTGAGACAATATATATTTAGATTGGTTTTTGAAATGCATGATAACTATGACCTTCACACTGTTCATATTTGGTGGTGGTGTTTAAATTCTCAGTGGTTGTTTGTTTCTTAATAAATATGGCTCATGTTCCCCTCTTGTCTCCCTGCTATGCTCATTTGTCTCTCCAGTATGAAATATTGCTCATTGTATTTGTGTTAGGTTTGGTTAGTTGGTTAAATTCTTTTTAGATTATTTATTCCATGGGCAGGTTTTCTTTGTCCTTAAATTATAGCAGACAATTTTGCTGCACATGTTAGTGTACTGGAGTACAGTGGTTAGAGTGATAGTCTTTTAAGGTTTGGAACACAGTGCTCCTGGCTTTTCTGGCTTTCAATGTTTCAACTGAAAAATCAACCTTTATTCTGATGGATTTTCCTTTATATGTGCCTTGATGTCTTTTCTGGCAGCTTTCAATATAATGTGTTATGGATACTGAGTGTTTTAACTATGATATGCTCTGGAGTTTTCTTTTGTGGTCTTGTCTATTCAAGGATCTTTATGGCTGAGTTTTCCCTTAGTTTGGGGAAGTTTTCTTCTATGAACTTGTTGACTCTCTGGTCGGATGTGGTAAATCTCTCCAACCCAAATATGCTCTGGCAATGAAATATGACTCAATTAATATGAATATATGCTGTGCACCTAGATTGGACAGATCTACCCTTACACTACCATCCTCTCCATCTATGAACTTGCATTTCTCCAAGCCACGTGCTTCTGCTATGCTCTTCTTCCTCCTCCTCTGTGTCCTCTCCCTCTTCCATTTTCTCCTTCTTCTCTCTCCTCCCCTTCCACTCCACCTTCCCTTTTATCTGCCCAATCATCAGCTCTCCTTTATTTTACAAATTAAGGTGGGAAGCAGGATTACAGGAAATCACCTGAGTGCTGACTCACAACCACTCACAGGAAACCGAATTAACATCAAATATAATTTGTCCCAGGGCTATCCACAACTCTAATCTAGGACATTGACTTGGGACTCTTCCCCATTATCTATGCTAATAATTCATAGAATTGTTTTATTTTTACTTTTTCATGAAGTCCCACATTTCCAGTTTGTTTCTTCCCTGTGTTTTAAATGTCCACATTCCTGGCTTATTTCATCCAGATTTTCTAATTTCTCCTCAACTCCTGATGCTCCATTTTGCTTTGTTCCTTCTATTTGTAATGCTTTCCTTAGACTTTTCTACTTAATTTTTGAATTTTTCAATTTTCTTACATTTCAGCTTGATTCTTCTTCAATATTTCCATCTCCCAATCAAATTCTTTCTCATATCCTAGATTTTTCTCCATCTTATACTCGTGTTCCTTGCCTATGACTTAGGAGATATTTCTCATTATGTTCCCTCTCCTCAGATTAACTGAGCTGAATTTTTGTGACTCCTTTTAATTTATTTCTTTGATAAAATTTATAATCATTATTTTGAATTTTATGTCCTAGAGTTTATATTGGTAATTTTCTTTGGCAAACATTGTAAGAGGATCAGTCAGTTTTGGAGAGAGGATTCGGACTTATCTTTTGTTGTTTATATTGTTGCTATGCTATCTGGGAATGTGTATTTCTTTTGTTAGTTTTAACTCTTCTATGGATTAATCAATTTAGGAATGAAGAGAAGATAGGCAAGCCAGTTAGGCTCAGAGGTTGGAAATGGCTTTGAAGGAGTAAGTCAAGTGGATAAAGGGGACTGGTCACTTGATATGCTTTGTGGTTCAAGCCTGGAATGTAGAGCTGTCCTTGGCTGTATAAAAAGGTAGACCACCAGACCCCCAGAGCTCCCAGGGACTAAACCACCAATCAAAGAGTACACTTGGAGAGACCCATGACTCCAGCTGCATAAATATCAGAGGATGGCCTTATTGGGCATCAGTGAGACAAGAAGCCCATTGTCCTGTGAAGGCTTGATGCCCCAGTGTAGGGGAATGCCAAGGCAAGGAGGTAGGAATGGAAAGGTGGGTAGGGGAACACCTTCATAGAAGCAGGGGGAGGGGGTATGGGATAGGGGAATTCGAGAGGGGAAACCTGGGGAATGGGGGAAAAAGTGGAATGGAACAATGGAAAGGCCTTTGGTTTGATAGACAGGTAGTGTAGGGCATGGCCAAAGTAAGCCTCGAGATCTTTTGTGGCACAGAGAAGGACAGCCAGCCTATGTTTAAAGATGGGATGTAGTAAAAGGGCTATACCTCATGGGGTTGGTGGTGTGTGTAGGATTCACTTTAAGGAAGTCATTGAGTTAGACACTGCAGAAGGAAGTAGAAAACCTAACTGTGTGGAGAGGTTGGTTCAAATGAAGAGGGACCTGTGGTTGTTGTCAGGGTCCTGGAGGAAGGCTAGAGATTAGTTTCTCAAGTAGAAACTTAAGAGTTCTTAGGGAAGCCAGTTTGATGGTGTTTTGCTTGGGCAAACACATGAAGGCACATTTTGTTAAAGTGGACACGCATGTAAAAGGCTAATGCTGACTCATTAAGGAACGTTTCGCTGAAGGAAACACAGGGAAGAGGCTGTTCTGCTAAAGCAAGTGTGTGAAAGGACACGTAATAAAAGATTCTTTGCTAAGGACACATGGGTATTGGTCCATTTTAATATTGTGTAGTTAAGCTACATTTGTTATAGTGTAGTTAAGCTACATTTGTTAGAACACTATGGAGAGAAACATATCAAAAACCTCTGGTCGTGTACTGTAGTTGTAATTTCCACCGACTCAGGTTGATTAAATCACGAGCTAAGGCAGGAGCAGTGCTGAGGGAAGGCATGTAGAGGACAAGAGATATTTGAAAGGGTATAAATAGTACTCCACTGAGTGACAGGGACAGAGCTTGGCTTGCAGGTACATCTAGCTGTACAATGCTTCTGGGTCTCATGTCTTACCTGATCTTTTCTTCCCTGAGAGAGGCACAGCTGAGAACTTCTCCTTGTGTTCCTGCTGATCCATCCTGCTAACTCCAGCTCAGGCTGAGGCATGACTGTCTCTGCTAGGTCATATCACCGCCTTTGCTCTCTCGACTCTACTGAACTGGACTGCTGGTGTATCCGTGAGGTATTTGTGAGTGGATCATGCTGCTGCTGCTTGCTAACCTGTGAACTGAACTGCTGATTTCCAGACAACACAGATGGGAGTTGCTCCAAAGAACCTTTTCAAACAGGTTTACTTCCCTGTATCCTTTGTTTTCCACTACCTCTGGTGGGTGGTGGGGTAGAAGTCAAGTTAAAGCATTTAAGAACCATCATACAAAGTAGGATTTAAAAAAAATTAAAGTTACAGGTTTCTCTGTGGGTGTGGTGGCAGACTAGCCCAGAGCAGTAGATATGATGCCAGGGCTGGATCTGGCAGTTTCTGCAGAAGGCATGGATCAGGGAAACTCAATTTTTTAGATCCTGAATAAAGAAGATGGGAGGACTAGTTGTGTAGAGATGTTGGATGCCGGGCAGAAAGGATCTTTTAACTTTTCTTTCTTTCTTTCATTTTTCTTTCTTTCTTTTCTTTCCATAACTTACTTAGTTCAATATGAAAATGATGTGATCATATCTACTTCGGCCTAGAAAATATACCTGGAATCATATTACCAAGACAAGTGTCTCTCTATCTTCCATTGGCCACAAGTTTCTACTAGCTCTTCAGGTAGTGGTAGAAATTGCTTTAAGAATTGTTAATCTGTGAATAACAAAGCTACTGTAACTATGAGAATTAAGCTTTACTGATGAATTATTCTTCTTCAACAGAGACATTAGGATATTTCTTCTCATTTCCTATACTGCAATATGCTTACTGTAATGTTGATATTAACCTTTGTTTCACTGTATATAGTGGTTACTTAGCAGGTGGCTCTTGATCAAATCCCTTTCCTATTAATACTCTTATACCATGCCTACAAAAGGATAAAATGCATGAACTTCATACAAAAAACAGTTGAAGCCTTTGCTCACCAAAATCCAATCCAATTTAACGATTAAATAGAAACAGCCCATTCCCATGAAGATTCCCTTGATCTCCAAAGAAGTAAACATTCACAATGCCTTCTTTGCTCACATAAATTGTTGTAGACATATGTTTTACAGAAGACAGTTCAGTTTTGTGTTTTCTCAGGGGTCCCACTGGAGTACTATGATTACAGTGAATCCACTTCACTTTTTATCTCTGTATGTTCAGATCCTTCACAGAAAACAAGGTAGTCAGCAAATACTTCATAAATGCATGGATTAGGGAGTACACTAGTATTGGCTCCTCAAAATGTCACCTGAGAACTATTATTTAAGAATATTTTTCGAAGATATTTTAGCACCACAAGAAATAAAACATATAGAAAAGAATCCCCTCTATCTACCCCTCAGCTTTTTCTACAGTTAAAAATATTCATGAGTCTTTATTACCAGTTGGAACATCTTCTGGGTATATGCCCAGGAGAGAGATTGCTGGATCTTCCAGTAGTACTATGTCCAATTTTCTAAGGAACGGCAAGATTGATTTCCAGAGTGGTTGTACAAGCTTGCAATCCCACCAGCAATGGAGGAGTGTTCCTCTATCTCCACATCCATGCCAGCATCTTCTGTCACCTGAATTTTTGATCTTAGCCATTCTGACTAGTGTGAGGTGGAATCTCAGGGTTGTTTTGATTTGCATTTCCCTGATGATTAAGGATGTTGAACATTTTTTCAAGTGCTTCTCAGCCCTTCGGTACATGCTCTAATATGTTCATAGCAGCCTTATTTATAATAGCCAGAAGCTGGAAAGAACCCAGATGTCCCTCAACAGAAGAATGGATACAGAAAATGTGTACATTTACATAGTGGAGTACTACTCAGCTATTAAAAAAAACAATGAATTTATGAAATTCTTGGACAAATGGATATATCTGGAGGATATCACCTTGAGTGAGGTAACCCAATCTCAAAAGAAGTCACTTGATATGCACTCACTGAAACTTATCTCAGAAACTTAGAATACCCAAGATACAATTTGCAAAACACAAGAAAATCTAGAAGAAGGAAGACCAATGCATAGATACTTCATTTCTCCTTAGAATAGGGAGCAAAATACCCATGGAAGGAGTTACAGAGACAAAGTTTGGAGCTAAGATGAAAGGATGGACCATCCAGAGACTACCCTACCCTGGGATCCATCCCATAATTAGCCACCAAATGCAGACACTATTGCACATGCCAGCAAGATTTTGCTGAAAGGACCCTGATAGTGCTGTCTCATGTGAGGCTATGCCAGTGTCTGGCAAATACAGAAGTAGATGCTCACAGTCATCTATTGGATGGAACCTGGGGAGCTAAAGGGGTCTGTGACCCTATAGGTAGAACAGCAATATGAACTAATCAGTACCCATCCCCCCCGAGCTTGTGTCTCTAGCTGCATATGTAGCAGAAGATGGCCTAGTCAGCCATCATTGGGAAAAGAGGCCCCTTGCAAACTTTATATGCCCCAGTACAGGGGAACTTCAGGGCCAAGAAGTGGGAGTGGGAGGGTTGGGGAGCAGGGTGGGCGGGGGAGGTTATAGGGGACTTTAGGGTTAGCATTTGAGATGTAAATGAAGAAAATGTCTAATAAATATTTGAAAAAATATTCATGATATGAAATGTCATCCAGGCAAAGATTGATATTGTTATAGCACAATTAATCTGACCCCAGTTGGATTTCATTACTTTTGCATGGACTGGCTTTTCTTTACTATGTTCATTTTTCTCTATCTATAATCTTACATTTAGAGCTATTAGATTTTATAATTTGTGTAGATTTAAATAATCAAGCTATAGCACTCTCGTCTCAAAAAGAATTACCTTTGTGATATTCCTCTGAGGTTTCATGCTTCTCTTCTAATCCCTAGAAAGTAACATTTGATCCCCCTATCTCAGTGTTTACATTTTTAAGAAAATTTTATGTAAATATGTAGTCATGCATCATATGAAGTTTAAGACTAGTTGTTTTTTTTTTTTTTTCCCTGATTACAAACCATTTACTATACACTCCATTTGGTCTCTCTGTCTCTCTCTGTCTCTCCCTGTATCTCTCTGTCTCTCTCTTGCTCACTCTGTGTGTGTGTGTTTGTGTATATGAATGCAGTTTTCTTCCATCTAACAGAGTGTCACTCAAGAAATAGAGGCATCTTTAGCTCTTTGTAGATGTTGGAAATTAGTCCCCTATCAGATTTAGGATTGGTAAAAATCCTTTCCCAATCTGTTGGTGGCCTTTTTGTCTTGCTGACTGTGTCTTTTGCCTTACAGAAGCTTTGCAATATTATAAGGTCCCATTTGTCAATTCTTGATCTTACCGCACAGGCCATTGCTGTTCTGTTTAGGAATCTTTCCCCTGTGCCCATATCTTCGAGGGTTTTCCCCACTTTCTCCTCTATAAATTTCAGTGTCTCTGGTTTTATGTGGAGGTCTTTGATCCACTTAGACTTAAGCTTTGTACAAGGAGATGAGAATGGATCAATTCACATTCTTTTACATGCTAATAGCCAGTTGTGCCAGCACCATTTGTTGAAAATGCTATCCTTTTTTCACTGGATGGTTTTAGCTCCCTTGTCAAAGATGAGGTGACCATAGGTGTGTGGATTCATTTCTGGGTCTTCAATTCTATTCCATTGATCTATCTGTCTGTTGCTTTACCAGTACCATGCAGTTTTTTTTAATCACAATTGCTCTGTACTACAGCTTAATGTCAGGCATGGTGATTCCCCCAGAGGTTCTTTTATTGTTGAGAATAGTTTTTGCTAATCTAGGTTTTTTATTATTCCAGATGAATTTGCAAATTGCCCTTTCTATCTCAGTGAAGAATTGAGTTGGAATTTTGATGGGGATTGCATTGAATCGGTAGATTGCTTTCGGCAGGATAGCCATTTCGACTATATTAGTCCTGCCAATCCATGAGCATGTGAGATCTTTCCATCTTCTGAGATATTCTTCGATTTCTTTCTTCAGAGACTTGAAGTTCTTGTCATAAAGATCTTTCACTTCCTTAGTTATAGTCACACCAATGTATTTTATAGTATTTGTGACTACTCCAGAAAAACGAATAACCCCATTAAAAATGGGGTACAGAGCTAAACAAAGAATTCTCAACTAAGGAATTCTGAATGGCTGAGAAACATCTGAAAAAATGTTCAACATCCTTAATCATCACTGAAATGCAAATCAAAACAACACTGAGATTCCACATCACACCAGTCAGAATGGCAAAATCAAAAATTCAGGGGATAGCAGATGCTGGGAAGGATGTGGAGAAAGAGGAATACTCCTCCATTGCTGGTGGGATTGCAAGCTTGTACAACCACTCTGGAAGTCAGTCTGGCGTTTTCTCAGAAAATTGGACATAGTACTACCGAAAGATCCTGCAATACCTCTCCTGGGCATATACCCATGTTCCACTATGTTCATAGCAGCCTTATTTATAATAGCTAGAAGCTGGAAAGAACCCAGATGTCCCTCAACAGAGGAATGGATACAGAAAATGTGTGTGGTACATTTACACAATGGAGTACTATTCTGCTATTAAAAAAATAAATTTATGAAATTCTTGGGCAAATGGATGTATCTGGAGGATATAATCCTTAGTGAGGTAACCCAATCACAAAAGAAGTCATTGGCTATGTGCTCACTGATAAATGGATTTTAGCCCAGAAACTTAGAATACCCAAGATACAATTTGCAAAACACAAGAGAATCAAGAAGGAAGACCAGCACGTGGATACTTCATTCCTCCTGTGAATAGGAAACAAAATACCCATGAAAAGAGTTACAGAGACAAAGTTTAGAGCTAAGATGAAAGGATGGACCATACAGAGACTACCCCACCAGGTGTGGGGGGGTATCCATCCCATAATCAGTCATTAAACTCAGATACTATTGCATAGGACAGCTAGTGCCTACTCAAGGGACCCTGGTATAGCTGTCTCATACAGAAGTGGATGCTCATAATCATCTATATGATAGAACACTGGGCCCACAATGGAGAATCTAGACATAGAACCCCAGGAGCTAAAGGGGTCTGCAACCCTAGAAGAGGAACAACAATATGAACTAACCAGAACCCCCAGAACAGGTGTCTCTAGCTCTACATGTAGCAGAAGATGGCCTACTCGGACATCATTGGGAGGAGAGGCCCCTTGGTATTGTAATCTTCATATACCCCAATACAGGGGAACGCCAGGGCCAAGAAGTGGGAGTGGGTGGGCAGGGGAACAGGGCGGGGGGATGGGGGGCACTTTCAGGATAACATTTGAAATGTAAATTAAGAAAATATCTAATAAAAAATAATTTAAAAAAAGAAATAGAGGCAAACTGCATTCATAATTCTACCCATCATTACTACATTAAACAAGTATGGTTGGCTACCTACCATGAGCTTCCAGGATTCTCATGTTCTGAACAATTGGCAGTCCCATGTCAGCAGTAAAGACAGAATATCTTCAGCATTATAATCAGAGATTTGGATAGTTCTGGGTCAGTAATTCTGCGAAATCTTCATCATTCCCTGTGTTTCTCTGGAGCACTTGACTCTAGGTGGATTGGGCAATACATTTTCAGATGAGAGGAAGGTGAATTTCATTTTATTCTGAACTACATATAACTTCATAGTGAGTTGAGGAGCCTGTTTTTTTGAGAGAAAATGTTTTTAAAAGAAGATTGGTGATATTTGATATAGCTGTTCTAGAAGTGAATTTAAGAAAATCAATATACACTATGATTACAAGGATGATCTAGAGTAGGGAAAAAGATGCTTGTGCCACATGGGGAAGTATGTTGTTGTTCCTTTCTTTCTTTCTTTCTTTCTTTCTTTCTTTCTTTCTTTCTTTCTTTCTTTCTTTCTTTCTTTCTTTCTTCTTTGTTATCTTTCTATCTTTCTCTCTGCTTTTACCATTTTGGTTTCCTTTCTATGAGTGGTTTTGTTTTGTTTTGTTTTGTTTTGTTTTGTTTTGTTTTGTTTTGTTTTGTTTTGCTTTGCTTTAGTGAAAGGTCAGGATAAAGAAAGCACCACTGGAGAGAACAGGCAATAGGACAATGTTGGGTGGATCTTCTGGTCACTCTGTGCATTGGGAACAATCTTTTTTTTTTTTTTTCCCACTGTGAGGACATTTTAAAAATTCTAAAAGCACAGTCATGCTAGGCTGGTGTTTGCAAGCAAAAGAGAGTATCATTAAGAGTGTCAGGGATTGGTGCTTACCCATACAAAGGGGCGAAGAATGAGGGGAAGGACCATGCAAGAGGAAAATGGTGGCGCTGGGACAGAGAATAGGATGTAAAGTGAATAAATAAATAAATGAATTTAAAATTTTTGAAAAGATGAAAAAGACTTAACTAGGATCATCTGCTGACATCAACTTCTAGAACTTTAATGGAGAATTTCTTTGTTTGTTTGTTTGTTTGTTTGTTTTTAGATGAATTCTACATCATAGATTTGCCATATTGTCTGTGTCACTGTTAAATAAGTTCCATGCAATGACAGCATAGACAGAATAAGAACAGGGGTGTTTGGTAACCTTAGTACATGCTGTGAATGAAAATTTGATGTGGTAGAAACAACTGAAGGCTGAAGACAGACAAGCCTGGTTACATTCTTTCACTTGCTTATTTATGAGAAAGTTACTCTTCCAGAATCCAAGTTTGATCCAGGACACTGTTATCCTACCTTTGCTGCTAGGCTGTTGCAGAGATAGAATGTGTGAGTGGGAGACAGAGCCTAGTGAAGTTCAATAAAACATAACATGATTATGCATCTTCAAATGCAGCACAGACTAATTTTCCCCATTTTCATTCCATTTATTAAAAAATAAAAGCCAGCAAACAAAATTAGAAAATTATATAGTCAAACTTAGAGGCATGAATTTACCAAGACAGAAAGTTAGACTTCTGATTACCATACTAGTATATGTAAATTGAAGAGTTTTATGTTTATAACTTAGTATCCTTATAAATATTTATGGAACATGGATCTACAGTATGTATGACAAATTGTTTTAAATAACATTGGAATAAATCTAGTGTTACAAAAGTCACAAACACAGGTGAAGGATCAGCAAGTCATGATGCCTAGGAGAAAAATAAAGCAGATTCTGTTAGACACAAACTGAAGATGGTTCCATGATGAGGATATAGTGTGTGTTCACTATTTTTATCCTACACAACCCTAAATCTGACTGGCTGCTTGCTAGATGTTCAACTCAGACTGTTATATTACCTGCCCACATTCAGCTGTTGCTTGAGTAGATGACATTAAAATTCCTTCAAGCACTAATAAGCCAGCAAGGAGGTTCCATTTAGAGGGACATGGGGCAACGATTTAACATTTATTTAATGTAAATATTTTGCTAGAAAGGCAAGATGGAGAAAACAAAGAGATGATTCAACTTCCTGTGTATCTTCCTAAAACTGTCCGAGAATGGTGAGTCTGACTGTTTCCAATTGATGATGGAAGCCTGTGTCCTCTTCAGTGAGACTATAGAAAGACTAAGGTGAGCACAAAAATATGCATAGGTTGGAAGAAATGGAAATGCTCACTCATCCTTAATGATTATAACTGTGATTGTCATTGGAAGCAGCACAAATGACATGACACATAAAATCTCCCCTGTTCTCCAATATATGTTAAAGAAACAAAACATGACAAGTGATTTCTGGCTAAGAAATTTAAGTATATAGCTGCAAAAAAAAGATCAATACTGAGGTTATATCCATTGTCCAAGATATGAAGTTTAATGGAAATAAAAATTCAGTTGATATTTGAAATAATTGATAATGTAGAAAGACCTACGATTTCTATGGAAACACATCTAGAGTTTGAAATAATCCTGTGCAAAGCTCGCTTAACTACATTGAAGAAATGAAGAAAAGTACCACTGAGTTGCATTTTAATATTTAACATGAACTTCATTAAGATGATTCACTTTTTAGCAATTTATTGAACGTCAAGGTACCTCAGGAAAACTGCAGAATCCCAGTAGTTAATTCCTGTATGATGTTTAATTATGTACATACATTAATGGTTTGGAAAGACAATGAAGCCAGATTACCTTGAATAATACATTACAGGCTTCTCTTTGCTACCAATATAATACACCTAGATTTGGGAAAGTAACCAAAATTTGAAATCTTGAATACTTTGTGAGAAAAGATCAGAATTTGTGAAGATGTATGTGTCCTATGTTTAATATCTTTATGAAACCTAAAATTCTTCTGGCTCTGTCCCCTTCTTTTGAGAGCACATCATAGTGTCCAAGGCTTGTCTCTCCTCTATAATCATCAAAGCCCCTAACAAATGCTTGTGGGTCTGAATGTCTTGCCCTTTGTGTTGTGTGTGACTGTCCACATGCTTTTCTTTCTAAATTTACTTGATTTGGCAAGCCCTGCTCACACTTTTCTGTCTGTTAAAGTATGTGCAGTATCTTGATTTATACCTTTATAATTATCTCTTTTGCATAGCACAATACCTCCCACACCATAGCTTCTTGCTTTTGTTTGTTTGCTTGCTTGTTTTTTCTTCTTTTTCTTTTCTTTTCTTTTCTTTTCTTTTCTTTTCTTTTCTTTTCTTTTCTTTTCTTTTGTTTTCTTTTTCTTCTTCCTCTCTCTCTCTCTCTCTCTCTCTCTCTCTCTCTCTCTCTCTCTCTCTCTCTCTCTCTCTCTTTGGAAGGGTTTTACTATGTAGTGTGTAGACTTGTCTGTCCTAGAACTCATTCTCTAGACCAGGCTGGCTTCAAACTCAGAGATCTGCCTACATCTCCCCACAAGCCCCACAAGCATTGGGATTAAAGGCATGTGCCACCACTGCCCAACTTCATGCCTGTGCTCTTAAATGGAGGATATTATTATAGTTTTCTTATTGAGCATGTGGTCAATGTGAAAACCGATCCTTAGAGATATTATTTAAAATCACATAATTAACTAGTGTGCATAAATGAGAGGCATTTTTTTTTCCTGATTTTAAACAACATGAAAGAATAGGACATTTTGTAATAGTTACCTGGCACCTGATAAATGTGGCAATAAAAATTTTGCATGTCTGTCTTACATTTGCATATTTCCTTCTTTACAGGTGGTCAGGTCATTCACTGGTCCATTCCTTTTCTGTACTGTTAAAAACTATCATAAGAAAAAAAGTTGAAATCTTGGCAAGGTGTTCTGAAAGATTTTGCGCTCCAAATGTCTGTCTGAATATTTTCAGATTTATTTGCCCTTTCTTTAATTATTAAAATGAATTTCACATCATTTTCTCCTGGAATAGAACGGAAGATTACTTCTTCTATGCACTGTTCAGCTTTCCATGAAAAATTTGTTCTTCCTAAGCTCTATCATAAAGTTCATAGAAGATAAGGCAAAAGGAAACCATGTCTCATCGCCTTCTCTAAAGTTTCTTCTTGTAAACACAAATGGACAAAGGGAAGATAACTGCCTTTAAAAAAAACAAATATGAATTATGATGTGTAATGATACTATTTACTTGAAAGAGTCAAAGTAAATTATTTTTTTATTATAACAACTAATTTTTTTATGACTTGAATGTGATCTTTCACACAGACTCTTGGTTTGAATGACTGCACCGCTAAATGATGGCATTATATTGAGAGACTATAGAAACTTAAAGGAGGACTAGTTGTGAAAGTGTCATTGGAGGTATTCCTTAGAAAATTATACTCGCTCTCCACTTAGTTGCTCAATCTACCTTAAGTTTTCTTGTATAAGAGCCTCCTTCTCTGAAAGGCTCTTGACATCATATACTGCCTCACCATGGGCACAGACTTAAAATCTTCAGTGGGAAAAACAAGATTTGACGCTCAATTGTGCAATACACATACCGTTCAATTTACAAACAGCAAAAGAAACATATCTAACATTTTTGCCATGTTTATATTTTGATAGCTTGCTTACAAGCTGGAAGCATAAATTTAGATATAAGAAAATTGTGTATAGTCGTGGGTGTCTTGGAACATTTGAATAGACATGTACTTTGAATTCATCATTGTAGACAAGTATAATAACTTAACATGATTAGGTAATATAAAGTGTAGATTATGAAGTGAAGAAGGAGAAAGACTTTGAAGAATCTTTCAGGATGTTCTGTCTTATTTCTTTTCTGCATTTCCTGAAACGTTATATAACTTCCCCCTTCTGGGAGATACAGCCATCCCTTGAAGGTCATGCTGACAGAATGGGCAAACTCATTATTTAATTCGTCATTTTCCAAATGAAGTCACTGAGGTACTTTATTCTGTATTGTATGATTAGGTGCCTCATGTTAATAATGGAGTACAGACCATCTGCAATTCTGATTATTAGCTTGTCCTGGAAAAGTGAGGGTTTCATTTTACAAGTATTGAACTAATATAAAATTCACTGGAAATTCATTATTTTCATATGATAGGATAGATTAGAGAACACTGAATTTGAAATCAGCATGAGTCCTTAATACACATGAGAATGTAGTAAAAACCTACTCATAATGTAGCTAAAAAGAAAAAAATATCACATTATAATTAACAAGATGTTTTTTACTTGATGTTCTTACAACTAACTTAAACTGCATTTTTTCTTCTTCTTTAAACCATTCAAACAGATATCCATTAGAACTTATTAGTTGTACTTGGACAAGGATAGTAATTGTACACTCAGACTAATTTAAGTTCAAACACAATCAAGTCATTTGAATTTTATTCTACTTCCATTATCCCCAGGCTCCTTATTTTTTTTATAAATGAGGCATTTTCAAAAAGTAAAGGAATTGTGAGGTCTGTAATATATTCTGTGAAGAAGAGTAAAAAATGCCCTAGTGTTTACTTGGGCCTAGTGGGACTCAAGTCAAGTACATTTTTAGTTTGGAGAAAGAGAAGAGTGTGGTAAGGGTGTTTGTGAAAGGATGATTCAAATGACAAGGCTTCCAAAATCATGTTCCATAATTGAATCACTTCCCATGAATACTTAATTATTAGCAAGTGCATTTTCCTCCCATCTGTAATAATCACCTTGTATTTATTTTTAAAAATTTCAGGAATGTTTAAAGATATCCAATGGTGCCACATTTCTGAATTGTTTTCTGTAATAAATGTTGAGAAGAGGGTGGGTCGACAGTGCTAACAACCATCATGTTTAATGCATATCTTCCTGACTTGCTTAAGATATAGCTTCTATTTTTAAATAATAATATTGATTTAACCCTTTCTGATTGTATGTTACTTAGTATTTATTATGTATCAGCAGTTTTTATTCTGAGAAATACTGAATTTTAATTATCAGAAACCATACTACTGAGAAGAAGATACTTGCAAGAACGCTATTATAAGTGAATCAACATGTCAATTCTAAATTGCTATTGCTCAATAAATTTTCAATTATATCTAATGTCATCAAGTAGCAAGAATCGCCGTTACTACATTTAATAATCTACTCCCTACTAAACATTGACTGTCCTGAGAACACCTCATATGAATGCCCTTCTGTCTATGGGAAATTTCAATGATTGCTGATTTTTGATGTATGTTAGCTCTTCTAAGGATGTACATGGTTGTTTGCTTAAATTTAAACATATTTTATTACCTTATACAAAGGTATGCATCCTTTTTTCTTGACCCAAAGTCTGATTGTTGTCTCAAGAGTAAGAAATCTAGTGTGAGTAATTCACAAAAGAAGGAGGAAAAAGAAATCATACTACTACTACTACTACTACTACTACTAATAATAATAATAATAATAATAATAATAATAATAAAAAATATCAGATCAGATGTATCAGCTATATGCTAAGCACTAGATTAAAATTATGTGACCAATAACTCACTTGACTTTTACACATATTCTGGTTTCATTTTGTTCCTTATGATAGAACTGAAAGCAGATATTTTAAATGAGGAATGACTCAAAATTATTATTGTAATCTTATACACATATATGCGATATATTGAAATAAATAAATTTAGATTAAAGACATGAATCTGTTGGCTTATTGTCATTGAGCATAGTTTTACCCCCAGTCTGGGTTATGAATTGTCCTTTTATGATAGTACTGTGTGCAAGTATGCACTCACCAGCTAAAGTGGGACAATTCTTCCCATTGAAGGGTATGTATCATAATGAAGTATGATGCAATATATGGTAAATGGGATTATATGTAGAAAAAAACTTGAAATTTATCTAATATGTCTGATTTTTACACACATAAGCACAATGTCTAAAATTTTAAAAGTCACTGATTTTAATATAGTATTGATTTGAATTCATGGTTTGGTACAGAAAAAAGATTAATTTATTTGTTTATAATAATAATATAAATCAATAAAATAGCAACAAATGGAATACTATTTACAGAGAATTTGTTTTTCTTTCTCAAAATGAGAAAATAGAATAAACTGAAGATACAAAATACTTGTAAAATATTCTGTTATGAGATTTTAAATAGAATGAGCATATTAATGATTGGATATGGAGCAGATTTCTGATTCAAGCAATATTCTGAAAAATCATGGACAAGGATCCAGTTTTGATAATACTTATTTTTTCCTCCCTTCTAATCCATAAGTTATAGCCTCTTTTTACCTGTCTATGTATCTATCCATGTATCTATATATGTATATGTATATGTATACATATATATAACTATTTACACTAATATATATATACATACACACACACACACACACACACACACACACACACACACACATATATATATATATATATATATATATATATATATATATTACTTATTCTGTATCATGTTACTTGGATGTATGATTTCAGAGGAGACCCTTTTGTATTGGCTAACAAATTGGTGTGTTCTTCCTATTTATTCTGCTCTCTGAACTTTTTAATTGCCTGTAGTTCTTTGTGGGGGGTCAAGAAATCATAGTATTTCCCATGACTACTTCCAAGGGACTGTTTCTGTTGTCCTTCATCTGTTCATGTTTATGCAGTCATGTTAGTGAGACTCTATGAGTTTTGAATTTTTAATTCATAGAAGACACAGACTCATAATCAACTGATTGATTGTCTGTTTCTTATAATCCTGAAGGCACTACAAGGTTCCCTGAGCCATCGGTGCAGGAGGTTTCTTCTAATTGTGTCCACTAGGAATGGGCTCCACAACTCTATAATTTAGTTGGGTACAGTTTCAGTAATCATCCCAGAATCATGCACAGAATAATTTCTTTGATGTGGTGGAGGAGGAGTATAAAGACAAATGTTTTGAAGGTAGTTACAGATTCTGCTTACTTTTAAGTGGAAATTCGGATTGTCCTCCAAAAGCCATGACTGCACTAGTCCTCATAGTTATCTAGGTTTCCTATACAAGACAGAATTTTTATCTTGTAAAGTATGTCTTATGTGAGTCATTGTTTAGGGTCAAAGTATGAGTGACAATACTATTCCTTAAGCATCATTATTCTATGTTAGTTATTGTGGATCATAGGTGTCAAGGTTGAATGGTACTATTGGTTACTACCATTCTTAGAAGGCTTCCATAGCACCTAGTACATGGAGGTTAGTTCTCAGTGAAGATGGGATTCTAGTTGGGCAATGAATCTGATATGCATAATGTTCTTACCAAAAGGGACTTTACTTACAGCTGAGATGATCAACAAAAGGCCTTGGCCATAGTTTGGAAACTTTTGAAAATCTTGTGAATATTTTTGACCAATAACTTAAAAGAAGACTTCTCATGACTTTTGTTTGGAATATTCTAAGATGTATTTTTAATAAACCAAACTCCCAATTTTATTATATTCATAATGGTACCATATGTGTTCACAGTCAGATATTCAGGTTTCATACATTATAAATAAGGAAAATCAATATGAGCATAGAACTTTTATTTTTATAACCATTCAACTAAGTGAATAGGTAGATTGATTGATAGATAGATAGATAGATAGATAGATAGATAGATAGATAGATAGATAGATAAACAAGTACTGAAACAATATTATATCAGTTCCCTTTTTCTATGTTTGGGTAGCTCTTGGTTCAGCTGTTTCACTTTACTATCTCCAGTGGCTTCTGCAGTTTGTCCCACACAGTGGCATGCTGATTAAATGTTTGGGGAATGAACAAATGTACTTAGTGACAGCTTTTATGTTCACAGTGTGCTTAGTGGTCCTAGCAGATTTTGAGTGTCTCCCACATGTGATGGAATTATATGTGTTTCTCTGAATACAGAATGGGAACAACAGTATACATTATTTTAAGAGAAGTCTCTATTATTTTCAAAAACAAATCATATAGGAGAAGGAAATCTAAGGAAGGCATGGAAAATAAATGAAAATGGGATTTAATGTTTTCCAGATTCATTTAAAATCCTAATATACTCACATATACGTTTAGGAAGCTACCTGGATGTCCCAACATTCTCCATCTTCAAAATGGAAATGATTATAGAAATGAATTAGGTGCAAGTAGTAGAAATATTAACTGTATAATATTTTCTGTGCTAAACACATTAGTGATGCATTAATTTTTTATGATAAATGTATGAAATCTTTAGCAAACAGCTCAAGAAAAGTACGTTTCTTCTAGAGGTCACTTCAAAATTTGCTTGTTCTGATTAACTATCCTTAAATATTTGTATTATCTAATATAATTGGTTAAAAACTGTTTTAGATTAGACTGTGTTGTCATTTTCCTTTATGGATTAATTTCCTGAAAGTCACAAATCATTTGATTTCTGTACGGTTCTATACTGTCTGTTTTCATGTGGCCTTTAATTACATATCCAATTTTTAAAAGAAATGTTACCATTTCTCTAATCATGGAATATTTGATTATCTTAAGATAATGAAAGTAAAGATCCTGGGTAGGGAGACCACAGTGTGGATACTTTGGTCCTTTTTAGAATGGGGGTCAAAATACCCATAGGAGGAGATACAGAGACAAAGTGTGGAGCAAAAACTGAAGAAAAGGCCATCCAGTAACTGTTACACCTGGGCATTCATCCCATATATAGCTACCAAACCCAGACACTATTGTGGATGCCAACAAGTGCTTGCCAACAGGAGCCTGATATAGCTGTCTCAGGAGACGCTCTGCCAGTGCCTGTCTAATACAGAAGTAGATGATCGCAGCTATCCACTGGACTGAGCACAGGTTCCCCAATGGAGGAGCTAGAGAAAGTACCCAAGGAGCTGAAGAGTTTTGCAGCCCCATAGGAGGAACAACAATATGAACCAACCAGTACCCCTCAGAGCTCCCAGAGAATAAACCACCAACCAAAGTTTATACATGAAGGAACCCGTGACTCCAGCCACATGTGTAGCAAAAGATGGCCTTGTTGGACATCAATAAGAGGAGAGGTCCTTGGTCCTGAGAAGGCTTGATGCCCCAGTGTAGGGGAATGCCAGGATAGGGAAGCAGGAATGAGTGGGTTAGTGAGCAGAAGGAGGAGGTATAGAATAGGGGAGTTTTCAGAGGGGAAATGAGAAATGGGGATATCATTTAAAATGTAAATAAAGAAAACATCTCATAATAAAAAAAATAGATAAAAGACAGTAAAGATCCATTATCGTGTAAGACCACAGATTCCATGTTTGAAACACCCTGTGTCTTCAACTCTAAGACCTTCTCTCCATTCTCCAGGTCATCATTGTTCTGAGATGGCTGTCTCCAGAAATAGATCAAGAACAGATCAAGTAGGGTGACAGTAGCTCTATTCTGTAAATAGGCACTTAGATGAAAGTGACATGTTAGATTTAATACTTGAGAATAAGGCAAGGGTAACATAAGTGGGGATTAGAATAGATTCATGTGAGGAATAAAGATGATTGTCTCAGGCATAAAGGATGTCTTGCCTACCAGAAAAAAAAAATCTTTTTTATTTCCACAAAAGAGCTATCAAGGCTCAGACATAGAAGCACTATGCTTGTAGGATAGAAGTCTGGAGGAAGAAAGTCAATATTGGGAACAACCCCTTAGCTGGGAGTTTGGAAAAAGTTATATTGAAGAAATGAATATATGGTAGAAACAAGTAAAAAATCATCTTCTTTTAGTTTCTTTAATCTTGTAGGCATTGGACAACGTATATCAGTGACATATGGAATGTCAGCTAGGTGTCAGCCTCTGTGATAGTGTTTTACAGGAGCTAGACTTAGCATCCAGGGCAGCCTTTAAGCTTAGAGGCAGCAGCCCTGATGAAAAACAGTGGGTGAAAGGTGGGTGGGTGGGGCAAGGGAAAAGATATAAAGCTTTCCTCATCTGAAACACAAATGAGGATGAAATATGGCTTTTTAAAAAGTACTGAAATTTCTGTCTACACCCCCTCTTGGCTTTTTTAAATATCCCTAAAAGGCTGGGATTAGGAGTCCTCCCACATCCCAACTCTCTTGGGAACTTTCATAGCACTACTCCTGATTAAACTAACAGATTAGACCTGATGGCATAAGGCACAGCATTTCTTCTTTGAGAAAGAGCAAATAAGAATAAAGTGCTAGATTGCAAAGCTAATTATACATTCTGTTCCAGTGTCAACCATCTGTTGCAATTGTTTAAAAAGCAGACATAAGTCAACTGTTGGGGTGAGATGTTTACTGTTGTGAACACAGAAAATGCTTATGACACCCAAAGTCGCTCCTTATTCTGCAGCACTCCTGAAGGCTGCAGTGGGACTCTACTAATATGTGGGAGACTCTACCTTTTTCTGAGAGAACAAGTACAATAGGGCTCTGTAGCATAAGATTAAATACTAGGCATACATATCTTTGCAGAACTTAAAAAGTTGATCAAATTTTTTTTGTCTGCACATGTGCAAACTGAGTCCAAGATACTTCCCATCACATTGTTATTCATAAACACTTATAATTTTGTAATTATACTTATAATCAAGTAGGGTGATAGTAGCTCTATTCTGTAAATAGAAACTTAGATGAAAGTAACATGTTAGATTTAATACTTGAGAATAACGAAGGGTAACATGAGTGGGGATATAAATAGATTCATGTGAGGAATAAAGATGGTTGTCTCAGGCATAAAGGATGTCTTGCCTATCAGAAAAAAAAAAAAAAAAAAAAGAGCTATCATGGGTCAGACATAGATGCACTATGCCTGTAGGATAAAAGTCTGCCCACCATTTTGTAACTTTACAATAATTTGTTTCAAGTCTCCATAATCAGAACCATAGCCATGAACAATCTTTCTTTCCTGTTAACCTTTCCACATTGAGTAAAACACTCACATTTTCTATTAGTAATTCTACAGAAAACAGATAGCTCTTCACACTTTTGCTCTAAGATTTATTGTCCAGCCCCCCTCTCTCTCGTCTCAGCCAATGGAAAATTTTGTGGAATTTCAACGATGCTAATATTTCTCTTCATTAAGGAATATAACTAACTGAATACATGTTCAGGGAGTCAAGTAAGAATAAAAACATATGTCAGGTTAATTACTATGCCAATAAACTAAAATTAATCCTAGCTATGAACTCCAGTTGGATGTTAAGGCTTCTCTGACTTTATTTTTCCATTTTTAGATTGAATTTATGGCCTTAGACTTAGGTCAATATGAAATCCTTACTATACTTTGCCACTTGTGTATATATATATATATATATATATATATATATATATATATATATATATATATATATATTTGCATGTCTCTCTCTGTCTTTTTAAATGTAAAAAGAAATGGACAGATAACTCCTCTACTATAGTGACATCTCGATAATGTTGAGATGAAGCCCAGGAAATAGTTCATTCTCATGGGCCTTTGAAATTAATGATTACTTTTCCTCTCAAGCTGATGGGCCACAGGAGCTTTCAGAATGGTAATTGTAAAGTGTTTCAAAAGTACTGCTCCTTTTGGATGGATGATATTGTAAAATCCCTTAGCAGTAGTTTAAAAACTAAAAATAGTTTTCTTTTTATTCTAAAGGGAAAATAAAGGAAAACTAATTATTGCAAGGAAGTGGTTGATTTTTGTCTTTAGTTCTTACATGAAAAATGTTGTGTTTTAAATATAATACGAATGTCTCAAACTCACGTCTATTTTTCATTCTGTGTCTTTATTGTCCTTTTATGTAGGCACATCTAAAACAGATTCTTAATTCATATATATGTTCTTCAAAAGAATACCTTAGTTAGTTTTCTAAATGAGAAATTCCTTTTTTCTTTTTACAATCTATATACTTGATAAAGGAATAATATACAAAATATATAAAGAATTCAAAAAGTATATATATATATATATATATATATATATATATATATATATATATATATATCACAAAATAAGCAACCCAATTAAAACTGTGGTACATATCTAAACAGAATCATCAAATCAGGAATCTCAAATGTCTGAGAAACACTGAAATAAATGTTCAATATCCTTAGCCAACAGGGAAATGAAAATCAAACTACTTGGCGATTATATCTTACATTTGTCAGAATAGCTAAGATCAAAACCACAAATGGCAGCTCATGCTGGCAAGGATGCGAAGCAAGCATAACACTGCTCCTTTGGTGGTGGGAGTGCACATTTGTACAGCCACTATCGAAATTAATGTATCAGTTTCTCAGGAAGATTGGAATCATTATACTTCAAGATCCAGCTATACAACCTTGTGCATATACCCAATAGATATGCACCCTACTACAGAAAATATTTGCTCAACTGTGATGATTGCTGCTCTGTGCATAACATGTAGACATTAGAAACAACAAAGATGTCCCTCACCAGAAGAATGGATAAAGAAAATCTAGGAAAATTACACAATGGAGCATTATTCAATCATTAATAAAATTAACTATGAAATTCTTACATAAATGAATGGAACTAGACAAAAAATTATCCTGAGTGAGTTCATCAGAACCCACAAACTGACATGTGGATATATTTATTGTATGTTAGGTTTTAAATCAATGATAACCAAGCTACAATCTGAAAAACTACAGAGGTTAGGTATAAAGTATTGGGGGGAGGGACAGTGGTTCTCCATAGGAAAAAGAAATAAAATAGATAGTTATGGATGGATGAGGTGCTGTAGTAGGAGGATCAAGTGGAAGAGAGAGAAGACTGCAGATGAGGGAATAAATATGGAGAGTGAGAGAGACATAGAGAGAGAGAGAAAGACAAAAGCTAAACCCAAGGGCCATTTGTGAGGAAGTATTGAAACCTAATACAGACGAATATTTCTGAATTATATACTGATATAATGAAATTAGAATAATGGTCTAGATGAAGTTGCCAAATACTAGGAAAGGCAGAGGCCTAACTGGCCAAGTCCTATTACAAAATGAAGCTTCTAATAGTAAGATTCAGTTACATCTAACTTAAATATTGTTCAAAAGGTTTCTATGGGAATACTAAACAACCCATGTTCAAGGGCCTCACTGAACATGTAGAAGTCCAGTTGGTGCGTATACAAAGTGTTTACTCTTGTTAGAATTTTTGATAATTTATGCTGTATGCTACCATTGGAGACATGTCACTGGAAAGTGACCAGAAAGCCTTTGGTCTTCAATGATGTCCTGTCTACAAAATATTCTAGAACTGTAGTACAATAAACCCTGTAGAAGTAATCAACCAATATTTGATTTTACTTAATGTATACTCCATGTAATTCAACCCATAACACATACTACTTTGGTGACCAAGAACTGGAGTCTAAATAGCCAAGGGACCTAGAGTAAAACTGAACACTACTACTCTACTTAAAGAACATTGTAACACAATGACCCCTAATGACATTCTGCTATACTCACAGAGCAGTGCTTTACTCAATCACCATCACTCAGTCAATGAGAGAAGATTTCTACTGCAGCAAATGGAAACAAATATAGAATCCCACAGCCAGACAATAAGCAGAAAGGGAGAGACCTTGGAACATTCAGCCAAAGCCAGGAAGCCTCCATCAAATACCTTCCCTCAGGGCTCTTAGAACCCTGTGGAAAGAGGACACAGATAGTGTAAAAGCCTGAGAGCATGAGAAAATATCAAAAAAGCAAGTTCCTCTATATGAACTCAGAGAGATTGAGACAGCATGCACAGGCCCTTCATTGGAATGCATCAGATTCAGTCATAATAATGAAAGAAGTGGACACATATCCCTATTACTAAGGCAGCCCCTATATTCAACTTGCACTTGCTTGCAAGACAAAACCTAGTTTTCTCCAATGGAGTCTCACTGGGAAAACAAACTACTCTTGATGGTGGTCTACTTGCCCAGAAGTAGACAGCCAACAGAAAATAAACTCAATGGCAACTTAAAATGTTGCTTATCTCATAATGTTGTGCTATAGCTTCTTAAAAAACATAGTATCTTATATTTTATTTTCATTTTAAATTGATCATATTTACATATTTTTCTCTCTTTTTATCCTAGTGTTCCTTTGAGTATGTATTATGGCATTCAGTTTAGTGTTTTGGTAGGATTCATGAACATGCTAACAAATAGGTCTCTTGCTAAATCTATTTCTTCTGTCTTGTCTTGTGTTTTTTCCCTTCTGCTGAATTTGTCCTATTTTGATGTGTCAGGTTTTTGTTTAATTTAATTTTATTCTATTGTGTTTGTGTTATTATCCTTTAAAATCTTGCTTTTTTCATAATGGGGGACAAAAGGAGAGTAGAAACAGATGGGAGAAGAGGTAGGGAGGACTGGGCAGAGTTGACAGAGGTGAAACAGGTTTGGGGAAATATTCCTTATGATAAAAATCCCCAAAGAAGATGATGGACAGGAGACCCAGTCAGTGTAATATTTTGCTTATATGAGGGATTAGGTCAGATACATCAGATCCATAGCACTCCTGCAAAAGCCAGGTAAGACAAGGATGCTGCAATATTATATATCAGTATTTGGAAGTGTAAACAAGGCAGATTCCTAGTGTTATTGACTTGCAACCTAGCTAATGATGAGCTATAGGTTTAGTAAGAGAACCTGTCTTAGAAATAACAGAGAGTGGTAGAGGACACTACCACCAAACAATGGCCTTTTGTCTTCACATAGTTCACATAGATAAACAAGTACATGAATGAATATATGCATGTGAACATGGACAGATATTTTGAACACTTCCATGCACAGACAGATAGACAAGTAGACCCAGACACACACACACACACACACACACACACACACACACACACACTTCAAAATTAGCATTATAAAGCAAAGTGATTATTGTCACTGTAAAAGTAAATGCTAGAATGACTTTTGGGGGGGTGGGGGAGGTCGACACAAGGTTTCTCTGTATAGCCCTGGCTTTCCTGGATCTCACTTTGTAGACCAGGCTGGCCTCGAACTCAGAAATCTGCCTCCAGAGTGCTGGGATTAAAGGCATGTGACACTATGCCTGGCATGACTATTTTTTTTTTTAACTTCTTATTTAGCTCCAATTTTTACAGAATAAATTTTATTTGTGCTTTCTTTCCCAATCTAACCAATATAGCACTGGCTAACAGACACAGAAATCTTTTATTTTTATTAACTAGATGTCAGTACTATGCTGGATAGGTTCTGAGGTATTCTAACCTACATCTCAGCCGTAGGTCCCATGTTACTTGCCAGCTGTGGTTTGTTATGTTCGCTCAGTGCCATGTGTTAACTCAGGGAGATTTTATCTTGTATACATGCTCATTGCCCATGTATTACCCTATCCTTTTCCTCTCTTCTTCCTCCCTATTTGAGAACCCCTACTACTTGTGTTATGTTAATTTGTATCCCCAAAATTGTTTTCAGGGGAATCTGCAAGTAAGACACCAAGGGATGCAGTTGGTTCTGATTGGTAAACAAAGTCTCTGGGAGCCAATGACTGGGAAAGGCAGACAGAGGTACAACATTTGGGATTCCTGGGAAAGGGACCAAGGGAGAAAGAGATCCTCCACGCTGGAAGGAGAGGAGATATATCGTGACTGAGAAGATACAGGTCAGAGAGCATTGCTGCCATGTAAGAGTCAGGAGAAAGCCGCCCAAAGAGGCTTTCCCGACTGGATCTCGGGCAGCAAAGATGGATATAGAATTTAGTAAGTAATTCTGGAATATCTGGGGGAATTTGATTAGCCATGTGGAGCTTAAAAAGTGGCCCAGCCATTGAGCTGTTTAATACATATTAAAATATTAAGGCTGTGTGTGTGTGTGTGTGTGTGTGTGTGTGTGTGTGTGTGTGTGAGTTTCATTCAAGAACCCTGAACATTGGGGCAGCTCACCCCTGGGATCAATTTGAGTATTTAATTGGCTACTGCTACATCTTACTCCATCTCAAGTGATGCCATTTTCTCTCTCCTGCCTAGTTACAGGTTCTAGCCATTTATCTCTAATCAGAGGGGTAGTGTCTTTTTATAGCACATTAGTCAAGAAAACGGCCCCTGTTCAGACTGCAACTTGATCTTGGGGTACAGAACCCGACATCTGACTACACAGTTCACAAAACAAACCCTAACAAGCTTTATTAAATCTAGGTATCATAAGTTGTCTGGATCTCTTCTTAGAGGGAGAAGAGAATTTTATGATCTTGTGCTTTCTATCCAATCTTTATTATTATTATTATACATTTTCAATATGCTTGGTGTATGTTGGCTTCTCTTTAATAGAGTTCAAATTTAATGCTATCATAAATGCCAATAGTGTTTTGCTTTCCAGAAAAAATATACACCATAAAAAATACAAAAGAAAAAGTGAGTTAGAAAGAGGAAATCCATATAGCTCCAAACCATACACTTAAATCCTCAAGTATCTCAACAGTAATTTTAGCTGTTTTTACAGGAAGGGATTGTGATATAAAGGAGAGAATACTGAAATGACTCTCAATACAAAAACTAGATACACATAACTGCATAATTGCCTACTATGAGGCAATCTTTTCCTCACACTATTGCTTTGTTTGGTTACAGGTTAGCCATGGGGAAGCTCCTGGTTAGGAAAGCATGCTTTTCTTTTGACATGTTTCCTCAATTTGAGAACCTGTTCTATAGCATGTTCTACACCATTCAGAGACTAGATCTCTGTGTTTGAATAATGAATTGTAACTACTTATCTCAGTGGGATGATTCATTTTTTTTACTTGTAATTATTAGATATGGTGTTCATTACTTGGAACCACAATTCCCATAGATACTCACTTGCATTGACCTTGGTCATGGGGCTATATAACACACTGCCAGTCAATTCACTTCCTGGCTTAGCACCTGCCAGCCTGCTCTGGGATTGTATGAGAAATAATTTGGTCCCCAGATATTAACTTTTAATCATTATCTATATTATTTGGATGTCAATGCAGTCAAGTTCTAGCAATAAGAAATCTTCATTTCAGGATTTTTTTCTTTTAATCAATCATTATTTTTTTTTATTTTGAAAAAAAATATGTCTTACTATATATAGATATTTTCCCCAGAGGATACCCTAAAGAACATA
The DNA here is from genome assembly GCA_902729485.2 of Mus minutoides. Classification (NCBI taxonomy): domain Eukaryota; kingdom Metazoa; phylum Chordata; class Mammalia; order Rodentia; family Muridae; genus Mus; species Mus minutoides. Next base: position 47,532 of record LR750667.1, read on the forward strand.
ACATGTTTTTGGCATTTCAGTTTTCTTTTTTCCCGGTTTTGATCAGTGTCTTACTCATTCTCTCAAGAGGATTTTGCAATCCTGAGATTTGCCCCAGGGTAATTCTATCAAAAAAAAATCTATTTTTCGAAGGTTTATACCTCAATGTGTTTCACAGAGCTTACATTGTTTTATCTAACAAATCCTCTAAGGATTATTATTCTTGTGGTTTCTGTTATATAAATAATCAATGGTATGTAGATGGCTGATATTTGCCCGTGGCCATAGACTCATCCGGTGGCTGAGGGAGAATTTGAAATTCCCCTCCTTTTTTTTTTTTTTTTTTTTTTTTTTATAAATTGAGAAAAGCATGACAGCTTTTTAATAAAATCATTCTGATAAAACATAATTGTCCTATATTAATAAAAATAATTTAAAATATACTACTTCAATCTTTCAGGTAGCTTAACATCTTTGATGTGCATAGGTGTACGTGTTTTTGGTTTGTTCCTATGTGAGAAGGTCCAAATAGGCTTGCTGTTAACATAAGATCATTTCTTCTTTGTTCATTACCTTATTTATCTCTTATTTTTGAGTTTACAATATAATTAAATCAGTTTCTCTTCATTTCCTTTCTCAAAACCGTCTCAGAGAACCATAGTGGTATTTTTGTTATTATTGTTGTTTTATTTTGTGTTTTTGTTTTGTTTTTCTTGTTGTTTTTTCAGATTAATGTTGGCTTTCTTTCAAATTAATGATTTTTTATTAATAATTCTCTAGAGCATATTTATAAATTTAGAAACACAGCTACGCAAATATGCCTTAGTTGGTTATAAGTTTTTATGCTGCTTTGAGGCCTCCTGACCTTTCCCCTGGAAACTTCAGCAGTCCCATTAGTATTCTCTACTTTATTTTCTAAAGTTTGAGATCACAATATAATCAAAATATTTCCTTTTTCCCTTTGTACCCTTTCAAATCTCCCATAAATCTCTGTCTGTACTCCTTCAGATTTATAACCTCCTTATCATTAACTGTTATTGAATGTATATATGCATGGTATGACTCTGCATATGTGTATGTACATGTATATACACATATATTCTTAAATATAATCAGATGAGTAAATTTAACGTTACTTTTATGTGTGTTTCCGGGCAAGAAAATGTCATACCCAAGTATGACATCTATGAACCACATCAACAACCAGCATGGTACAATAACCCTAAGTGTATATAGTGTCATGTGTAACTTGATAATCAACAGTTATCTAATTGGTCTTAAAGTCCATTCAACAATTAAGAAAACATAACAAACTACTTAGTGCTGGTGAACTCATACAAATTGGAGATTAATCTACAACCACTAATTTACTAAACAATCATGATCTTTAATGACAATCCATAAATATTAGTCTTTATAGTCACAGATAATTGTAATCTTTACTCCCTTATCCAAAAAATTTTTCTTGGCAATGGACAGAGACCACTACAGAAAATCCAGTCATTCAAAATGTAGATTTTTATAATGCAAACTTAGTGTATAAATATACAAAACACTCCTACATATAAGGATCAAGGAGCTTTGAAGAATATGGAGCAGAAAGATAATATGAGACAGATAATCAGGGAGTTTGTCATGAGGGAGGTTTCCCCTAGTAACATCAGAAGCTAAACTCAAGAATCCTTATCAACATTACTATAGATCATCCGAGAAAGGATCTATTTTGCTAAACCTAGAATTCACTGATTCAGATAGAGTATTTGGCCAACAAGCTCTACAAATCCACCTGGCTCCAGGTCCCCACACACGTGTATTGGATTTGCAGGTGTACACTGCTATGCCTGGCTTTCATATGGGTACTGAGATCCAAACTCATGTCTTTATGCTCATGCAGAAAATGCTTTAACCATCAAGCCATCACCCCAACTAATAGCTTTACACTTTAAGGACAAAATTAAAAATCATTATGTTTCACATATTATCTATGTATAAGTTTAACTCCTTTAATTTACATCCTTGATTTCCATAGTAACTATCGACTTTGTGGCTTTATTGAGAACACTATGTCATAGCTTTATTTTACAATTTTAAGTTTGAATGTGTTTTTCTCTAACTCCAATTTCTGTGGTCCGTATGTAAATCATCCACTAGCCATTAACTCATCATTTTCTGATGTATTATTTATATTGGTTTATCTCTTTACATATAATTGAAAAAAGTCATTCCTTCTTAGAATTTAGAGCTTGTTTGTTTCTTACATTTTAGTAACAAATCGACATAAACACATGTATTATTCTCTCTACATTTGGTTAGAACTGATGAAAAATGCCCTATAGTTTCTCCTTCATCTCTTTTCTTTTATTACTGTCCTATTCTTAAAACATGTTTAAAAACTGGAAAGCCTGCGGTTTTCTGTCAAGCATCTCTGCTTCTCACAATTCTGGAATACACATAGTCCCAAATGATATTGTCCTTCACCATTGCAAACCAGTTCAGTTAAACCTCCTGGTAATAGTCATTGGCTTGAAAGTCTTACCAAATATGGCTCATTTTAGTAAGTTAGCAGCCATATAAACTTACACAATATCTTTATATTGTATAAGCTTTAGGCCCCCCCCCCCATCTGTTAAATGAATTTAACATTACTGCCTACTGCATGAATTTCTTTTGGTGTGAAATTCAAATGATGTAATACTTGTAAAGCAGCTCTCATTATCCCATTGTGTTGCATATTACCTGTTATTATTAAGTTTTTAATGCTTCCCCTTATCCTTCTTCCTCTTCTGCACATGCCAGAGTTCTTTCTCTCTTTGTTTTGCCATTTAACTCACCTTTGTCTTTCTTTTCAGTTACTTCAACACTTTCGCTTTTATATATGCACCTGGGATATCTTTAAGTAGTATTCATTTTTCTGATAACTCACAAACCATTTTTTGTGCTTTTGTATCATTTTAGTTCTAAACTTTTCAAGATAACGACCTATTAGATAGCTCCTATGGTTCATAACACATGCGGCATTGAAATGAACATACAACACATACGGAAATAACAACAGATACACAATAACGTGAAAATCCACTCATTTACTCCGACACTGCTCAAAGAAACGTGGGAAGTGTGTCAGAATCTTTTCCACAATGTATTCACAAGAAGAGTTCCTTATTAGTCTTACAAACTTTCATCATTCCCAGAACCTGAGTTCTTATCTCTGTTTGATAAACACAATATACCTCTTATCTCATCTTATATCTCTTATTAGACAACATCATCTATCTTTACCCCTTTTCATCTTGCCTTTAGTGTGATCTTTTTCAAACCAATATAAAAAATGAGTAAGCATGTAGGAAGCTGCACCTGGGCTTCCCCACAGCAGCGAATGCTGCTGCAAAGCGAACGCCTCCGTAACCAGGTTCCAGCACTTGTCCGCACTCTGACTGGCAAAGCCGCCCAGCTCTGAGAGGCCCCGCCTCCAGGGATCCCCGGGCTCCGAGAGGCCCCGCCTCCGGGGATCCCCGGCTCCGAGAGGCCCCGCCTCCGGGGATCCCTGGGCTCCGAGAGGCCCCGCCTCCAGGGATCCCCGGGCTCCGAGAGGCCCTGCCTCAGAGAATCCCCGGCTCTGAGAAGCCCTGGGCTCTGAGAAGTCCTGGCTCTGAGAAGCCCTGGGCTCTGAGAAGTCCTGGCTCCATAAAGCCTTCCATTCAGTGATAGCCCTCCGGCCCTCCGCCATTACAAGATGGCGGAGGACCGGCCGGCTGTCAGGGAAGAGAGCCTAGTGCGCATGCGCAGCTCTCTCCTCAGGCCCTCCTCAGGCAGTAGCCCCGCCCAAAGGGAAAATATGCTAATGAGGCACTGCTTGTAGTACCAATGAAGGGAAAATATGCTAATGGCTGTGGCTTGTGGCACCAATGATTGGGCCACATGCAAATGAGGTGTGGCTTGGTGCACCAATCAGCAACCACTATGAAACCCCTCCCCCTTCCCTGGGAGTGTATAAAAGCAGCAGCTCTGCTGCTGTCCAGGGTCCTGGGAATCTACTATCAAGGTGCCCCTGAATAAAGCTGACAGAGAAGATCCCGGTGGTGGCGTGTCTTTCTTGCTGGTCGACAGAGGAAGCAGGGAGGCGCGCCGCATAAGCAAAAATACATACATGCCTTATTAAGTTCGATTTTGTGGCATGAGAATGTCGACACAAGTTTGAAGGGATAGAAAAAAATACTTGCCTTACCCAGCAGTGAGACCTATGAAGAATACCAGTAACCAGCAAGGCACAATAATTCTAAGGATGCCACACTGTCACTCATATCTTGGCACTAACCACTAGCTGTTGAGTTGAGCTTAAGGCCTGCTAAATAAGAATAATATTGTGTCTTGGACTTAGATATCTAGCTAACCACTCACTTAGAAAGCTAATAATAGCCAGGCGTGGTGGCGCACACCTTTAATTCCAGCACTCGGGAGGCAGAGGCAGGCAGATTTCTGAGTTCGAAGACAGCCTGGTCTACAAAGTGAGTTCCAGGACAGCCAGGACTAAGCAGAGAAACCCTGTCTCGAAAAACCAAAAAAAAAAAAAAAAAAAAAAAAAAAAAGCTAATGATATTATGGATCTTGGAGAAAGATATAATATCATGACTTTACTAAAACAAAATAATTTCTAATTATATTTTAAATAAAAGTCACACACACATATATAAATAACAATGCAGGTTATATTAATATATACTCTATATATGTGCATGAATGTATGTATGTATAACAATAACTAAAGTGAAAGAAGCTACAATTCTTCAAAATAGTGAGAAAACAGTGATTGGGAAACAATGGAGGTAAGAAAGAAAAAGGATAATAATGAAGATATATTTAAATTTCATAAGTTTTAAAATTTTAGTAAATAAGTAGTCAAACACATTAGCTAGGTGTTCTATTAGCTACAGCCACTTCACAGTCTGTGTTATTTATAAAACATATTCCCAGATGGCTTCATCCTCATTTAATATTGCCTAGAGATGACCTGACATAACAGGTGAGAATATAGCTTCAAAGTCATATTCACTTAATTTGATATGTGATCTCACCTGTTTCTTCTCATCACCTTAGGGATTTGTGACATGCATCTTCATTTGGTCATGTCTCTCTAGAGTTGCATGCACTTAACCAGACTGGGTGCTGTATAAGACTTTGCCAATTACCTGCTTTTCTCCATGATGACAGTACCCAATCCCTAGGTACTTTGAATTTTATGTTATATATGTTATACATGTATGTTTTGTATGTACAGTGTGTGTGTGTGCAATTCTTGTTCCCATTGCTAGACCATAACAATGAGTAATAGTTACCATCAGCTCTAATTGCTGATGCCCTTACATCAGTAAACCAACCAATGCCCTACAGAATTGCTTGTTGCTAGGCTGTGATGTTTGTTAGGGTAGGTCACATTGATTGAGGTTTAAACTCCAGGTATTTTTAATCTACAGTACACACATTGATAGATAAGAACATTGTAGTCAGGAGGCACATTCATACATGAGGTCATTCAGGTTCAGTGTTTCTCAGTTAAAGAGACCAGACCACATATCTCATTCTCACTGTTTTTGTTTGTTTGTTTTGATTTTTTATGTATAGCTTGTATGCCAGCCAAACTAAAATTTCTCAAAGGCAGACATGGCTGCATTACTCTAGACAGCATTGTTAATGTAGGTGTGTAGTTGAAATGTTTCCTGACATCTGTTCCACCTCTTATATGTGCAATTTAATGTCTCAGAATCTAATTCAAGGCTAATGTAAATTTTTGAATAAACTTGTTCACTTCCCAATGCCATCAAATTTTTAGGACATTTCCACTTTATCCTTATTATACTACTGCCACATCATCCTCAAGTTTAGATTCATAAATGGGATGCATTGTGTGGAGATTGAGTTTTATTTCAGGAACCACATTTATATTCTAATATGTAGTATGCTCAGTCAATTGGAATCAAACCAACATGTGAATAACTATAAGATTTGATTCCAAAGCAGTGACCATGCTGTTTAGTTCTGTCTTCAAAACACACAAATGTACACACATGCACAAGTGAACAGACACACTAGAAGGGCTCAGAACTAAACTGTCAAGAACCATTAGAACTGAAGTGACTGTGTACAACTTTACTGTCATTGTTACTCATTCTCTGAGTAAGACATATCAGAAGGAAGCAGATGGTTTGGGAAGACATAAAATAAACATGAGTAACGCAAAACCTGCCATTCAATAACGCTAATCACACCACAGATTTTGGACAGTGGTATATTCTCCACTTGCTAATAAAACTATGGGGAAACATATGTTCTGGGAGAAGTGAAAATAGATAAGAGAAAGTTAGCAGAATTTCAACTCTGCCGCTTGCTTCAAAATACTTGTCTTACTAAGTACTTTCCTACCAATGTAGCTTAAGTAAGCATGAGAAATCTCTTCAGAAAGTTCCCTCTTGTCTACAGCCCTCTCTTTGAGTCTTTTCAAATAAACCTGTGTTTCTCCAGAGGTTTATCATATTATTTGCAAAAGTATCTCATATTTAAAAGCCAAGACTTTTTGCATAGGTCCATGGGACTTATTTTGCTCCAAACTGATACTTTTCAACATACATGTTATGAAGTTAGGATATTTAAGCATTATTTTATAGATTTCTTTAGGGATAATATTGACTTTTGTGAGCTTTATGCTTTGCATGTTTAGAACATTCAGATAAAGGAATCAGTATTATGTTTGATGTTATACAGAATGTCATAAAATATAATTTACTTGAAACAAAAGACTTGATCCATTTTCTCTCTTTTTTTTTAAGAGAATTTCTTCATTTACATTTCAAGTGTTATCCCCAAAGTCCCCTATATCCTCCCCCGCCCTGCTCCCCTGCCCTCCCACTCCCACTATTTGGCCTTGGCATTCCCCTGTACTGGGGCATATAAACATTGCTAGACCAAGGGCCTTTCTCACCAAATAATGGCCAACTAGGCCATCTTCTAATACATATGCAGCTAGAGACATGAGCTCTGGGGGTTCTGATTAGCTCATATTGTTGTTCCATCTATAGGTTTGCAGACCACAGATGGGTACTCTCTCTAGCTCCTACATTGGGGACCCTGTGTACTGCCCTATAGATGGTTGTGAGCATCCACTTCTGTATTTGTCAGGGACTGTCAAAGCCTGCCAGGAGACAGCTATATCAGGGTCCTTACAGCAATATCCTGCTGGTGTATGCAGTAGTGTCTGCATTTGGTGGCTGATTATGTGATGGACCACCCGGGTGGGGCACTCTCTGGATGGTCCATCCTTTCGTTTAGCTGCAAACTTTGTCTCTGCACCTCCTTCCATGCATATTTTAATCCCTATTATAGGGAGGAATGAAGTATCCATGGGTTGGTCTTTCTTGATTTTCTTGAGTTTTGTAAATTGTATCTTGGGTATTCTAGGTGATCCATTTTCTGTTTTACAAGTGAACATCATTCCAGGTCAGTTTCATTGAATCAGTGGAAGACTGCAGTATATAATTTTCCTTTCTTGGTCCCCTTCCACAGGCAAGTTTCTTCTTCTTCTTCTTCTTCTTCTTCTTCTTCTTCTTCTTCTTCTTCTTCTTCTTCTTCTTCTTCTTCTTCTTCTTCTTCTAATTTTTAAAATTAGATATTTTCTTAATTTACATATCAAATGCTATCCTGAAAGTTCTCTATACCACCCCCTTGCCCGCCTTTCTCCCCTACCCACCCACTCCCACTTCTTGGCCCTGGTGTTCCCCTGTATTAGGGCATATAAAGTGCAATACCAAGGGGCTTCTCTTCCCAATGATGGCCAACTAAGCCATCTTCTGCTCCATATGCAGCTAGAGACACGAGCTCTGGGAGTGTAACTGTAAGCCGCCCTTGGCAGCTTACATGAACCAGGTTCCCCTGAAAGGTGGGCTGGGGATGAAAGAGACTAGGCTGGGAGAGAAATAAAGGTGCTAAGACAAAAATACTCTGTTCAAGGCCCCTTGAAGTTTATGGGAGTCCGTGCTTATAAAGAGGGAAGGCCCATCTCCTCCACCCCTCCCCCTGCCACCCACCAGTCTATCTAGGCACCTGGATCCAGCCTTAAGATGATGTGCAATGTGGATTGTCTCAAGGGTATCTCAGCAGGCAGCAGGATCTTGGTGAAGTCCAGCAGCAGTTGACATAACAAACAAAGCCAAATAAGTCATAAGGCTACACCCCAGGTGATCTCATTTCAGTGGCAGCAAAGTCTGAATCTGCCTGCTTCAGGCCTGGAGGAGGTTACATGGGGGTTTTGGTTAGTTTATATTGTGCCTCTTATAGGGTTGCAGGCCCCTTTAGCTCCTTGGGTACTTTCTCTAGCTTCTCCATTGGGGACTTGTAGGGAGCCATTCAACCACTCCTTAAAGATGGCATCGACTGACTCAGCTGTACTGGCATAAACAACTCTTAATTGGCATTAGGCAGTGCTGGCTGTTGTTTGATCTCGTGCCCGACCACCTGGGGTAGAGTCACGAGGCAGCTCAGTGATTGGCCAGGACAGGGTATAAATAGGCTGCTTGGTGGGGCCATTTGCCATCATGCTCTGCTAAGCTGTAAGTGCATCAAAGTTCCTGAGTAAACCGGAGGAGAAGAAATCTATTTGTCGTGTGTCTTATTCCCGCTGGACAGGAAGGCGCGCGACAGGAACTCTGTGTTCCATCCTACAGATGACTGTGAGCATCCACTTCTGTATTTGCCAGGCACTGGCATAGCCTCATATGAGACAGCTATATCAGGGTCCCTTCAGCAAACTCTTGCTGGCATATGCAATAGTATCTGGGTTTGGTGGCTGATTATGGGTCCCCGGGTAGGGTGGTCTCTGGATAGTCCATCCTTTCATCTTAGCTCCAAATTTTGTCTCTGTAACGCCTTTCATGGCGGTTCCTCAGAAAATTGGACATAGTACTACTGGAGGATCCAGCAATACCTCTTCTGGGCATATATCCAGAAGATGTTCCAACTGGTAATAAGGAAATATGCTCCACTATTCATAGCAGCCTTATTTATAATAGCCAGAAGCTGGAAAGAACCCAGATGTCCCTTAACAGAAGAATGGATACAGAAAATATGCTACATTTACACAATGGAGTACTACTCTGTTATTAAAAACAATGAATTTATGAAATTCTTAGGCAAATGGATGTATCTGGAGGATATCATCCTTAGTGAGGTAACCCAATCACAAAAGAAGTCACTACATATGCACTCACTGATAAGTGGATATTAGCACAAAATCTTAGAATACCCAAGATACAATTTGCAAAACACAAAATCAAGAAGGAAGTGTAGCCTGTGGATACTTTATTTCTCCTTAGAATAGAGAACAAAATACCCATGAAAGGAGTTACAGAGACAAAGTTTCTACTTCTTAATATGGCCCAAAGCCTGGGGTTTTAAATAATACTTTATTTTTAAAGATTTATATAAAATAAAGATAATAATGTATTTTCAAGTTAATTAAAATGTTGGTATTTTAACTCACAGTTACTTAAATGGTCAACCTTTTTTATTTTATTCACATAAAACGGGCTTTACTGTGACACTTCCATATATACATACCTGTAATATTGTATTTTGTACTAATTTGATAAAAAATGAAACTCAGAAATATTTTAAATATTATCATTAAATTCTTCTGAATTCAGCTATTATGACTTAGTGCTCTGGAAGTAGCTATGTATTTTACAGAATAGATCTACTCATCAATCACTGATCAGTAAGTTTGATATTGTGGGCATTGTTCTTGGACTTGATGGTACAGGAAGAAATGTCAGGCGTACACCTTGGGTTCATCCTAAATCATTTTGAAATATAGACAGGTACTTAGTGATGTGACCATAGCTCAATAATTCAGGTTAGTAAATTAAAGCATGCACAAGCATTAAACACACACACACACACACACACACACACACACACACACACACACACACACAGAACAGGAGTGGAGGGAGATGCACTATAATGACTAGTCAAAGAAACTGGAGCTATTAGTGTGAGATCACTTGCTTGCTCACTATGACTGCTAATATTAAAAAAGAGAGAAAACCGTGGTCAATTGCATTCACAACTAGGAGATATAAATTTTATTGGGTTGCTAAAGACTTTAAACTTCATGTGAGAGTGGCTGAATCTAGCTCATGTGCTATTTTGGCTCAGTTCTACACAGAGTGTCTGGAATCTAGTTTACTATTTCTTCAGAACTATGGACACAAATGAATGACTGTACCATAGATAGCTCGAATCTTTTGAACATTGCATAGGTAGATTGCATCACTCCTAATAATGTCACTCGATTAAGAGTTAATGGTAATACAGACTATAACAAGGGATTGGGATAGAATAAATACTTGAGAAAACTCACTTTTGAATCACTGAACTTTTCAATACCGATTTGTGGAGCATATAGTCTAGTAAGCAGTAACACAGTGAAGAACAAGAAAATGTCATTTTGTTCTCTGCAAGCTTCTAATCAACTGAGTTTTCTGACACTATGTAATGTGGAATAGGAGAAGCACCTCAAGTATGAGTTGTTAGCAGTATGAGAATGTAGAGAGTAATCATCCTCTCTTCTTGCTAGAGCCTGTACACTGTGTTTGTTGAAACCATATTGGGAAAAAGCCATACATTTTTTGTATACCCTTTGCATGTGCATTGGCAATAGCTGCCTTGAGCCAGTATATTAAAGTTCAAGTTGTGCTTTAATTCTAAGGCCCATATAATATAAAATGTTTTTCCATTGCACTTTCTGAAAAATATTCCAGGCCTTTCTCCCAATCAAACCAAATAGAAAAAGAGGTAGAAGACAAGAAGGTAGGAAAGATAGAAACTTCTGAATGACTTTTTAAATTAGCTGATAATTAACCAAGGTATAAAGGGAGAAATACCAGCCATCTAAGATAAAATGAGCATCCTTGGAGAAGCATTGATGTGAGCATGAGAGTGGGGGAAGGTTGTTGGGAATTCTGACATCCTTAAGGATGGCAGGGATTGACTGTATAGCGTGATCTAGTGGATGGAGCAGTGCTCCGAGATGGGATGGGAAATACTAAAGTTGCAATCTCTAGCATCTCTTTGTTTCTATCACATGCACTGCTGGTGACAAGTTAACATTCAACTTTAGTGCAACTTACTCACACAGCTCATAGCCTATCAACGAAGACCTCTGAAGTCTGACTATGTGGGAACCCAAATACATATAAACTGGCCGCAAAAACAGGATCTTCTCCAAAAATGGTGTTAAAGCAAGCATGAAGATTACTTGTGAAGAAATAAGTCTCCATTTATGCTGATTTAGCAGTGATTACAAAGAGGCTTATTTTAATTATTATTTTGAGTGGCAGAGCTGGTGAAATGCTAACAACTTCAATGCACCATGCAGCACATGAAGCACAGGGAGTATTTCTAGAAAATGATGATGGTTTTCTAAACTAGTCAGAAAGGGGAGGGTTATTTTAGCCCTAATGCACTCCACTATATCAAGTTGTTCGCTTGAATTATTTATATGTGTATTGCAATTTTTAAACTGGGAGCATCAGAGACACTTAATCCTGTGAGAAGTTAAGGACTTTGTAGGTCATTCAAGGAGAATGTTAACTAGGGCAAGCAGCAAAGACTGTGGGAAATATGTCCAGTCTTGTACACAAATCATGGGGACTTGGCTGTCACGGACCTGGATACAAAGATGAATTTAGATACTTTAAAAGTGAGCAAATAGTTTCATTCTCTTCTCTGCCTCAAACTTTAGTTTTCTTGTCTCAAAACAAGAGTTTATACATTTTTATTATGTGAAATACTGTTTGACTTAGTGATAAGCCAAAAATGTAGCATACAGTAATAATATGAGAAAACATGTGTATTACTGTCACTGTTATTTAAAAATAACTAGAAATCTTCAATAATTATTAAAAATAAGGAACTCTAGCATTTTTATTTCTAAAAACTGCACAAACTCATTGCTTCTACCAGTATTAATAAAATGTAAGTTATAATTCCACAGGAATATTAAATTTGAAGCTTATAAATAATCTAAAAAAAAAACATGTTACAACATTTGACCTCCAATCCCACAAATTCACTGAATCACAATTTCCTAACAAATATCTAGAATCCTTCTATTTTTAAAAATAAACAGTTAATATTAGTCATTTTACAGGCTCGGTTAATCACATATAAATAAAAACCTTTAAACTAGTGTAGAATGGATCCTATTTTGAGAGAGGTATAAATAGAATGCACTAGGCTCTCCAAAGCGGTAAAATGAATTCTAAACAGGTTGTCATGTTGTGTCTTTCAGAATAAGTTTAAGATAAAGGACAGCAGTTATCTATAATTAAAAATGTCAAGGATGAGGTTATATGATAAAATTTATCTGAGTTAGATCTTTGTCGATTTCTTGTTAAAACTAACAGTGAATATAAATTAAACTGCACTTATTTTCATGCAAGTTTCCTTGAGGGTTCACAGTTTTGGAAATAGAGTTTTACCATCTGCTAAAAATCTAGACACTGGAGTAATTGACATTTTTTTTGGAGGGGGGAATGGCATTCTTGTGTTTCATCTGAATTTGATGGTGATATACAAAGGGTAAAGAAAGAATGATTATTAGTAGGTTTGCTGCTTATAAGGTCTTTCTTTTTTCTTTTCTCTTTTTTTTTTTTTTTTAAGTTTCCACTTCAGGTTATATTCCTATAACATTGAATACACAGAACCCACTAAGCACCATGGTTTAGTAACACTGTAGAGGATGGCTGCTTCCCCCTGGAGATCATGTGACTCAATGGGGGCTGCTCATTGCTGTTGCTTAACACTGACATTATTCTACCATATACACTTAGTTAGGAAAAGATCCACATTCTAAATTTGAAGTACAGTTTCTATTGAATGCCTATCATTTTGCACCAAATGGGAAAACCTGAAATTTGATTCAGATTATGAGAAGCTGTAGCTAGAGTCTCCATTGAGTCAGAACTCTGCTCCAGAATGGCTTTTTTGAACCTTGAAGCTTGGTATGTAATGGCAGCCCACAATTCATTTGGGCTTCCCTTCCCTCCCCTCCCCTCCCCTCCCCTCTCCTTTTTTTTTTTTCAAAATTTTTATTAAATATTGTCTTAATTTACATTTCAAATGCTATCCTGAAAGTCCCCTCCCCCCTCCCAATGATGACCAACTAGGCCATCTTCTGCTACATATGGAGCTAGAGACAGGAGTTCTGGGGGTTCTGGTTAGTTCATATTGTTGTTCCTCTTCTAGGGTTGCAGACCCCTTCAGCTCCTGGGGTTCTATATCTAGCTTCTCCAATGTGGGCCCCGTGCTCCATCTTATAGATGACTGTAGGCATCCACTTCTGTACAAGACAGCTATATCAGGGTCCCTTCAGTAAACACTTGCTGTCCTATGCAATAGTGTCTAAGTTTAATGACTGATTATGGGATGGATCCCCCGGTGGGATAGTCTCTGTATGGTCCATCCTTTCATCTTAGCTCTAAACTTTGTTTCTGTAAATCCTTTCATGGGTATTTTGTTTCCTATTCAAAGGAGGAATGAAGTATCCATGCACTGGCCTTCCTTCTTGATTTTCTTGTGTTTTGCAAATTGTATCTTGGGTATTCTAAGATTCTGGGCTAATATCCATTTATCAGTGAGCGCATGTCCAATGACTTCTTTTGTGATTGGGTTACCTCACTAAGGATATGTCTTCCAGATACATCCATTTGCCCAAGAATTTCATAAATTCATTTTTAAATAGCAGAATAGTACTCCTTATATAAATGTAGCACATTTTCTGTATCCATTCCTCTGTTGAGGGACATCTGGTTTTTTTCCAGCTTCTGACTATTATAAATAAGGCTGCTATGAACATAGTGGAGCATGTGTCCTTTATACCAGTTGGAACATTTTCTGGTTATATGCCCAGGAGAGGTATTGCTGGACCCTCTGGTAGTACTATGTCCAATTTTCTGAGAAAACGCCAGACTGACTTCCAGAGTGGTTGTACAAGCTTGCAATCCCACCAGCAATGGACGAGTGTTCTTCTGTCTTCACATCCTCCCCAGCATCTGCTGTCACCAGAATTTTGATCTAACCTTTCTGACTGGTGTGAGGTTGAATCTCAGGGTTGTTTTGATTTGCATTTTCCTGATGATTAAGGATGTTGAACATTTTTTCAGATGTTTCTCAGCGATTCAGAATTCCTCAGTTGAGAATTTTTGTTTAGCTCTGTACCCCAATTTTTAATGGGGTTATTCATTTTTCTGGAGTCCAGCTTCTTTAGCTCTTTGTAGATATTAGATATTAGTCCCCTATCAGATTTAGGATTGGTAAAAATCCTTTCCCAATCTGTTGGTGGCCTTTTTGTCTTGCTGACTGTTTCTTTTGCCTTACAGAAGCTTTGCAATTTTATAAGGTCCCGTTTGTCAATTCTTGATCTTACCACACAGGCCATTGCTGTTCTGTTTAGGAATTTTTCCCCTGTGCCCATAATTTTGAGGGTTTTCCCCACTTTCTCCTCTATAAATTTCAGTGTCTCTGGTTTTATGTGGAGGTCTTTGATCCTCTTAAACATAAGCTTTTTCAAGGAGATAAGAATGGATCAATTGGAATTCTTCTACATTCTTCAACAGCCAGTTGTGCCAGCACCATTTGTTGAAAATGCTGTTCTTTTTCAACTGGATGGTTTTAGCTCCCTTGTCAAAGATCAAGTGACCATAGGTGTGTGGATTCATTTCTGGGTCTTCAATTCTATTCCATTGATCTATCTGTCTGTTGCTATAACAGTACCATGCAGTTTTTATCACAATTGCTCTGTAGTACAGCTTAATATCAGGCATGGTGATTTCCCCCAGAGGTTCTATTATTGTTGAGAATAGTTTTTGCTATCCTAGGTTTTTTATTATTCCAGATGAATTTGCAAATTGCCCTTTCTATCTCAGTGAAGATTGAGTTGAAATTTTGATGGGGATTGCATTGAATCTGCAGATTGCTTTCGGCAGGATAGCCATTTTGACTATATTAATGTTGCCAATCCATGAGCATGGGAGATCTTTCCATCCTCTGAGATCTTCATTAATTTCTTTCTTCAGAGACTTGAAGTTCTTGTCATACAGATCTTTCACTTCCTTGGTTAGAGTCACACCAAGGTATTTTATAGTATTTGTGACTATTGTGAAGGGTGTTGTTTCCCTAATTTCTTTCTCAGCTCTCTTATCCTTTGTGTAGAGAAAAGCCATTGATTTGTTTGCACTGAAGCTGTTTATAAGGTTTAGGAGTTCTCTGGTGGAATTTTTGGGGTCCTGAATATATACTATCATATCATCTGCAAACAGTGATATTTTAACTTCTTCCTTTCCAATTTATATCCCCTTGATCTCCTTTTGTTGTTGAATTGCTCTGGCTAAGACTTCAAGTACTATATTGAATAGGTAGGGAGAAAGTGGGCAGCCTTGTATAGTCCCTGATTTTAATGGGATTGGTTCCAGCTTTTCTCCATTCAGTTTGATGTTGGCTACTGGTTTGCTATAGATTGCTTTTTTTATGTTTAGGTATGGGCCTTGGATTCCTGATCTTTCCAAGACTTTTATCATGAAAGGTTGTTGGATTTTGTCAAATGCTTTCTCAGCATCTAAGGAGATGATCATGTGGTTTTTGTCCTTGAGTTTGTTTATATAGCGAATTACTTTGTTGGATTTCCGTATATTAAACTATCCCTACATTCCTGGGATGAAGCCTACTTGGTCATGATGGATGATCGTTTTGATGTGTTCTTGGATGCGGTTTGTGAGGATTTTATTGAGTATTTTTTGCATCGATATTCATGAGGGAAATTGGTCTGAAGTTCTCTTTCTTTGTTGGATCTTTGTGTGGTTTAGGTATCAGAGTAATTGCAGCTTTATAGAATGTATTGGGTAGAGTACCTTCTGTCTCTATTTCGTGGAATAGTTTGAGGAGAGGTGGATTTAGGTCTTCTTTGAAGGTCTGATAGAACTCTGCACTAAACCCATCTAGTCCTGGGCTATTTTTGGTTGGGAGACTATTGATGACTGCTTCTCTTTCTTTAGGGGAAATGGGCCTGTTCAGATCGTTAATCTGATCCTGGCTTAACTTTGGTTCCTGGTATCTGTCTAGGAAATTGTCCATTTCCTTCAGGTTTTCTAGCTTTGTTGAGTATAGCCTTTTGTAGTAGGATCCGATGATGTTTTGGATTTCCTCAGGTTCTGTTGTTATGTCTCCCTTTTCATTTCTGATTTTGTTAATTACGAGACTGTCCCTGTGTCCTCTAGTGAGTCTGGCTAAGGGTTTATCTATCTTGTTGATTTTCTCAAAGAACCAGCTCCTGGTTTGGTTAATTCTTTGAATAGTTCTTTTTGTTTCTACTTGGTTGATTTCTACCCTGAGTTTGATTATTTTCTGCCTTCTACTCCTCTTGGGTGAATTTGCTTCCTTTCGTTCTAGAGCTTCTAGGTGTGCTGTCAAGTTACTAGTGTATGCTCTCTCTAGTTTCTTTTTGGAGGCATTCAGGGCAATAAGTTTTCCTCTTAGGACTGCCTTCATTGTGTCCCATAAGTTTGTGTATGTTGTGGCTTCATTTTCATTAAACTCTAGAAAGTCTTTAATTTCTTTCTTTATTTCATCCTTGACTAAGGAATCATTGAGTAGAGTGTTGTTCAGTTTCCATGAGAATGTTCGCTTTCTATTATTTATGTTGTTGCTTCCTGTTATTTTTGTTGTTAAGGTTGGGATTCTGTTCTTGTGGCTGTCTTCTTTTAGGATTGTTGAAGGATTGCTATTTATTTTTTTCTAGGGTGTAGTTTCTGTCCTTGTTTTGGTGGTTTCCCTTTATTATGTTTTGAAGGGCTGGATTCATGGAAAGATATTGTGTGAATTTGGTTTTATCATGGAATACTTTGATTTCTCCATCTATGTTAATTGAGAGATTTGCTGGATATAATAACCTGGGTTGGCATTTGTGTTCTCTTAGGGTCTGAATATCATCTGTTCAGGATCTTCTGGCTTTCATCATCTCAGGTGAGAAGTCTGGTAATTCTGATAAGCCTCCCTTTATATGTTACTTGACCTTTTTCCCTTACTTCTTTTAATATTCTATCTTTATTTAGTATATTTGTTGTTTTGATAATTATGTGTCAGGAGGAATTTCTTTTCTGGTCCGGTCTATTTGGCGTTCTGTAGGATTCTTGTATGTTCATGGGCATCTCTTTCTTTAGGTTTGGGAAGTTTTCTTCTACTATTTTGTTGAAGATATTTGCTGGCTCTTTAAGTTGAAAATCTTCTTTTTCATCTACTCCTATTTTCCATAGGTTTGGTCTTCTCATTGTGTCCTGGATTTCCTGGATGTTTTGAGTTAGGATCTTTATGCATTTTGCATTTTCTTTGAATGCTGTGCCCATGTTCTCTATGGAATCTTTTGCACCTGAGATTCTCTCTTCCATCTCTTGTATTCTGTTGCTGATGCTCACATCTATGGTTCCTGATTTCTTTCCTAGTGTTTCTATCTCCAAAGTTGTCTCACTTTGGGTTTTCTTTATTATTTCTATTTCCCTTTTTAGGTCCTGGATGGTTTTGTTCAATTCCATTACCTGTTTGGTTGTGTTTTCCTGTAATTCTTTAAAGGATTTTTGTGTTTCTTCTTAAGGAATTTTACCTCTTTAGCATTGTTCTCCTGCATTTCTTTAAGTGAATTATTCATGTCCTTCTTAATATCCTTCTTCATGTCCTCTAACAGCACCATGAGATATGATTTTAAATCCAAGTCTTGCTTTTCGGGTGTGTTGGGGTATCCAGGACTGGCTGAAGTGGGAGTGTTGGGTTCTCATGAAGGTGAGTGGTCTTGGTTTCTGTTATTAAGATTCTTACGTTGGCCTTTCGCCATATGGTATTCTCTGGAGTTGGTTGTTATAGCTGTCTCTGGTTGGAGCTTGTTCCTCCTGTGATTCCATTGGCCTCTGTCAGCAGACCCGGGAGCCCAGCTCTCTCCTGAATCTCAGTGGTCATAGTAGTCTCAGCAGGCAAGCTCTCCTTTTGCAGGGAAGGTGCACGGAATTTTGGTGTTCAGACCTGCCTCTTAGGTAAAGTTGATGACCCTATATAGGGCCTGTCCTAGAAGATGAGTTGCCTCTGCGGTTTGCACACTCACCTGCACAGAATGGTCTCTGTAGGAGTCTTTGTAGTCCGTGAGCTGACCTGAACAGACTGGTCTCTGAGTGACCTGGGACCCAATATGGCTCTCTCACAAGTTCCAGCAGGGAAAGCTCTGCCAGTTGGAGCACTGTCCTCAGGCGGGGAGGGAGCCTGGATGTCTAGAGCCCAAAGCTGGGTGTGTCCCAAAAGGTGCACTGCTCAGCCCTTTGCTCGCTCACCCTTTGCACTCCGTGAGCTGACCTGCGCCAACTGGGTCTGAGCGACCCTTTGCAGTCTGTGAGCTGACCTTATAAGGTCTTTCTAGAGTAGTAGGATAAGGATAAATATGGATTAAATGCTCCCATCGTTTCAGTGAAATATGGCATAAAATGAAGAGCGCCAACAAACCGAGGTTTGTTAAAGGGTGGTGTGCTGAGATAAACATGAATTACAGGCAATCAGAATACCTATCCCTATTTAAAAACACAAGACTGCCAGTTGAAGGATGAAAACGGAAAAGCTCCAAAAGAGTACTTTATGAAGAAAAACATCCGTTGAAACAAGAGTAATTAGAGGTAATGGGAAGAAGAGCAGAGTTAAGATACAGTCCAATGGAAGTGAGGAAAGATAAAACCTTGGGAATGGCCCTTACAATTTGGTGATATTTAGCAAAAGTATAAAGTATAAAAAGTTAGCCATATGAAATTGGAAGCACATCCTGTAAAAAGAAACATTATTTTAAACATGCCAATTATGGGCTTCTTGGAAGGGCAATGCCCTAGTGAGGTCAATAAAAACAGTCCATCATTTTCTAATCACCGTGTCTTTGGTATATACAAAAATCTTCTTTGTCACTTGCTTTCCGATCAGAGCATTATAACACCAGCACCATTTTTACAGAGATAGAAAAGTGACTTCAAAGCTAAATTTTAATCGGATAAGTCAAGGTGTGAATCAGTGTCATCCGATCTACTAGGATGGTTTATTTTTCTTTCGATTTCAGTTGTGCAAAGAACATAGCGCTGTTCACTGAGAGGTCCTGTTTCATTATTTACGATGTATTACCAGGCACTATATTGGCTCTTCTCCTTTTTTGCATGTGGGGACCACATATAGGAACATTGTACATAAACCTAGATGATTCCTTCATTGCTGTTTTGCAAATTCCAACAAAGTAAACTCTTGCTTACATAGAAATTCAAACCATCCAAACCCTTGTCCACTTGGAACACTATACACCTCCCTTCTCTCTGCCTCTCTGTCTGTATCTCTGTGTATGTGTCTCCCTATGTGTGTCTCTTTCTCTCTCTCTTGCTTACATACACATACAGATCTTGATTATTCAGTTTAAATTTGATTTTAATTGCACAAATAAGAGGTCCATTAGCAAATTTCCAAGCATGTGTGCTTTGAGCTTTGATAGTATTCACACATCCATTACCTTTTATTTTTCCTTGTATTTATCTGTTCTTCCTCATATGCATAATGGAAGCTCTTGTATATTTCACAATCTGTCCTGCTTATAGATTCTACATATGAAAGACAACATTTTATTTTTCTCTATTGTGCAAGTTATATAAAATTTCAAAACCTGTGTGTGCCTGTGCACATAAGTGCACACATCTGTGTACCTGTGCACACATGCATACCCATGTGTGTGTGTGTGTGTGTGAGAGAGAGAGAGAGAGAGAGAGAGAGAGAGAGACAGAGACAGAGACAGAGACAGAGAGAGATAGAGAGATACAGAGACAGACAGAGACAGAGACAGAGACAGAGATCAGCTAAAACATTAAATTTTTATTAGATACTTATCAGGCTCTTCAGAACACCACAACCCACTCTAGCGCTAGTGACTCCTACTGCCTTGGAGCTTTTGCTTGTTCTTTGTATGAATTATCCCTATATCTCAGAGTATTTGCCAGTATCTCTGCTTTATTCGTGGGGAAAGGTTATTTTAAGAGTGGCAATGGCAAATATTGCACTCAACTGTTCTTCCTCTCTGAGCATTAGTATAGCCACTAATCAAATGCAGTCATTCCTCCTCTTCAGATCAGTGACTGATCCAGCCTTATACTCATGATTACTTTCTCAAGCCATCCAGACTTATATGTGTTCTGAAGAGAAAGGTCTTTCTCCCATCCCACACATAAGGTTTATTTAAGGATAGACAGGAAGCTGTGGACATCTCTCAATCACATTCTGTTTATGAATGATGAACAGAAGCTTCTAGAAAGTGTAAGAAAATGACACACTCCATACCCTACCCCACATTAAACTAGAATGATATTTCCTGTTTGTTTAGGCCACCTTATGCCCCATCCCCAACAATCTAGGAGGAGTTCCAGCCCTAAATTTAACAATCTAGTCTTAGCTTTTCTATACTTCCTACATACTTCTAAACAGCACAGCCTAATCTGCCTAACTGCCCAGCACTTATATTAAATTTTAGTAGCAAGCAAATCTACTTATCCTAACCAGAATTGGAGGTCAACCTAAAGAACACCCATTTATTATTATCAGACAATTAACTTCTAATAGTTACTTCTGCATCATTCTAATCCTAATACCAATCTCAGGAATGATTGAAGACAAAATATTAAAATGACATTTATGCCCTTAGTAATAGAATAACTATTACTTTGGTCCTTTTTTTTTTTTCCAGAGCTGAGGACCGAACCCAGGGCCTCGCGCTTGCTAGGCAAGCGCTCTACCACAGAGCTAAATCCCCAACCCCTACTTTGGTCTTATAAACCAGAAGTGAAGAGCTATCTTCTCAAGGCATCAAGAAGAAGGAATATCTCCCCACGATCAACACCCAAAGCTGATATTTTAATTGAACCACTTCTTGAACAGTACATAAAATTATTTAATACAATGGGACATAAATGCATACCGTGCATTAATTTATCTACCTATAGCAAGTAAATAAAGTTAATAAAATAAGACATTTATTAAATATCAACCCATAAAGATTTAGAATATGTCTATTAAATAACATTTTAGTTAATGCTTTAAATATATACCTGTGTTATTAGACATACATCATTAAGTCATAAACTCTTCTCTTCCATATGACTATCCCCCTGCGTATTTGGTCTATATTTCTACCATCCTCTGTGAAACCAACAATCCACCCACCTATGCCCCTCTTCTTGCTCTGGGCCCATTAAACTTGGGTGTAGCTAAACTGAAACATTATTAGACATCTGGTTCTTATTGCAGGACCATTAAGCTTATGCATTATCACTTATAAGCTCCCCTTAAATAAGACATCTCGATGGTTACAGGTCTAATCAGGCCATGCCCAACATAACTGCTTTGTCATGCATTTGGTATCTTTTTATTTTTAGGATGACATGGCTCAGCACAGCTGTCAAGGCATGAAGGACAACTTATCATGTAGCTATACATTCTAGTTAAAGATCATTAATCCAAATAACCAAATCACCTAAGACTACATTTTAATGTTTATAAGACATAAAATTTCACTAGACCTAAATTTTCACTTACCAAACTTCCTTCTCTCCATCAACCTTTCATGCCAATCCCCCAAAACATTAAAGGAAATAACATAAATTATAGAAATACTATCTATTCTAGTAGTTCACAAAATATAACTTATATTTAGTATTTGTTAAATTTTTATAGAAATATAATTCCACCTAGTCAAAACTTACTTTATTGTCTATTCATCAAAGGGGCAGGAAAAATAAATATGTCAAGTAGCTACTTGGGGTATAAGAGTAACATAAGGGCTTTATTTGTGATTAGTTCATAAATACCTTTTCATGATTTGATTGGAAAAATAATCAATGAATCAACAGCAGAGTGCAATTTTTCTTTTAATAATCGAAAGGTATCCATTGGGGAACCCCTGTAGGTACTCTTACTTTCTTGAGAAAATACCATGGCATTATGATTAGGCTATGACACAGTTGGCAGAATATCCCTTGAAAATGCTTTGCCTTTCAGCTGCAAAAGTTCCTCTAACAAACTGGATGTTAGAAGAAACTCCCAACCACCCCTGGCTATGTCTACAGCTCATTATCTACTCATTACAGACAACCTGAAGGGAACTAGGGACAGGCGTTCAGAGGATACACTCATGTTTTATTGATTGCCAACTGAGCTCAGTCCTCTGAATTCTCATACTTTGGGATATTTTGTTAGGAAAATAAGCACAGTCGGCCCTGTTTACATGCCCTCTTCCTTCTGGTGCAATTGATTCTGGCACAGAACAAAATTGAGCATCTTCCCCAATTAGGTTCTCATGAGTCACTTCCACACACATGCTAAGGCAAGGCTTTCAATAATCCCATTGCTTATTGTCTCAGAGGATAGGCAAGACATCTTGCTAATTCAATGCCTCTTTGGATGAATGAGAAAACTGAGGTCCAGAGAAGTTAATTGGCTTTTGCATAGTAATGCAACCAGTTGGTGGCAAAGATTAGGATAGGACTTAAGTACCTATGTCTTCCTTGTTATTTTATGATTATTCTAATAATCCTGCATACAAGTCCTTCCCATTTCTGTATCTCAAATAATAGTATTATAGTTTTAACTTCTTTCTTACAAATAAACACATATTTTGGTACATATCCAGCTTGCTTATGATAATTAGGTATATGAAGATCTCAAACTGTATTAAGAGATAGTAAGTTGAGGAAATGATAGTGCTGAGCTTCTGTCAGAGCAATAAAAACAATGATAGAGGTTTGGACGGTTCATTCTGACAAGGAAGCACCTGGTTGAAAGAGATGAGTTGCCTTAAAGAAGTAAGAATTTATCAAGTTCTAGAGGTAAATGTACATACAGCCAAGGAAAAAAATGGTCACCATGATGGATTATGGTGTCAAGTCAATGGATAACTACTTTTAACTTTTTTTAAAGTAATTTTTATTAGATATTTTCTTAATTTACGTTTCAAATGCTATTCCCGAAAGTTCCTTCTACCTTCCCCCTGCCCTGCTCCCCTATCCACCCACTCCCACTTTTTGGCCTATGCTAGTGCCTGGCAAATACAAAAGTGGATGCTCACAGTCATCTATATGATGGAACATAGGACCCTCAATAGAGAAGCTAGAGAAAGTACCCCAGGAGCTGAAGGGGTCTGCAACCCTATAAGAGGAACAACAATATGAACTAACCAGAACCCCCAGAGCTCGTGTCTCTAGCTGCAGATGTAGCAGAACATGGTCTAGTTGGCCATCATTGGGAAGAGAGGCCCCTTGGTATTACAAATTTTATATGCCCCACTACTTTTAACTTTGCGCTAAATATAAAATTGTTTGAGTTTTAGTTTCTGTGCTTAGAAATGACCCACATTTATAATAACTTAGATGGTATTTGTGGAAATATATCATTTTAACAGTGATGTTTTAATATATATATATTCTCCAAACATAAATTTTTGTCTCAATGGAAAACTTTATTAAGAGACACTAATAAAAAGCTTTGACTATAACAAAGTATTTAGAAATTTTATTTATTTTATAATATTTTTTATTTCATATATTTTGATAATTTGTCGACCCCTGATTTTCCTGTGGTCCTTCCCCATCCCTACTCACCTATCTTAATGTTCTATCTGTTAAAACATAAAAGATCAAAACCAAAACCGAAGCAAAACAGAACAATGAGAAAGCACCAAATCCAACAACAACACAAACAAATATAACAAAACAGATAAACCACGTGGAGTCCATTCTGCATTGTTCAACTACTCCTGAGAAGATTTTACTATATTGGTTCAAGGACCCATACACTGCCCCTGGATATTAGATGCAAAATATTCAAGTACCTTTTAAACACTCATGCAGTAACTTCTCAAAAAATGCTGACTTCTCTATTAATTCATTACTGAAAATAATAAAAGTTAAAAAAATGAATAAGGATGAAAACAGAGAAGAAAAAAACAAAAGTGAAATGGTAAATGGTAATAATTAAGAAAATTGTTTCATTGTTTCTCAGAACACATTTCCCAAGGAAATAAAGAACTGCTCAGGTCTGATTTCTAGTGTAGTATCATGTAACCAAATGACAGCTTTGAAAGTCAGACTACTGGACTCATTACTCATTCAAGATGCTGGTTGATCCCTAGGCAATAGGAATCTGTTTCATGTCCATTTGCATTTCATTTACACTGTGTTCCCAGTGAAATCTGGTATTCCCTGATGAAGCAATGAGATTATGCTGCAGAAAATATTTCTTCAAATACCACATAGTTAACATGATCCATATGTGTGAACCTATACCATATGTGTGATCTATTGGAGCATTATAAGTGATCATAGGATATGAAACATGAAAGTTATCTGATTGAATGACACTTAAGGATGATAGGGTGTTTTATGGGCTTGAAAAACTGGAAAAGCCAGATGCACATAAAATTTCACATCTACACATGTGGACAGCAATGGCAAGCAAAGCACTTTGCAGTCCAAAGCTCACATTGTATTCTGTGCTATATTCTTGTGAATCTCAGCTCAAAAAAGAGATTGAAATATTATCAAACTGCCATCTAGGTCTTAAAGCAAGAACACCAAATGGCAGTAATGAAACACATGTTCTCATTTACTGAGACATCATGTCCATTCATTTATTATTATTATTATTATTATTGTTATTATTATTATTATTATTATTATTTGGTTTTTCGAGACAGGGTTTCTCTGTTTAGCCCTGGCTGTCCTGGAACTCACTTTGTATAGCAGGCTGGCCTCGAACTCAGAAATCCGCCTGCCTCTGCCTCCCAAGTGCTGGGATTAAAGGCTTGTGCCACCACAAAATTGTTTATTATTTTAGTAAGTGTTTAATAATTTTTAATATGTGTTGGCAAGTGGTTCCCATCCAAGGAGTATTTTTTTTTTGATGAGGTCACTTGAGAATACCTGGAAACATTTTGGGATACTAAATCTGGGAAATATAGACACCATGGATGGGATAACATGTCCCATAGCACACAGGCTGACTCTACTTGCATCATACAATAATAATAATAATAATAATCTGGCCTCAAACCGCTGTAGATTTCCAGTTCAAGATTCCTGTATTAAGAGTTGTGCAACTCTTCAGGAAAAATAGCAGGAGTAGTGATTACATTTGATACAGCTTTTGCTGCATATATTCACATATGTCATGACTGAGGAGTACATGCGTCATGCCATAATAAGTGAGTTTTGAAAACACAAGGATCATAAAATATTCTTAAGAGTTAGGGTCTGTTTCCTTTTCCCGAGAAGTAGAGAATCTATGTACCCATAGTATTTTTAATACTATGTATTAAAAGAGTATGACATAGTACCAAATAGTATTTTTAATCTCTCAAAAGTTTCAATGCGAGATACCATGATTAAACCAAAATAGAGATGCAAGCAGTGATTTCCATGACTCAGAGTTAGGAAATTTGAAAGAGTATGGATTATTCTTCTGAAAAGAGAATCACAAAATTATAGAAAGACACTTAGAAAAATACTACAGGATATTATTCAACAAAACCCTGAGCATTTATTTTTAAGTTGTATATCAAATTATTTTATATTGTATCCATGTATATATGTGTAGATATTTGTGAACATGAGTGTAGAAGTATATGTGCATGTGGATCTTAGATCAATATTGAATCCCTTCTCCAATCATTCTACTCCTTCATTTATAAGGTAGGGTCTGTCATGAGAGTATTCCAAGTAGGTAATAAGGTGGCCAAGGAGTACCTCTTCTCTCTGCCTCACCAGAGCTAGAGATACAATTGAATGGTACCCCACCTTGTTTATCATGTCTTCATTCATTCCAATCTTTAACAACTGAGCCATCTTCTAATCCCTGGATACATGTTTTTGGACTGGTTTGTGAAATATTGACAGAAGAAAGAGGGCACATATCATTCAAATAGAAAACATAAAATATTACATAAAATCCTATGTACTGAATATCTCATTTATACTGATATTACAAAGTGAGAAAAGGTGAAACAAGATACCTAATGTAAAAATAATAACACATTTTCAAGGGGTAGCATGGTAACCATAGAACATTTTAAATATGATTTAGGAAAGGAGTTTTTATAATACTACATCAGGAAGAACATGCAAGATATAAAATTATTGTCTGGAAATATAGGTATGAAAATTAAAGAACTAATAGCAAGGTCAAGTCTAGGGTACCACAGTCATTTTTATATTATTAACGTAAAAATAAAGATTTTAGTGAGATTCTAAGAATGAAATTCTAGAAAGGGACAAGGTAAGATAACATGTCAAGAAACCAGGACTACTGAAAGCAAACCTTACTTATATTTTGAATAAAGCATTTTAGTTTTCATTATTTTTGAAATTAATGTTTGATATAACAAAACAATCGACACATTTCTCCTTCATTTTTCTTCTTAAAAAAACCATCATATACCAACCCTCCCATTCTCCTAATTTATGATGTCTTTTTCACTAATTGTTAGCATATGCAAGATCAGAATATATCACATACACTGTGTATATGTATGTATGCATGTATGTATAGTTATATACATTTACATATAGATAAACATATACACATATGTTTATCTACAAATCACTCCATATAATCATATATATATATATATATTTATTTCCAGGGCTGAAATTCAGTAGCATCAAACAATATCAAATATTTGGCAGCTGCAATATCCAATCTAATGAAAATTATAAAGAATAGAAAAAAATGGAAAGTTTATAACTGAAAACTAAGAAAACAGAGATGAAATAAAATGAAGAGTCCATTCTAATATTTTAAGAATGCAGTTATATTGATTAAAGTGAAAGGAAGAGAACAGAAAACACATCAGGGTTGACCCCCATTATCTGTGATTTATACTTCACTAACAATTCTAGCCTAGAAATAGGCATGGATGCGTAAAGTTTCACTAGATTTGAGTGGAAGAGGTTTAAGGAGCACTGTGTAATAACCTGTTAACACACACACACACACACACACACACACACACACAAAGTAGATGTGCTTACTATTAGAAGTGATAAAACAGGTCAAGGAAATATTATAATGCAAGGTAAATTTCCAAAATATACTTCTGTAGTTTATCAGTGAACTATCCAAAATGATATTAAGGCAGAATTCTTAGCAAGTCACATTAAAAATAATAAGACACTACTGTAACCAAAGATGATTTTTTTAAAAGTGCAGAACCACTAGAGAAATTTTAAAGAATGTAATATTTCAGAGAATAGGAAGGCAGCCATTATTCATAGATTCTTAGATATTACAATTTCAGAGAAATTTAAAGGCCAAGTATATGGTTTGTAAATTTCCTGTAATTCCAGTAAATCATGACTTTCTTTTTTGAGAAGTTAAGAAACTAATCCTAAATTTAATGACTGCCTAAGTGTTGGGTTACTTTCAATTTTCCAAACTTACTACAAATTTATAATCTCAAAGACTCCATAGGAGCAGATTTCAAAAAATATATATAACTCAATATGTTTAAATTGAAAAAGCAAACGAATCTTCACAAGTCATTAAATTGGTTTCTTAGAAGTTACCATGTCATGGAGCAGGCCTAGTCGGCCCCACTCAATCCGTGGGAGTTAGAGGTTCCGACAGATGGGCATGGAGTCAGCGGAAGTGGGGTGACAAACAGACTCCACACAAGGGAGTGCGAATCTGAATGCAATTTATCAAGTTGAGCATCAGACTTTTTATAAAGAAGAAAATAGAGAAGTTAGGTGAGACACCAGCAAGATGCAAAGAGGTTACTAGAGGTTACTGGATTCTTACACAAAACAGAGGAATGCGAATGTCGAAGAACTGGGATAAAATTCATTATTAACAACTGGGATCAAAAACAACTCCACCTAAGTTTGCCTTAAACTTAGAAGCCAGGGGCAAGGGCTTCATGCCCTTGCCATAGTCCACCTTCCCCTTAGGCCATTGTAAATACTTGTATATGGGTGTAACTCAACTTGCTATAGTTGTAAATATCCACTCTGGTTCCTTCTCAGGTCACAAACTTCTTTCTTCCTAGATAATGGTGAATTCCTGTGTAGGGCAATGACTTAGCTATACTTTGCTAAGCTTGCCCTGAGATTTCTATCTCTTATGTAGTAAAATACTGTAAGAAAGCATGTAAGACCCTCCACGATATTGCAGGGACAAATCTCGGGCTTTCTAGCTATGGGAATGCCAAGGTTCCAGGAGGATGGGTTTCCTTTGAAACTCTTTGCCTCAGGACTTCTTCCAGGTTTTCAGGCCTGCCAAGCGAGTCACTACTGGAGTGGATGTAGCAGTTCCTCCTGTTTTCTTTATTATTATTATTATTATTATTATTATTATTATTATTATTATTATTATTATTATTTAGACAAAGCTCCAGAATGTCCTGCCTTGTAGTAGTAGTTTCCCCTGTCTGATTTTCTAGGACATTGGAACACTGGCGGAAGGCTTAGCTAGGTCAAAATTCAACCTTTGAAAGCACTATAATAAAATCCTACTAAATGAGAGCATGTGGATCTATACACCAGACTAACACGGGGATATATGGGTAGCGAGAATGTTTTCCCAGGAGATGAGTTCCTTTTGAAACTCTGTGTCTCATGAGCACTTTCAAGTTTCTCAACTTTGTCAAGCAGCTTCATTGGGATGTGTGTAACATTTCCAAAATAATTAAATGGGAACATCAGACTGAAACAACTACAGAGTCTCATGAGAACAATAATTAGACATTTTTCATTGTATACTAAGTTAACTTTCAATTTAAATCCTACATCTAGAAGTCTCTTATAATTATTTGTGTATTTGTTTGTTTGTTTTTTAACTTTGAGTTAGGTAAAGCCTTTTCTCATATGGTAACATAGATGTTTGCACAAATAAAGACAGTCAGGGAGCTGGTAAGATGGCTCAATGGGAAATGGCCCCTATGGCCAATCCTGCTGACATGAGTTTAATCCATACAGCACTGTTGGTGGAACGAGAGACCTGATTTCTATAAACTGTTCTTTAACATCTGCATCAGCAGCATTGTATTGCATATGCAAGTGTGCCCATATGCTTAGGAATAAAATAATTACATTTTAAAACAAAAGTAACCTCATTACAACAAAAAAATTTTTAAGAGATATCATCTGGAAGCAAAAGGCAATATAGAGAATTGAAAAAATTTATAATTTATATAAGTGATAAATGTAATTTATGACTCATCTTTTTTTAACTTAGTAAAAAGGATAACTAAACAGAGATCTTATATATAGCCATATCTTGCATCATGCAAGTGACCAAAGAACATTTCCTACTTACTCACAGAATTGGCCATCAGAAAAAAATGCAAACTAAAATCACAATGTCGTACAACTACTTACAAGTTAAGAAAAATGCTAGTAATTGTTGTCGATGTGGAAAAGTTGGGATCCTTGTATAGCTCCATATTCACATAAAATGTTAGAGCTGCTTTGCAACCCCATCTGTCAGAATTTCATCTTTATCCACAGATTTTCCATATGCCCCAACAACTCCTCTCATATGTATATAGCAGTAGAAATAAGTGTTTGTTCACACAATAGATGCAAGTGGATATTTCTAGAAACAACCTCATAAGTAAATGTCGTATAGTAGAAACTTTCCAAGTGCCCTTCAGATGACAAATGTACAAAATAAACGTCATTTAATACATCCATAAGACAAGAGTACAGTTAATATAATAGTGTAGGATTGGAGAAGTTGTTGCTTTGGCACACAGCTTGGGTTCAGTTTCCAGTACCAGCATGGAAGCTCAGAAACATAACTCCAGTTCCAGGGCTTCTGACTTTTGTTTCTGGACTCTGATGGAATCAGGCATGCTTGCAGGGCAGACAACATATGTCCAAAAAATTCATACACATAAAAATAAAATGAATGGAAAACAGAACTGATGCACATTAAAGCATAAACTCTCTTGGCAATGTTGTCATAAGAGAAACAACAACAAATACAACAACAACAGCAAACAGACAACAGAGTCTCTCTGTCTGTCTCTCTCTCTGTCTCTCTCTGTCTCTCTCTCTCTGTCTCTCTCTCTCTCTCTCTCTCTCTCTCTCACACACACACACACACACACACACACACAAACACACACGTCTTTGCTCACACACATAAACAAACAGAAATTCTGTCCATATAGATCATATATAGGTCATATTTAAGAGGTGCTCAGATTAGGCAAATATGTGAAAACAGAATGTCGATGATGGAGATCAAGCAATTCCAAGAGCTTACTGAGATAACTAGTGAAGTATACAAAGTGAATGGAGAATGTATACATGATATTTTTTTCTTTTTTTTTTTTTTTTTTTTTTTTTTTTTTTTTTTTTTTTTTTTTTTTTTTTTTTTTTTTTTTTTTTTTTTTTAGTTTTGAACTACCTTGTTTTGTTTTGGCCATGGAGGAACTAGTTTGTGAATATTCAAGAAAATAGTGGAGTATGTCAGTGTATAATTTAAATGTATATAGTCAAATGTTTCTTAAAATATATGAAGATGGTATAAATAAAAAGATGAGTATAGACATGTATGAGTATATATATATATATATATACTTACCTTGTAAGTCAGTTACAGAAAATTAAAATAGTGAAAAAATACTTAGTACTTAGTCTATCTATCTATCTATCTATCTATCTATCTATCTATCTATCTATCTATCTATCTAAATATATATTCATGTATATATATATATATATATATATATATATATATATATATATATATATTCATGTATCTATGTATCTATCCATCCATTGATCCATCTATCCATTTATTATCTATCTATCTATCTATCTATCTATCTATCTATCTATCTATCTATCTATCATCTATCTATCATCTATTTGACTTTCAATGCACAGTTTCTCTGCGTATTTCTGGGTGTCCTGGAATTTTCTTAGTAGACCAGGCTGGGCTAAAGGTTAGATATTTGCTTGTCTCTGCTTCCCAAGTGCTGAGAATAAAGTCATGTTCCATCAACTCCCAGATTTGGCACCTATGCCATCTCTTATATAGATTAAATTTGAAATTTTCAATGTATAATGTTTCTAAAACTTAATTTTTTACTTATTATATGCATAAATAAAAATGACTAGTTTCCCAACTACATAGTTACCAGAAAACAACACTAAATAAGATTGACAGAGGATGCAATAAAATTACTATCATGGGAATAACAAGATAATTCTAATTAAGAAATAACGGTTGTTTATTTGTGAGGAAAGCTATTTTCTAGTCTATAAAATTTATGCAAAATGACATCAATGAAGAGGCATCCAATATTCCAAGTAACTTTAAAATTATAGTTAACATCTCTAGAATGTCATAATTTTTCAAGGCATTTTGAAGTTATAATTATAGTATTTAAACAAATTTAGAAATAAAATTTTGATGTGCAGCCTGTACATTGTATATGTTGTATGATTAATTAGATCTAGAGAATTTCCAAATGATGAAGACATTGCTTTTTATTGTTCTCTTCTTACTAAATGAGGAGTGAAATAGAAGTTACATTCTCTGTGCCATCTCCACTAGGGATCTCTTGATTTTTATTTATGCCCATTTGTGTTTGTGTGTGTGTGTTATTTAAAATTGTATAAGTGCAGAGATGTGAGATTAGGGAATCAAAACACCAATCTCCCAAGGCTTTATCATCCACATGCAATCTCATCTCAGAATCCATGGTTGTTCCAACTGTTGATTTATCATATTTGAGACATCTGACACCTGTTTGTTGCTCTTTAAAATAAGTCTTGATTTGCTACGCAGTCCAGCTCACTGGCATGATTTATAGCTAGACAGTTTCATTCAACATACAAATGTTATTACCTAGTTCCAAATGTGTACCACTTACATTTCAGACATTGCTAACAAATTAAAGTAATGAAGAGAGAGAAAGCAAAAAGGTTGGAAGTACATGGTTGGTGCATGTCAGGCCTCTCGGTTAGGAGTCCCAGATGCTTCTCATGAACAGGAACACCCCGGATATATAACAAAGATACAAGGAAATATATTTGTAGATGCACCCCTATTGAAATTAAATTTTACTCTTTTTTCTCTGCTTCAGCACTCTCTCTCCCTCTTCTCTCTCTCTCTCTCTCTCTCTCTCTCTCTCTCTCTCTCTCTCTCTCTCTCTCTCTCTCTCTCTCCTTTATCAATAATTGCTTTAGGACTCAGATGCAGTCATCTGTGAACACTACTAACATGGCAACAAAGATCCCCCAAAGATCATGCTGGACCTGAGCCTGTTGGCATGGCTGTAATCTGCTGCTGGTGTCTTCACCAGTATAGAAACAAGCCACAAATAATACATAATATTCTCTCTCTCAATCTCTCTCTCTCTCTCTCTCTCTCTCTCTCTCTCTCTCTCTCTCTGTGTGTGTGTGTGTGTGTGTGTGCATGCATGTGTTTGAGAATAAATTCTGAAATATCTCAGGAAATATTAATTGTTAATATGTTTTCTACCTTTTAACCAGCTCACAACTCAAAATGTAATTGTTTAGATACAATTATTTTCTTGGGATTTTTAACAATAAGCTTATGATGTTAAATTAAAAACATCAATGATAGAAAGAAAAATGTAAAAATACACATACATATTCACTCCTACTCAAGCCAATCTGTCACTTTAATCCTTTAGTAAAGAGTGTCTCTCAGAAAAAATATTCTGAGGTGGGAATATTTGTTAACTGCATTCATTTACAAAGACTAAAATATTTAAAAGAAGGAAGAAGTATCTTGTTTCTCCATAAGAACTGTTATTTTCCATGAAATTTATGTGGCAGGGTTCAACTCTGTGTAACATATGAATATGATGGGATCACAGATCTGGAATGACTGTGATAGCAATTATTGCAAGGATTTCCACAATTTGTGGAAAGATTTAAAATGTCCAAAATACCTGAGGATATGAACTCATGTTATCTTTTTTTTCTCTTTTAATGGATATTTCATTTATTTACATTTTAAATGTTATCCCCTTAGACGGATTCCCCAGGAAACCTCCTATCCCAACCATCTACCCCCTGCTTCTATGAGGGTGTTTCTTTACCTACCCATCCACACCTGCCTCCCTGCCCTGTAATTTCCCTACACCAGGGTATCAAGCCTTCACAGAAACAATGGCCTCTCCTCCCATCAATGCCTGACAAGGCCATCCTCTGCTACATATGCCTCTGAAGCCATGTGTACACTTTGGTTGACAGTTTAGTACCTGGAAGATCTGGGGGGCGGGGGGCAGATGGGAGGGAGTGTGGTTGGTATTGTTGTTCTTCCTATGGGGTTGCAAACCTCTTCAGCTCCTTTCTTTTATTCCTCCACTCTGGTCTCTTTGTTCATTCCATTGATTGGCTGCAAGCATCTGCCTCTGTATTTGTCAAGTTCTGGCAGAGCCTCCCAGGAGACAGCTATATCAGGTTCCTGTCAGCAAGCACTTCTTGATTTCTGCAATAGTGTCTGGGTTTCCTGATTGCATATGGGATGAATCTCCAGGTGGGGCAGTCTCTGGATGGCCTTTCCTTCAATCTCTGGTCCACACTTTGTCTCTCTATTTCTTCCTGTGAGTATTCTGTCCCCCCTTCTAAGAAGTACCAAAGCACCCACACTTTTGTCTTCTTTCTTGAGCTTCATGTGGTCTGTGAATTGTAACCTGGGTGTTCAAAGCTTTTGGGCTAATATCCACTTATCAGTGAGCGGTTTATCTCACTCAGGATAATATTTTCTAGTTCTATCCATTTGCCTAAGAATTTCCTGAAGTCATTGTTTTTATTTTCTGTATCTATTCCTCTGTTGTAGGATATGTGGATTCTTCTCAGATTCTGGCTATTATAAATAATGCTGCTATGAACATAGTGGAGAATGTGTCCTTGTTATATGTTGGAGCATCTTTTAGGTATATGCCCAGGAGTGGTATACCTGGGTCCTCAGGTAGTACTATGTCCAATTTTCTGAGGAACCACCTGATTGATTTTCAGAGTGGTTGTACCAGCTTGCAATCCCACCAACAATCAAAAGTGGCATTCTTGCCGGGCGTGGTGGCGCACGCCTTTAATCTCAGCACTCGGGAGGCAGAGGCAGGCGGATTTCTGAGTTTGAGGCCAGCCTGGTCTACAGAGTGAGTTCCAGGACAGCCAGGGCTACACAGAGAAACCCTGTCTCGAAAAACCAAAAAAAAAAAAAAAAAAAAAAAAAAAAGTGGCATTCTTTCTTCACATCCTTGTCAGCAGCTGCTGTCACTGCCTGAGATTTTGATTTTACCCATTCTTCCTGGTATCAGGTAGAATCTTAGGGTTGTTTTGACTTGCTTTTCCCTGATAACTAAGGATGTTGAACATTTCTTTAGGTGCCTCTTGGCCATTTAATATTCCTCAGTTGAGAATGACTTAAGTGACTCCAAAAATTCTGCCAGAGAACTCCCAAACCTGATAAACAACTTCAGAAAAGTGGCTGGATAGAAAATTAACTCAAACAAATCAGTAGCCTTCCTCTACTCAAAGGATAAACAGGCTGAGAAAGAAATTAGGGAAACAACATCCTTCACAATAATCACAAATAATACAAAATACCTTGGTGTGACTCTAAACAAGCAGGAGAAAGACCTGTATGACAAGAACTTCAAGTCCCTGAAGAAAGAAATTGAAGAAGATCTCAGAAGATGGAATGATCTCCTATGCTCAGAAATTGTCAGGATTAATACAATAATCCTGGACATCTTGCTGAAAACAATCTACAGACTCAGTGCAATCCCCATCAAAATTACAACTCATTACTTCAAAGAGTTAGAAAGAGAAATTTGCAAATTCATTTGGAATAACAAAAACCCAGGATAGTGAAAACTATTTTTAACAATAAAAGAACTTATGCAGGAATCACCATCCCTAACCTCAAGCTGCATTACAAAGCAATTGTGATTAAAAAAAAAAAAAAATGTATGCTACTGGTACAGGGACAGTGGAATTGAATTGAAGACCTAGAAAGGATCCCACCCACCTATGTTAACTTGATATTTGACAAAGGAGCTAAAACCAACCAGTGAAAAAAAAAAGACAGAATTTTCAACAAATGGTGCTGGCATAACTGGAGGTCAGCATGTAGAATAATGCAAATCAATTAATTCTTATCTCCTTGTACAAAGCTCAAGTCCAAGTGGATCATGGACCTCCACATAAAACCAGATTCACTGAAACTAATAGAAGAGAAAGTGGGGAAGAGACTCAAACAAATTGGAACAGGTGAAAATTTACTAAACGGAACACAACAATAGACAATTGGGACCTCATAAAATTACAAAGCTTCTGTAAGGCAAACAACACTGTCAATAAGACAAAATGGCAACCAACAGATTGGGGAAAGTTCTTTATCAATTCTATATCCAATAGAGGGATAAAATCCAACACATACAAAGAACTTGGAGAAGCCAGACTCCAGAAAAACAAATAACACTATTTAAAAAATGGGGAACAGATCTAAACAAATAACTCATATTTTCAAACATTAACTTGGATTGGTTTCTCACTAGCTTCTGGACAATTATATTTCATAATGAATAATAAAGTAAGAGAGTCCAACCCACATCTTATAGATAATTTATGTCCATTAAGCACAAAGAAATCTCCTGCTTTGTTATATTCAAACTTCCTGAATACTCTCCCCTTCACTGTCAGTAGAAATAAATCTTGCTCCAGCTTACAGGCCCCAGTGATGAAACTGGGTGTGACTAACTTGATTTAATATTATACAGCAAAACAACCCACTATTTAAGGATTTGACAATATCTGGCAGGTTTATAGGATATAACTCCAATTGAATTTTTTTTCCTGATGGTACTGAAGGGGTGAACTGACAGATTTGAGCTGTTTCTAGACACAAATATGGAGCAGAGGACTGCAGCAGATCTTGTGGATCTGAACATGAACTTCAAATCCAACCAGAAAAGATCAAGTTTTATCAGCCCCATCTTCATTCAACCATTGATTCTGCCAACAGCTTCAGGGACTGTATAACCAGAGTCATCTTCATTTGAGCTCAAACATCACATTGCATACACAGATAATATTCAGATAGGCTCTTCAACCCACATTAATTCTGAGCCAACCAGTGTGGAATGAGTCTATCTATCTATCTATCTATCTATCTATCTATCTATCTATCTATCTATCTACCTACCTACCTACCTACCTACCTACCTACCTACCTACCTACCTATAATGTCCTATTGTCCTATTGCCAGATTGACAGTGTCCTTTGCCTTACAGAACCTTTTCAGTTTCATGAGGTCCCATTTGTCAATTGTTAAACTTAGATACTGAGCCATTGGTATTCTATTCAGTAAATTACCCCCTGTGGCAATGTGTTTCAAGCTATTTCCCACTTTTCTTCTGTTAGATTCTATGTATCTCATTTTATATTGGGGTCCTTGATGCACTTAGACTTGAGGTTTGTACAAGGTGATAATTATGGATCAATTTGCATTCTTCTACATGCAGACTATCAGTTAAATGATTACATTTTATATTTTTCCACGGAATGGTTTTGGCATCTTTGTCAAATATTGTGTCCATAGGTGTGTTAATTTATTTTGAGTCTTTAATTCTATTTCATTGATGAATCTATCTGTTTCTGAACCAGTACCATGCAGTTTTATCACTATTTCTTTGTCGTACAACTTGAGATCAGGAATGGTGATTCTCTCAGAACTTCTTTTATAGTTGAGAATTGTTTTCACTATCTTTTGTTTTTTGTTTTTCCATGTGAAGTTGAGAATTGCTTTTTCCATGTCTGTGAAGAATTGTATTGGAATTTTGCTGGGGGTTGCATTAAATCTGTAGATTGCTTTTGGAACCAAATACAGAAATTAAAAAATGAGCTACAGAGCTAAACAGAGAATTCTCAACAGAAGAGTCACCAATGGCCAATAAGCACTGAAAGAAATGGGTGACATGCTGGTGAGGATGTGGAGAAAGAGGAACATTCCTCTATTGCTGGTGGGATTACAAAATGGTACGACTGCTCTGGAAATCAATTTAACAGTTCCTCAGAAAACTGGAAATAGTTCTACTTGAAGATCCATCTATACAACTCTTGGGCATATACCCAAAAGATGCTCCACTATACCACAAGAACGTGTATTTTACTATATTCATAGAAGTCTTATTTGTAATAGCCAGAGACAGCCCAGATGCCTCTCAAAAAAATGAGTACAGAAAATATAATTCATTTACACAGTGGAATACTATTCAGCAATTATGAGGACATTATAAATTTTGCAGGCAAATAGATGGAAATAGAAAAAAATCACCCTGACAAAGATAACCCAGACCCAAAAGGACATACATGCTATATATTTACTAAGTGGACATTAGCCAACAAGTACAGATATACCCTCACAGACTGTAAAATCTTTAACAAGAAGGAAGGCCCAAGTGGGGATTCTTCAATCCCATTTAGAGTATAGCAAAAATATCATGGGAGGGACAAGGAGGGAGGGACCTTGGTGGGAGATGAGAGGAGGATTGGGTGAGGGGGGGCAGGACCAGATATGGGGGGTGACAGAAGAAAAACCAAGAACATGAGGAGAATGAATAGAAATATGCAGGTTTATGGGGTGAGGTATAGGGGAACCTCTAGAAAGTACCAAAGGTCTGTGATATTAGAGACTCCCAGGATTCAATAAGGGAATAACCTTAGCTGAAATGGCCAACACTGGGGAGATGGAACCTCTGGTAGATAGAGTGGTTCCTCGGTGGAGAGATGGAACCATCTACTTACCATCTACATTTTGACCCAGAATTGCTCCTATCTAAATGAAAAGTAGGGGGAAAGGGAAGCAAAGATTGAAGGTAAGGACATCCAGTTACTGGCCCAACCTGGGGCCCACCATATTGGCAAGCACAAACGCTTGAAACTATTACTGATGCTATCTTGTGCTCGCAGACTGGCCTAGCATGGCTGTCCTCGGAGAGGCTCTACCAGCAGCTGACTGAGATAGATGCAGATACTTACTCCAACCATTGGACTGAAGTCAGGGACTGCTATTGAAGAGTTAGGGGAAAGATTGGAGGAGCTGAAGGGGATGGTAACCCCATAGGCAGATGAACAACTGGATACCTGGGAGCTGCCAGAGACTAAGCTAACAACCAAAGATTTTACATTGGCTGGTCCACTGGCAGCAGGGCATATGTAGCAGAGTCCTTCCTTGTCTGGCCTCAGTGGGAGAAGATGGGCATAATTATTCAGAGACTTTATGCCCCAGGGAAGGGAAATACTGGGGGAGTCAGAGGTGGGTTGAGTGAGTGAGTGAAGGGGTGGGGGGTAAAGGAGGGCCAGTGGATTGAGAAGCAACCTCTCAGAGTCAAAGAGGAGGGGAGACTCTAGCAGGGGCACTGGTAATAGGGGAAATATTTGGAATGTATATAAATGCAATAATTTGATAAAGAAGGAAAAAAGTAAACAAAATAATTATTGCTTGAATATCAAAACATTACTTCAAAAGACTGAATCCTAATGTAATTCTATCTATCTATCTACCTATCTATCTATCTATCTATCTATCTATCTATCTATCTATCTATCTATGTATCTATGGCTTCCAAGAATATAGTCATATTTATAAACCTGAAAATAGGTAAACCAGGGAACTAGAGATTATTTATTGATAACCATTCAGATGATACATCATTCTTTACTCTTTTATATTTATGATATCTGATAATTTGTAGATGTGATAACTTTATTCCAATTTTAGAGATGAAGTAGCATTTATGTGAGATGAACCAGCTTAAAGACAGATATAATTCAGACAGGAAGATCAGTGTTCTTGACAATGGGTACATTAATAAACTGAACAGCCCAGCATGATATGGTTTCTGATCACTATTTTATTGGTGATCACATGTTTTAAATAGGAATTGCTTTGGGAATTTTATATGTCAACCTGACTGAACTGTTGGCTATCCAAATATTAAGCTTATAATTATTGTGTATGTATCTGTATAATTCACACACACAATTTCTTGAGTTTTTCATTGGTCAAAACTAATAAAGATGTATATGAACAGGTTTCATACTTTTTGTAGGTAAAAGAGTTTCAATGATCTCAAATATCATAAAATTAAACAGGCCTCCCTTCTTGTTTAGTTACTTAGTGTCTGTGGAATATAACATGGTACCTGTATTTTATGGCTAATATATACTTATAAATGAGTCCATATCATATGTGTCCTTTATTGACTGGGGTACCACACTCAGGATAATCTCAAATTCCACCCATTTGTTTACAAAACTCATAATCTCTTTGTTTTTCATAGCTGAAGAGTATTGCATTGTACAGATGTATCACATTTTCTTTATCCAATTTCAGTTGACAGACATCTAGGTTGTTTCCATTTTCTGGTTATTACCAATAAAGTTTCTATGAACAGAGATAACCTAAGTCTTTGTAGGGTGTTGGAGCATCTTGTGGCTATATGGCCAGGAATGGTATAGCTGAGTCTTGAGTAAGAACTATTCTTAATTTTCTGAGAAAATGACAAATTGATTTCCCAAGTGGTTAAAAAGTTTGCACTCCCACAATCAATAAAAGACATTCCCATTGCTCCACATCCTTGCTTGAATCTCATTTAGAAGGTGTAATAAAATAATCACAAAAGGCAGATAGGAGGAGGGAACTGAGAGGGAGGTGGCATGGGGAGGGAAATGCAGGGTCAGGATCAGGTGTGGGGAAGGACAAGATAGATGACCAGTTAGCCATGAAAATGAAAGACAACCTGCAACTGATGAATTTGATGAAGTAGGGTCTTGTCCAGATCAAGACAGAGACTTGGTATAAGGGAGGAACCTACAAATCAATGGGTGTAACCTTAGCTGTGAATCACTGCATTTGAGATATGGAGCCTAAAGAGGCCATCTCCTGTAGCCAAGCAGGAACATGAGTGGAGTGATATAGACACCAACACACAAACAAAATTTCCAAACCAAATTTTATCCTGTCCATAGGAATTGTAGGCATGCAAAAGGGAGCAGAAACTGAGGGAATGACCAAGCAATAACCAGTCCAACTTGAGAATCATCCTATAGGCAAGCACCAACTCCTAACACTATTAGTGATTACTCTATTATGCTTGCAGGCAGGAGTTTGTTGTCCTCTGAGAGTCTCCACCCAGCAGCTAACTCAGACAGATACAGACACCCAGAGCCAAACAAGTGGATAGAGCTTGGGGACTCTTAAGGTTGAATGGGAGGAAGGACTGTGGGCCCCAAAGGGAATAGGAACTCCACAGGAAGAATAACAGAGCCAACTAGCCTGGACCAATGGGGCTCTCTGAATCTGAACCAACAAACATAGAACATATATGGGCAGACCTATTAGCTGTATGTTCCAGATGTCTAGCTGGATTGTCATGTCAGTCCTGAACAAGTCTAAGGGGGCTATCTTAATAGTTATTACCTCCACATTGGATGTTCTTCTACCTGTGTGGCCTTGTCTGGGCTAAGTAGGAAAGGACACACATGGCCTCACAGATACTCAAATGGCCAGGATTGGGGAATCCCCAGGGGCTCCCACCCACTCAGAAACTAAATTTTACTTCTAAATTCCTTGGAACTCTCTCATTGCTTCAAATTGCTTTGAGATATTTATATCTTTCTTGTGTTGGTTTGTATAGACTATAAACATAGATAGAAAATCACTTGGAATATTGGACATTTCTTCTTCAGCAGTATTGTTTTCTGTAAATCACATAGACTAGAGGAATTTTAGCTCTGAAAATAAATGACTTCATTACTTAGTTATAAAATCCTATTTTTCATATCTTTTCCATTAATCAAAAACTTGCAGATATTTCTCCACAGTACCACACCTTCCTCTGTATAGCTTCTAATTCATATATCTTAAAAGTTTTCACATACAACATTTGTTTTGCATTATTTTTTTTCTTTGTGGTTCCTTTTCTCATTATCTTAACAGGGAAAATTAAAAGAAGCATGAGTTACTACATCAGTTAGTATAAATCAGCTAAGGGGAGGACACTTGTCACCTTCCATTATGTCACCATTTCCACAGCTCCACAGAAAATAGCTCTAAAATCTCTGGAGCATTAGTGACAGATAGTAAGTAATTCTTTGAAATTTTGTATGGTATGATTTTAGTAAGTCCTAAAGGGATTTGTCCACTCCATGATATTAAACCCGTATTCTTCCTCATTTCTGAAGAAGGTCATTCCTTCCTACATATAAAGATTGCTCACTTAAATTCTGTGCATTCCTAAAGAAAATATCCTAAATAACCCAATATGAAAAATTTTAAATTGCAGTAGTCACACTTCCCCAAATTAGAAATTATCAATAGTTCATATTTTATATTGATAGCAAACTAATTATATGAAATTAATGTATTATAATAGGTGATATTTTAGGATTTGTGGCCTCAGGCAAACTAACTTTTCCTTATTTTATAGTTTAACTTATCTAAAATTGTGAACAGTGTTGCTATGTCATGGAATTTCTGTACCAACTGAATCAATGCAAGGAATAATGGCTGTCATATAGAAAGAGTCAATTGTTAAGTCTTAAGTAATATTCTAGTGACTTAGAGCTACAAACAAGTATATGAATTCTTTTCAGCATAAATACTATGCTAATCTTCAAATCTGGATTTAAACACACAGAAAGCACAGTAAGAAATTCAGTGGCAGATTGTCTCAATGATGCTTTGCATAATGAAATAGAATTCAAATTTGTACTCAGCAAGACTCAATTCCATTGGAATATTAAGCAGAAGGTAAATAATTTCATCTACATCCAAGAGAAATAGTCTGTGTTTAACATAATCTAACAATTCAGTTTTTATTTTATATAGGTTATTATTTGGCCATGACCTGCATTTTACAAGATGATGGTCTGTGAGTAGAATTTGAGTAACTATGCAGGAAAACATTATGATTCTTAGAAATATTCACAATCAAAAAAATTCACAATTATTTGCAACTCCTTTCTTCTCAGAATATAATGAAGAATTTAAACACCTATAGCATGGATGACAAGTAATTCAGAAGGTAAAGATATGTCCTGTATATGACTTCTGAAGTACTGCAGCTTCTTACAAAATGGTATGTGCTATGGAGAGGGAAAAGACATTTGTCTAAACAGAGATTCCATCCTTTAACCCCACATAGTCCCACATTATGATGTGAAAATAGGTAGTTCATCAACAGACTCCACGTGGTTTCCTGAAAATATATATACTGATAAAAGAGTTTGGGAGCACGAGACATGGCTCATCATTTAAGGGCATGCATGGTTCTAGCAGAAAACCTGAGCTAAGTCCCAAGCACTCTTAGAGGGGTCTCACAATTGTCTGTAACTCTTGTTCCAAGAAATCCAACACCCCTGGCATCTGTAGGCACCTCTACTCACATTCACACACACACACACACACACACACACACACACACACACACACACACACACACACACACGACCCACATGTACATGAATGCATTTCCATCCACTAAATTTTAGTAGTAAATCTATCTAGTTTGGTTTCTGTTCTTTTGAAAACATTCCTATGCTTAGATATATTGCACTGTACTTTTAGTTTCTATCTCCAGCCTCAATTCGATTATGTCTTTTCCTCTTAGTGAAGAGGCTTCCTTCATATCCATTCATTTTAAGGTTAAGATTTTGCATATAGAAGAAAGAGAAAATATTTGTCATTTGACTCATCATTTCATTGGCTTGATTAGCCTTAGATCTTCTGGCTTTCTAGTAAATACCAAAATTTCATTCTTTTAGTAGCTGAATAATATAAATGAATAATATAACTTCCTTATATTTATGCCACATTTTTTTTTCAACTTTTATTAGATATTTTCTTCATTTACATTTCAAGTGTTATCCAGCAAGTTCCCTATATCCTCCCCCCTCCCGGCCCTGCTACCCTACCCACCCGCTCCCACCCCCTGGCCCCGGTGTTCCCCTGTATTGGGGCAAATAAAGTCTGCATAACCAAGGGGCCTCTCTTCCCACTGATGGCCAACTAGGCCATCCTCTTCTATATATGCAGCTAGAGACACGAGCCCNATATCAGTCCCCTATCTGATTTAGGATTGGTGAAGATCCTTTCCCAGTCCGTTGGTGGCCCTTTTGTCCTGTTGACAATATCTTTTGTCTTACAGAAGCTTTGCAACTTTATGAGGTCCCATTTGTCAATTCTTGATCTTACAGCACAAGCCTTTGCTGTTTTGTTCAGGAATTTTTCCCCAGTGCCCATATCATCGATATGCCACATTTTTTTACATGTTTATCTCCTGTTCAACCTCTAGGCTGATTTCAAGACTTAACTTGTGAATAGTGCTGCAGTAACCTGAGTGTGTATGAATCTTTGTTATGTGAAGTCTTAGTATTCTCCTATCACATAGGAGTGGGATACCCCCTTAGGATATAGTTCTATTAAACAAAGCTGCTATGAATTCTGGGATGGATCAGGTCTCATATAGTTACAAAAGTTAGTTTCTTACCTGAAATCTGAGAGTTCCTCAAGCCTGACTCTGAGGCTAGGCAATGTACTAAAGTAGAAAAAGAATGTAAAATATGATGTTTAATTAGGTTTTGATTGTTCTTCTAACAATTAGCTTGATGAGCATGCCTTGCTAAGTCATGTACCTTATTCTAGATATAAAGTCCAGACTATGGGATGTTTTTACAAATCCTTCCCTTAAGTCTCAGGAACCTATGTGGAAAGAGAGGCAGAATAATCCAAAAGTCATGGCTGATTCCAAAGAAACAGCTGATTTCAGACACAAGAGAGCTGATACACATAAAATTCTAGAGATAATTACAGCATCTACAAGACCACATAAGCTTAAATCTGGCAAATCCCAGAGAACTGAAAGTTGATACAGTATCTTACCTATAATCCAGAAGCTACAATAATTGATACCTGCTAAGAAAGAGCCAATCTGTTTTCTCCAACGGAATATCACTGCATATATCAATCATACTTTGGTGAAGGGTCCAGGACCAGGGTTGGCCCTACAAAACAGACTTCATGTTCTTGTATGTGTTTTCACTTTGGTTTTATTTTTAAGGTTTTTGTTTGTTAGTTTTGTTTCGTTTTCTGTTTTCCAGTATTTAGTATTTTAAAAATCTTATTAGGTTTTTGTTGTCTGAATTTGAGTTATTTTAAAGGGTAGTTTTGAGTATTTGAGAGATGAGCTTTCAACACAGTGAGAAAAGTGGAGAGATACATACATACAGAGACA
This sequence comes from Mus minutoides, assembly GCA_902729485.2. NCBI lineage: Eukaryota > Metazoa > Chordata > Mammalia > Rodentia > Muridae > Mus > Mus minutoides. The sequence continues at coordinate 91,943 of LR750667.1, forward strand.
AATACACACACAGAGAGAGAGAGAGAGAGAGAGAGAGAGAGAGATCATGAAGTTGGAAGAGGGTGTGTAGAGTGATCAAGAAGACCTGGGAAGAATTGAGAGAATGGTTAAGACTATGAAAGTGTGTGTGTGTGTGTGTGTGTGTGTGTGTGTGTGTGTGTGTGTTTGTGTGTGAGTGTGTGTGTGTGTGTGTGTGTTTGTGTGTGTGTGTGTGTGTGTGTGTGTGATCTGTGTACATTATATGATATATGCTATATGTATATTATTGAAATAACAAAAGGAGAGAAGTTGAATTTTACAATTTTTATCTGGACTATCTGGCAACATGCAAAAAGATCATCAAATACCTTTGCAACATACTGAAAATATTATCAAAAGGAATGTCCATATTATTATTTTTCATTACTATTATACATTGACTTTAAGGAGAAGTATAGGGCCAGTAGTACTTAGCAAATACAAGTACCAATCCCTTTCAAGTAAAGAGTATTAGGAAATCAATTCTTACATCTTTAGTGGCTGAATTAATAGTAAAGATTTTTATGGCACCAGTAAAGACTGAGTTGAGCTGAGGTTACAGGCATATTTTTCCCAGTGCTTTCTAAGCATTAGAATCACCTAGGAGTTTTTAAAAATATGCATGCACAAGTCTAATTTGAGACCAATTAAAACATAATCTTTGCATATGGAAGGAATCCTATGCCAGTTTATTATAGGGAGAGTCAAATTAAGTATATGAAAACATTTGAATTCCTGGCTGATTTGTGTACGTAGGTGAGTTGGGATGAAAATACCACCACCAGTCATTGTCTGTAGCTTTTATACACACACATGAACACACACATACACACACACACACACACACACACACACACACACACAACAATTTTTTTTACCCTTATCTGCTGACTGCTCTTAGTCCTACATTTGGATCAAATAAGAAGGTTTACTTACTTTTCAAAGTTAACCAAAACAGGTGGTCTTTTTCTTAGTTATTACATAATGACATTATCATTTATCACCTACATCAACCACACTCCCATGTAGAATGTGAGCATTTCCCCCATCACTCTCTTTTAACATCACTAGATGAGTATTTGAGAATGTATTCAAAACTATTTAAAACATTCAAAGTTAAGATCACCCTGACATTGTCAGGTAAAAATAAAAAGTGAAAGAAAAGAGAGTGTAATTTGCTTATGCTTTTCATCATACGGTACTATTTCTTCCAGGTTTAAGGACAAACATCTCCTTCTTTTCAAGGTGTGAGGGCTGAAAATGTGTGGGAGTTGCAGCATGGGGCTGAGTTAGCACTCCCATCACCTAGATGCAGTCTTTCTTCCATCTTCATGGAAACTCCTATTAAAAGTAAATTTGTGTGACTTTCGTGTCTTCTTATAGTAGAAGCATCCATGTCCACCAAGTTAGAGGAGTGTTGAGATGATTGATTGACAGGAAAAGCATGCTGAGATCCAAGTTTCATCTAGTCTGCTATGCAATAAAGTATGTGTTATGTTGGTTCTTGTCAGTTTTCAGCTCCAGTGATGAGAGAGTGTTTTGTTCACACACTGGAGAGTGAAATTATAGCCTTATTCATGCAAGGCAAATGCTTTACCATTGAAGTGCACTCCTGCTTCCTTCTTTTCCCTTTTATTTTGAGTCTCACTATAACGTGTAAGCTGATCCTGATGTTGGAATGTATCTGCCTTAGCCTTCAAAGTAGTTGAGATTAAGCCCTTTACTACTATGTCCAATAAGTCACTTCAATGCCTTACTTAGGCTTTTTGTGTATGAGGGATGTCTAGAAATAAAGTAGCATGAGATGAAAGGATAGTACACACCAACAAGAATGAGCCAGTCTCCTTGTGCATTTATGGAAGGGAAAACTTTCAAGTTTTCGATTTCCTAATGAGTAATCAGAAAGGGAAACATGTTTATTGGCTTACTCCTTTCTGCACATTGACATGGCCAAGGGAGCATCTCTGAAGGCTCTTCATCTCCATGCCTCCATATTTAAGTCATGGTTTTCCAAGAAGCCAGAACAGCTGCAGAAGCTCTTCATCACAAGAACGTGCTTCAAAACAACATTTGAGAGTCTGTACATTTTTTGAGCAGTGGAGAAAAATCACAGACTGTGTGGTCATGAGATTAAAAAACTCCACAATTTTCTTGAAACATATCTCTTTTTGGATAAAATAAATGTTATGAATTTAAGACCACACAAGGTAGATGACAGAATTGTAGAAACTAAAAGAGCTGTGTCAAGAGACAAATCTAAGAGATCAGGCAATGGCCTAATTATGAGAAAGGACCCTGTTGGTGATGTTAAAGAAGACACATAAGAACATCAACTAGGGGATTAATTTGAGCAGTATGGAAAAACTGAAGTGATGAAATCATGGCTGGCAGAGGCAGAAAAAAAAATGAGCAGTTTTGCTTTTGTTACTTTTGGTGACCATGACTGCATAGGTAAGACTGTTATTCAGAAACATCATAGTGTGAATGGCCATGACTGTGAAGTAAGGAAAACCCTGTTGGAGCAAGAGATGGCAGTTGCCTTATCCACCTGAAGAGGTTGAAGTTATTCTAGAAATTTTGGTGGAGGTCATGGAGTTGTTTTTTGTTTTGTTTGTTTGTTTGTTTGTTTGTTTTTGTTGTTTTTGTTTTTGTGGCAATGACACTTTTGGTCATAGAAGAAACTACAGTGATTATGATGTCTTCAATGGCTGCCATGGTGGATAAGCCAGCAGGTATAATACCTATAAAGGATTTGATAATGTTGGAAATAATCTTGGAGGTGGTGAAAGCTACAGTAATTTTGACAATTATAATAATCAGTCTTCACATTTTAGAGCAATGCAGAGAGGTTCTGCCCCTTGCAGGGGTGGAGGCTAGAGGTTTGTGAAACCATGAAAGGAAGATGGCTATGATGGTCTAGCAGTAGCAGTTGTGGAAGATCACAGTTACTGCCAGGAACTTAAGCTTAGTAAGAGAAAAGAGTCAGAAAAGTGATGGGGAGTTTACAGGTTACAATAGATTTAAAAGCTCATCCACCAGCCAAGCACAGTGGTAGCAGAGACTTACCTTATAAGAAGACATGCTTTAGAAAATACTGGAGAGTATTGAGGAATAAACAATTGGAAAAAAAAAAGAGAAACTTCAGAACTGTATTTGATGTGACTAATTGCAAAACATGTATGTTAGCTACTCTTCTGTGGAAAATGTAAAGCTTTCTGATAAATGGTTTACTCTTAACCTTCATTCACCCATCTTGTTGATTGCTAAATGTAATAGACTGCTCATGGCACTAAAAATGTGCCTTTAAGAAATAAAAACAGCTGGGCATGGTGGTGCACGCCTTTAATCCCAGCACATGGGAGGCAGAGGCAGCAGGATTTCTGAGTTTGAGGCCAGCCTGGTTTACAAAGTGAGCTCCAGGACAGCCAGGGCTATACAGAGAAACCCTGTCTCAAAAAAAAAAAAAAAAAAAAAAAAAAAAAAAAAAAAAAAAAAAAAAAAAAAAAAAAAAAAAAAAAAAAAAAAAAAAAAAGAAAAGAAAGAAAAGAAAAAAAATATATAAACAAAAATGGGAAAGGCATGACTCTGGTGGTTTTTACCATGACACAACAAAGTATATCCAAAAATTAAAGAAAGATTAATCAAGAAGGCAATGTGAAACTGAATCTTTTAGAACGTCCTTGTGGGACACACAGACATATGGAACGACCTGGGGAGGGAGGAAATAGTTGTTGTCATATGGGTCCTGTACTTTGGAGAAGGAGAGTAGAAAAGATTATGGGGTTTTTTGTATTGATGATATTTTCAAGATAGAGCAAAGAGCCCATTCTGTACTCCAACAGTGACATTAAAATATGCCTAATGCCCAACTTTTAGGGTAATGAATGTATTTTGTTTTACATTTCAGGTATGGAGCTACTTTTGAGTATGTATTTTAAAAATCATGTAAGGATGCATCTGAGTTCATTTTCTACTGCCCTAATTAAATACCAAAAATGGGTCTCTCACATCAGAAAAGAGGCTTTAGCTGCTACAAGGTTTTTCAGTATAAATATTTAAGATTGAACAGTGTCATATTCTCATTCTTCTATGAGGGACACATGACAGATGGTATCACAAGGGTAGCAGTCACATGTCCACACAGAAAGCCATAGAGATTCAGAATAAAGGCCTTATCTTTTTTTTAATACTTTTACTTATTTGTGCATTATTTGTTTAGGTAAATGAATGCCACGCCTTATATATTGCAGTCAGAGGACAATTATCCTATTACACAATGTGGGCCCTGTGGTTTCTAGGCTTCTTAGCTGGCCTCTCTACCTGATGAACCACCATGTGTCCCATATTCTTGTTTTATAACAAGATATTCTTACAGGTACTAATCAGTGCGTCATGAGAGTATATTAATAACTACTGATAACCCAATTATTTGCATCCAAGACTGACTTCTGCCATATACCTAAGAACATTATACTGGGGACATGTCAGCCCGACCTGAGCCTTTAGGTGGTAAGTCAAATCTGAACCATACAAACACATCAGAGGAAAATGACACAAGGAGGTACAACACCATATATTACGGAAAACAAGGGACATTGCTGAGAAATGTTTCATATTAAAAATGATGATAGCAATGTAAGATATCTAGGGACCAATGAAATGGGGAAATAGTTCTATGTGAATGCTGAAAATAAGAAGAGATTTAATGACAAGCCTATTTCACCTTAACCTAAAAGAATACCTCTCAATACTAGAGGTATTCCAAGCAAGAAAACCTGAGCCACTACTTCCAATTAACCTCTTGTTAAGTTTGTAGGCACAAAAGTCCAAATGGTATTAAACTAGGTTTACTCAAGCCCTGTGCAAATAAACGACAGCCTGTGGGTAGCTCTGTCCAACATATGCATCCACTCAGAATGGCAATGATGAAAGATCCTAGCTAGAGCTCAGTAGAAGAATAACCTTCGTCAAGGGCTGAAAGAAATTCGGCATCTTTGTACTACCTCTCGATACATCCTTTCAATTAAAAGCTTATATTGAAGTGAAGGTTCTCTGAAATATGAAGCCTTGACCTTGTTACCAAAAGGATAGCATTTAAAGAGCTCTTGATTGGAAACTTCTGGCAAGAGACTTAATATCACTTTTCCCTCTGAACATTACAACTCACAGAGCTCAGGCTTGTTTTTACAATTGCATCATTGAATTTTTTTCTTAGGAGTCTTAAGGTAAAATAGAGCTCCTAAAATTCTACATTTTACAGAAAACTCACATGTATTCTGAGTTAGACCAAAATATAGAAACGTAGTTGCATGCATTCACACATATAGTAGTTGGACAATACTGTATTTGCTGTTGCCTTAATACATTCTCAGTTATCAGTGGCAACAGACAATACTTAAAGACATTTTTTTTTAAATACAAGGGAGGAGTTGTTTTTCCCCATATCTTCTCCCTCTAGTTTAATATCTACTCCAGTGACAAACATGGGTGGATTTGGTCCCAGCTGAAATGAGACCCAGAGCCACTTTCTTTGACATTTTACTTGACATTTTGAGTTAATTTGCCTTTGCAACCATGGAACCAGCATAAAATTACAAGATGTTGACTGATTGTCTTAGGGCTTCTCACTGGGAATCTGTTAGGTTGGCTAATATAAAATGGCCAATATCGAAGTTTTGTTTTTCCCAAGTCAGTTCCTCCTGTAGTCCAGCAGGCTTGCTTCCCAATTTGCTATGATAACCTTGAGCACCGGACCCTCATGCCTCTACCCGCCATGTACTTTTATTACAGATCATAACTACTTAGTGTGGTGTAGACAAACAAACTGTAGACTTCCTGAATGTTAGGAAAAGACTCTACAAACTGTACCACAGCCTCTTCTCAGTAATCACACATTTAAACATGAAACAGCAATATATGCAGGGCACTCTATGTGAAGCAAACAGTTTCGGTTTTGTTGTACCACAGAGTCTCAAGAATTAAATTAGCTATTCAATTTCTTCAAGTATAAATTTTAGTAGTCCTATTAAATGTGTGCAATTGCAGTAACCTGCTAGAACTCTGTGGGTTAAATGAGACACCGTGTGGGAACACAGTTTGTGAATGGTTATTTGCATTACATTTGGAATCTTCAGAGAACGTGGTAAAGATGTTGGGTTTATAAACTTTTACTCCCTACTGGTTAAATGCTTTCTTGGTTAGAACACACACGGGGTTTCTGTGTTTTTATCTCACTCTGAATATGATATGAGTTTCCCTTCACTTAATCTTTATTCTGGAAGCTATTTTCTTCTTTGGATTTACAGTACAGCTTTCTTCTGAATAGGGAGAATATTTATACATTTCATTAACAATATGTACTCAGGATCTGGTTTGTGCATCTAGTGAAACACGCAGTAGAAAATATACTTGAGGATTTCCCCCACCCCTCTACCACTGGGGAACTGAAATTAATTCCCTTACAATTTCTAAGAGCTTGAAGTATTTGTTTTGTTTAGGAGTCAAACAGCTGTGTCGCCAAGACTTTTATGATTGTTAATGTTCTCTGGCTATTTGTATCTGGATGATGCATTTAACAAGTATTGATGGGACAAGAATGTCTATGCTTTCCAGACTCCAGTGACTTATTTGTCTTCTGCTTCTCTTCTCTTCTCTTCTCTTCTCTTCTCTTCTCTTCTCTTCTCTTCTCTTCTCTTCTCTTCTCTTCTCTTCTCTTCTCTTCTCTTCTCTTTCTTCTCTTCTCTTCTCTTCTCTTCTCTTCTCTTCTCTTCTCTTCTCTTCTCTTCTCTTCTCTTCTCTTCTCTTCTCCCCTCCCCTCCCCTCCCCTCCCCTCTTCTTTTCTTTTCTTTTCTTTTCTTTTCTTTTCTTTTCTTTTCTTTTCTTTTCTTTTCTTTTCTTTCTGCTTTCCAGGATTTTATGTCTAATCATGAATGGAATCATAATGTCCATTAAAAAGAAGTTCTGGGCTTGCTGAGATGATTCACCTGGCAAAGTACTTATCAGGTAAACCTGGTGATTTTCAAAATTAAGGTAAGACCCCTAATACACTGGTGTTTACAGTAGTGGTACTCTGACAGAAAAATCTTCTGAAAAATTTTAAACTAGTTAGTCTGAGTATGTAACAAGGCAAAAACAAGGCAGAATTTGCCTAAACAAAGGGGAAGTCAGGAAGTTACATCCTAACATTTTGCACTGAATACCACAGGAGTCTCAAAGCACACATGTGATCCAACCTTATAAACACACAACACATACAAACACACACACACACACACACACACACACACACTCACACACACATTTGTGTGTATTTTGGCAGGATATGAAGATGTATGTTTAGTGTCAAATGCCTCCAATATGACCATAAATCAAATGTGTGAATACTTGGCTTGGCATCTGGAAACCTTTAGTGTTTTAGGTGAAAGATGACTTAATCAACTGCTATATATGTTTAATGTTATTCGAGTACTAACAGCCCAAGTATATCCTTAGTTCAGCATGTTATTGCTTACCTCTATTGTGAAAGGGGATAATACCCTTTCCTGCATTCTTTGGATGATTTAATTCTATCATAAACAAGGTAGAGTGACAATTAGCCAAAAAATAAGAAACCTGAGATATGAAAACCATATGTGACATCACTGGACTACTAGGGAAAGAATCTGAAGCAATTTAATGAAAAAGAAGGAAATAAATTACAAATTTCAACCTACACTTGAAAATAGATAAGTCATAAAAGAGAAAATGAGTGCCTGTTCCACTGTACCTTCGGCAAGCTGCATTTCTTCTGGATCAAGGCAGTTATTTCTGTATTACAGAAAGACAGGACTTAAGAGCAAGTTAGTCACTGAAGCAGGATGCGAAAACCATGCCCTGACTCTAAACAGGACAGGAACAGTTGTCAGTAACAGGAGATATTGATAAAACAAAAACAAAACAACAACAACAGCAACAAAAAAGACAAAACAGCCACCACCCCACAAAACCCATATTCCAGCCACCTATGCATATGGGTACCCTAATATTTTGGTTGAAGCAGAATTTTTATGTAGAATATCTTGAGCTGATACTCTTCATATCTAACAAATTCTGAGGAAGTGCTTATGCAATTGGTCGATGATGACTATTGTAGATAGCAATACACTAGATATAGGAGAAAGATGATGATATTTAATAACTGTTAGAAGCATAACATCAGAACTAGAAAGCCTTGGTTTGTGTGTTCAGTGAGATATTATCTTGGTAAATTTTAGTAACTTGTCAGAACCTTATTTTTCCACCCACATAATAGGAATACTATTCTTTTTTTTCTATCTTCATTGTCCAGTAAACAAAGCAGACACATGTAGAACCATGTATATAGAGTACAGAGCTCAATGAGTTTCTAAAGAACCTTAGAGGGCTTATTCCTATTCAATAATATTTGTTTTCCCTTTCTGGCACCACATTATTCTGATTTATGTGCAAATATATTTACATAGTTAGAAGACAAAATCCGTCATGTAAAATTAATTAATCTAGATTCTACTGTTTAGAGAATATACTGTTTAATAAAACTCTACTTACGCTCAGCAGAGCACAAATTTATCTTTTATATGAAATATTATCCACATTTCAATAGTCTACAAAAATGCTGCTCCCTTTCCTGTGATATTTCATTCCAATTGTCTTATGGGACTTGATACATTTTTTTTTAAGTCCCACTGATGAAGCTTCTGTAAGAGTCTCTAATGCATTAATCACAGAATGATCCAATGTGTACTTTACTGCAAACAAGTCTATATTTCCTTAATTAAACTAGGCATCCCTTGCATCCAATATTTTTGTTTCTTGGTTGGTTGGTTGCTTGGTTGCTTGGTTTGAGGTCTTGGGTTTTTTTGTTTGTTTGTTTCTTTTGTTTTTTTGTTTATTTGTTTTGTTTTTTGTCAGGTTGGAAACTGACATCAACTCAGTATGAAGCCAAGCATTTCATGTTATAAACACAGGTAAGTATCTACATGTCCAACTTCTGAAATGGTTCTTAATAAACACTTGCCCTTGTCCATGCTACATGGACATTCGACTCTCTGAGCTATCACTTTGTTTGTATCCCCCATCCTAGTCTTTTTCTGCCATAGACAAGTTAATTCTATACTGTAATTTTACTGTGTACATCTAACACTTAGGGTGGTAAAGAGGAACTCCTTTAGAAAAGCAGAAGGAAGACATCAATGAATAGATTAATGACTTAACAGGAGCACATTTTTCTTTTCCCAAACTCTCTGATTTATCCTGAAGTACATCTTCTCTTTTTGTTGGTGTGTGGGAGCTCCCATGGGTCCAGATTAGTTGACACTGTTGGTCTTCTTATGGTGTTGCACACACCCATTAAAATCCTTCATTCAATAACATATTTCTTCAATAGGATTACTCAGTCTAATGATTGGCTTATCTGCTATCCCCCTCATATCTGATCTTGCCCTGCTTCCCTTCTTCCTCTTGTCTTCCACCCAGGTCCCTCCTTCCCTCTGCCTCCAGTGATTATTTTGTTCTTACTTCTAAGTGAGATTGAAGCAACCTCACTTGGCCTTCTAAGTGGGATTAAAGCACCCTCACTTAAGCCTTCCTTTTTCTTGAACTTCTTAGTGTTTGTGGGGATGTATTTGTATTTTTGGCTAATATACACTTAACAGGAAGTATATACCATGCCTGTCCCTTAGGATCTGGGTTATCTCACTCAGGATGATATTATCTGATGTGATTCATTTGCCTGCAAATTCAAGATGTCCCCATTTTTAATAGCTGCATAGTACCTTCTGAACAATAAAAGAACTTCTGGGGAAAATCACGACCCCTGACTTCAAGTGGTACTACAGAGAAATAGTGATTAAAATCACATGGTACTGGAACAGAAACAGACAGGTCGATCAATGGAATAGAATCAAAGACTCAAAAATAAACCTACAGACCTACAGGCACTTGATCTTTGACAAAGAAGTCAAAAAGATACAGATAAAAAGGGAGAGAATCTTCAAGGAATGGGCTGGTTGAACTGGTGGTATGCATATATAAAAGAATGCAAATTGATACATATTTAGCACCCTGCACAAAGGTCAAGATCAAGTGGAACAATGGCCACAACATAAAAACAGATATACTGAATCTAATAGAGGGGAAAGTAGCAAATAGCATAGAACTCATTGGCACAAGGAAAAATTTCCCCAACAAAATGCAAAGGGCTTAGGCTCTAATAACAATTGAAAAATGGAACCTCTTGAAAATGAAACACTTTCAGGTACTTCTCAGCCAGTCGGTATTCCTCAGTGGAGAATTCTTTGTTTAGCTCTGTACCCCATTTTTTAATGGGGTTATTTGTTCAACATCCTTAATCATTAGGTAAATGCAAATCTAAACAACCCTGAGATTCCACCTCATACCAGTCATAATGGCTAAGATCAAAAACTCAGGTGACAGCAGATGCTGGCAAGGATGTGGAGAAAGAGGAACACTCCTCTATTGTTGGTGGGATTGCAAGCTTGTACCACCACTCGGGAAATCAGTCTGGCGGTTCCTCAGAAAATTGGACAAAGTACTACCAGAGGATCCTGAAATACCTCTCCTGGGCATATATTCAGAAGATGTTCCAACTGGTAATAAGGACACATGCTCCACTGTGTTCATAGCTGCCTTATTTATAATAGCCAGAAGCTGGAAAGAACCCAGATGTCCCTCAACAGAGGAATGGATACAAAAAATGTGGTACATATACACAATGGAGTATTATCAGCTATTAAAAACAATGAATTTATTAAATTTTCAGGCAAATGGATGATCTGGAGGGTATCATCCTGAGTGAGGTAACCCAATCACAAAAGAACTCACATAACATATACTCACTGATAAGTGGATATTAGCCCAGAAACTTAGAATACCCAAGATACAATTTCTGAAACACATGAAACTCAAGAAGAACAAAGCCCAAAATGTGGACACTTTGACCCTTCTTAGAATTAGGAACAAAACACACATTGAAGGAGTTTCAGAAATCAAATGTGGAGCTGAGACAAAAAGGATGGGCCAACCAGTGACTGCTGCAGCCGGGGATCCATCGCAAAATCAGCCACCAAATGCAGACACTATTGCATACACCAGCAAGATTTTGCTGAAAGGGCCCTGATTTAGCTGTCTCATGTGAGGCTATGTCAGTGCCTGGCAAACACAGAAGTGGACATGCACAGTCAGCTATTGGATGAAACATAGAGTTCCCAATGGAGGAGCTAGAGAAAGTTCCCAAGGAGCTGAAGGGGTCTCCAACCCTATAGGTTGAACAACAATATGAACTAACCAGTACCCCCAGAGCTCCTGTCTCTAGCTGCATAAGTACCAGAAGATGGCCTAGTTGGCCATCATTGGGAAGATTGACCCCTTGGTCTTGCAAACTTTATATGCCCCAGTACAGGGGAACACCAGGGCCAAGAAGTGGGAGTGGGTAAGTAGCGGAGCAGTGTGAGGGGTGGGGGAGGGTATAGGGGACTTTCAGGATAGCATTTAGTATGTAAATGAAGAAAATATCTAATAAAAATGGGATAAAAAAGAAAATGAAACACTTCTGTAAAGCAAAGGTCTCTGTCAATAGGACAAAACAAGGACCTACAGACTGGGAAAAGATCTTCACTAACCCTACCTCTGATAGAGGGCTAATATTCAATCTACGTAAAGAACTCATGAATTTAGACTCCAAATATCAAACAACTCAAAATAGGGTACAAAATTCTAAACAGAATTCTAGACAGAGGAGTCTCCAATGGCTGAGAAGGATTTAAAGAAATGTTCAACATCCTTAGTCATGAAAGAAATGGAAAGCAAAATGACCTTGATATTCCACTTTACTACAATCAGAATGCATAAGATCAAATATTTAAGTGATAGCACATGCTGGTGAGGATGTGGAGAAAGAACACTCCTCCATTGCTGTTGATATTGCAAACTGTTATATCCACTCTGGAAATTTATTTGAGATTTCCTCACAAAAGTAGAAATAGTTCTAACTGAAGACCCAACTACACAACTCCTGGACATGTACCCCAAAAATGTTCCACCATACCACAAGGACACATGCTCCACTATGTTCATAGCAGTGTTGGTGATAACGGCCATTGAATTCTTTAAAAATCCTATCTGTGCTTTGCAGCTGTGCCTTCTGTTCTTATGTAGGGCTCTGTAGACCAAGCTAGTGGGGAACCTGTAGCTGCCAGTAAAGTTGACACTGGCAGAAGGCATCTAGAATCAGTGAAGTACTGCAGACAGGCATGTAAGGTTCACCTCTCCTGGAGCCAGAATTGATAGTGATCTTTTGGGTTGTATTTATTCTGGATTTGGGAAGATTATAGGGTTGAGACTTTGTCTTTCATACATTTCACAGAGCTGCAACCATGAAAAAGGTTGATCAGGACCCAAAGTCCCAGTTTGCTTCTGAAATTGGATGGCCTGACTTCATATTCAACTGAAACATTTTTCTCCTTATTTCTACTTTTATAAAAAAATCAATAAATAGTTTATGATGCCTTTCAGAGAGAATGAATGAGTGGAAATCGGTTTTTGCCATATTATGGTAAATAAACATCTTACGAGTTCTGGGACAGATCCAATTTCATCTCGTCCATCTTGTCTTCCAATTGTATGCGAGGTCAATCATTCCAGAAATTTTATCATTGGAGCATGCTTTTCAACTCATGGAATAGAAAACACAGCCTTATTGAGGATTGGTTTGAAAATGGATATTTAGGATATTGACTCTCCCCACATATTATTGTCCATATATATTGTAAGCATGTGCAGGAAACACCTGTACATTTGATATATCTTTGGATACTTTTGCATGTGTTTGTACATTTTCCTTTTAAGATACAATTGTGAACCTATTACCTTATTTTCAGATGCTTATAGTTGTTTTCACTTTATATCCTGCTCACTGGCCTCCTCTGGTCACCCCCTTTTCAACCCTTCCCCCATACCCATCACATTTCTCTTGTGAGCAGGTAAGGGATCCCTGGGTATCTCCCAACCCTAGCACTTCAAATTATTGTGAGTCTAGGCTCATTTATTCTTATTGAGGCCAAACAAGAAAGTACACATCACAGCTGAAAGGACATATCCCACAAACAGGCAAGAGCTTTTGGGATAGGCCCTACTTCAGTTGTTCAGGACCCACATGAAGACCAAGCTGTACATGTACTACATGTGTGCAGGGGGCCTAGGTCAAGCACATGTAAGTTTTTTGGTTGGTGGTTTAGTCTCTGAGAGCCTTAAGCAGCCAGCTTAGATGATTCTCTAAGGCTTCCTGTGGAGCTCCTATCTCCTTAGGGGATGCAATCCTCATTAAACTACACAGCTTATAGATTTCTGTTTTAGGTTACACTTGCTATTGAGTACCTGACATGGCATGACAATTTTGTAAGATTCTTGCTGAGATGACACTTGGCCATGTGAAAGAGACAAGAGTTCTGTCTCCATTTGCTCAGATAACTTACTAACATGTGCAGAGGAAGAAAACCTACATGTTCCAGGATCAAGGTTCTTCAATCCCTTATAAAAGTCTTATGATTGGCATAATGACATTAAAAATCCAACATGTTATTGTGAGAACATAAATGATGAAGTGTTATTTTGCTTTTCATCAGTGAATGTGCTTAAAGAACAGGATTTACCATCATTGTTGCAATGCTTAAATTAAAGACATGTGCAAGCACACACACACACATACACAGAAACACAAACACACACACAATCAGGAAAGTCATGACAATGATAGTTAATTCAAAAAAGTACACATAGCATTTAGCAAATTTATTTGGCAGACATACCCATCAGATAACATCAAGAGAACCTTTGCATGTGTCAAGGAGAGAAATATTAAAATTAAATCATTTTGAGACAAATAACCTACTTTGGTTCACAAGATTCAAAATTGTAAGAGTGACCCCTAGTGACTATAAAACTGCTTAAATCTTTGCTCAAGCTCATTGTACGTGACCATCTAAAAAGAAAAGGATAAACACACCATTGTTTTTAAAATTGAAGAACTAAACTTTTCAGTTTGACATTAATACTTATAGTTGGAAAATAATAGAAATTTCAAACAAAATATTTTCATGCCTAATTGATGCATGCACAATATACACAGTTTATAACCTATGGATTCATATATTGTCATTCAACCATCAGCATCAGTTAAAATGAAAAAGCCTGCCGGGCGTGGTGGCGCACGCCTTTAATCCCAGCACTTGGGAGGCAGAGGTAGGCGAATTTCTGAGTTCGAGGCCAGCCTGGTCTACAAAGTGAGTTCCAGGACAGCCAGGGCTATACAGAGAAACCCTGTCTCGAAAAAACCAAAAAAAAAAAAAAAAAAAAAAAAAAAAAAAAAAAAAAAAAAAAAAAAAAAAAAAAAAAAAAAAAAAAAAAAAAAAAAAAAAAAAAAAAAAAAAGCCTGCACTATAAACTCACTGTGTACAAAATAGTATTCCTGAGGATACAGCAGTCAAGACGCTTGTGAAACTCCCAGACACAAGAGGGCAGATAGGCAGGAAGGAGCACTGCAGAGCAGCGGAAACCAGATGGGACATGTGAAACAAAGCTTTGTTATAGTAAGAGTTGATTTTGGTCAATTCTGCTACTGGATTAAAACAAATGAGGCAAATTTCTCTGCAAGAACACAAGTTTAGTTTGACTTTCTATTCAGGCTCAAGGTCAAGTGTCTTTATAGGGTGATAACCTCTTATTGATGAGGCAGTGTAAGATGTTCTGTTTAGAGAGACAAGGAAAATGTTAAAGGTGAATATGCCTGTTTTGATATCCCTTTTTTCTCTCTCCTTTTTATATCCATCTACCAGGATTGAATCTTGGAGCCTCTAATATTAGACTCTTAATCTTACTCATCTCTCAAGGGCCCCACCTCAGAACACCATAAGCAGATTGCTGTGACCAGCTTAATTCCTCACAATGGAGGCAGAATTTACAAAATGGAACCTTTGTACAGGCAATTCAATTTACATTCAGTCAATAATAAGGCCTGACAGCAAACCACTTGGAAAATGGTTGTGTGGGTATACTTCAGGAATGTGGGCCAAACTAGCAGCTAGTCAGACAGGAAGCAGCAATACCTGGTTAGAAAGACATGAAGCAATACAAGTCTGTGAAACCATTACAAGTATTGCATTCGGGTTGGTGAACAGAATATACATTGCTCTGGAAATAAAATGACGACTCAGACACAAGCACAAGACAGCTAAGAGGGAAAAAAAAAACAAAACTGCACATCCCTCCTACTTCTTCTACTGAAGGTAATAGAAATGTCCTTTGCTAACAGAAAAACAAAACAAAACAAACAAAAAAGCAGATAATGCAGACAATGTTCATACAATCTGATAAGAATTACCTGTCTAAAGCAGAGGGTCCTTTGGAAATAACCAAGGCTAGTTATAGAGAAGCCAAATTAAAGGGATCTAGCAACTTCTACTATGAGCAATGTTGCTTCTCTTTAGCTTGATTGTATACCAGGTGCTTTAAGCTTCATGAACATATACATTACTAGTACGTACAGAATGCTTCTAAAATGCATAATGTAATCTGTTGACACTAGTTTTCATTTCAGGAAAATGAATAATGCCAAGTGTGATGGTTTGCATTTGCTGGGCCCAGGGATTGGCACTCTTAGAAGGTGTGGCCTTCTTGGAGTAGGTGTGTCATTCTAGGCATGAGCTTTAAAACCCTCACTCTACCTTCCTGGAAGTCAGTCTTCCACTAGCAGCCTTCAGATGAAGATGTTGAACTCTAAGTTCTATCTGCACCAGGCCTGCCTGGATGCTGCCATGCCCTTGTTTTGACAAAATGGACTTAATTTCTGAACCTTTAAGCCAGTTCCAATTAAAAGTTGTCCTTTATAAGACTTGCCATGGTCATGGTGTCTATTCACGGCAGTAAAACCCTAACTAAGACACTATGTATACATACCCATGTGTATGCTTATCTATGAATTACAAACAGACCTAAATAGCTACATATTACTTATAAATGCCATAACTTTGGCTACACAGACTTAGAAATAATAATTCTCATATGGCAACTATATAAACCACATATTTTTAATTTAAAAATAGAACATTTATAATTTTCAATGAAATCAATGAAGATTCTTCAATAAAATTATTTACTGTGTATACACTGTGTACATGTGTGTATATGTTTATATCTGTCAATATGAATGTGTGTGTATATAAGAGATGGTGTGTGTGTGTGTGTGTGTGTGTGTGTGTGTGTGTGTGTGTGTGTTTGTGTGTGTGCAATACACAGCACACATGTGATGTGTGAACTTGGTTCTGTCTTTCAATTTTTTCTGGGTCTAGGAATTAAACTCAGGTCCTGAGATTTTCATGGAAACTGTGTTTCACAATGAGTCATGCAGCCAGTAGTTATGAAAAATTTTACAGTTTCTGACATATATTCATGAATCTTCTACATCTTCCAGCCTTTCAAATTTTATATCCAATACCTCCCACATGGAAGAACAAACTTATGTTGATTTCAGAAAGTCCACATTTCTTTCTTTTTTTAATTTAGATATTTTCTTTATTTACATTTCAAATTTTATTCCCTTTCCTCATTTCCTCTCAGAACCACTCCTATCCCATTCTCCCTCCTCCTGCTCACTAACTCACTCACTCCTGCTTCCCTGTCCTGGCATTCCCCTATGCTGGGGCCCTTCAAAAGACCAAGGGCCTCCCCTCTCATTAGTAGCCCACAAGAAAATCCTCTGCTATATATGTGGCTGGAGCCAAGGGTCCCTTCATGTGTACTCTTTTGTTGGTGATTTACTCTCTGGGAGCTCTGCAGGTACTGGTTGCTTCACATTGTTGTTCCTCCTATGGTGCTGCAAACCCCTTCAGATCCTTGGGTCCTTTCTCTAGTTCCTCCATTGGAGACCCTGTCCTTAGTCCAATGATGGCTGTGTGCATTTACCTCTGTATTTATTGGGCACTGGCAGAACCTCTTAGGTGACAGCTGTATCAGGCTCCTGTCAGAAAGCACTTGTTGGCATCCACAATAGTGTCTGGGCGTGTTAACTGTATATGGGATGGATCCCCAGGTGGGACAGTCACTGGATGGTCTTTCCTTCAGTTTTTGCTCCAAACATTGCCTCTGTATCTCCTCCCATGGGTATTTTGATACCCTTTCAAAGTACAACCAAAATATCCACACTGTGGTCTTCATTCTTCTTGAACTTCATGTGGTCTGTGAATTATATCTTGGGTATTCTGAATTCCTATGCTAATATTCAAATCAGTGAGTGAATACAATGTGTGTTCTTTTGAGACTGGGTTACTTCACTCAGGAAGATATTTTCTGGTTCCATCCATTTGCCTAAGAATTTCATCTGTACTCCAATGAGTAAATGTACAACATTTTCTGTATCCATTCTTTGTCAAGGGACATCTGGGTTCTTTCCAGCATCTGGCTATTATAAATATAGTTACTGTGGAGCATGTGTTCTTCTTACATGTTGGAGCATCTTCTGGATATATGTCCAGGAGGGGTATAGCTGGGTCCTGTTAATACTATGCCCAATTTTCTGAGGAACCACCAAATTGATTTCCAGAGGTGTTGTAACAGCTTGCAATCCCACCAGCAGTGGAGGAGTGTTCCTCTTTCTTCACATCCTTGTCAGCATCTGCTGTCACCTGAGTTTTTAATCTTAGCCATTCTTACTGGTGTGAAGTAGAATCTCAGGATTGTTTTGATTTGTATTTCTCTAATGACTAAGAATATTGAGTATTTCTTTGGTGCTTCTCAGCCATTCAATATTCCTCAGTTGAGAATTCTTTGTTTACCTTTGTACCCCATTTTTAATAGAGTTATTTGGTTCTCTGGAGTCTAACTTCTTGAGTTTTTTGTATATATTGGATATTAGCCCTATATCAGATGTAGGGCTGGTAAAGGTCTTTTCCCAATATGTTGGTGCAGTTTTTTCCTAGTGACAGTGTCCTCTGCTTTACAGAAGCTTTGGAATTTTATGAGGTCCCACTTGTCAGTTCTTGATCTTAGAGCATAAGCTATTGGTGTACTTTTCAGGACCCTCCCCTCCCCCCAGTGAACATGTGCTCAAGACTCTTCCCCACTTTCTCCTCTATTAGTTTCAGTGTATCTGGTTTTATGTAGAGGTCCTTGATCCATTTGGACTTGAGCTTTGTACAAGGAGATAAGAATGGATCGATTTGAGTTCTTGTACATGGTAACAGCCAGTTGAACCAGCCTCAGTTGTTAAAAAATGCTGTCTTCTTTCCAGTTTTAGATCCTTTGTCAAAGATCAAGTGACCATAGGTGTGTGGGTTCATTTCTGGGTCTTCAATTCTATTACAAAGATCTAAATGCCTGTCACAGTACCAATGCAGTTTTTATCACAAATGCTCTGTAGAACAGCTTGAGGTCAGGGATAGTGATTTCACCAGAGGTTCTTTGATTTCTTTCTTCAGAGACTCAAAGTTGTTGTCATACAGATCTTTCACTTGCTTAGTTAGAGGCACACCAAGATATTTTATATTATTTGTGACAATTGTGAAAGGTGTTAATTTCCTAATTTCTTGCTCTGCCTGTTTATGATTTGAGTAGAGGAAGGCCACTGATTTGTTAGAGTTAATTTTATATCCAGGCACTTCGCTGAAGTTGTTTATCATGTTTATGAGTTCTCTGGTGGAATTTTTGGGGCTAATTAAGCATACTTATATCTTCTGCAAATAGTGATATTTTGAATTCTTCCTTTCCAATTTGTATCCCTTTGATATTGTTTTGTTGTCTAATTGCTCTAAATAGGACTTTGAGTACTATATTGAACAAGTAGAGAGAGAGAGAGTGGAAAGCCTTGTCTAGGCCCTGATTTTAGTGGGATTCCTTCAAGTTTCTCTCCATTGAGTTTGATGTCATATACTGATTTGCAGTGTACTGCTTTTACTCTATTTAGGTATGGGCCTTGGATACCTGATATATCCAAGACTTTGTCACAAAGAGGTATTGGGTTTTATCAATTGCTTTTTCAGATTCTAATGAAATGATCATGTGCTTTTGATTTCCTTTGAGTTTGTTTATATAGTGGATTACATTAATTGATTTCTCTATATTGCATCCCCACAATGAAGCTTACTTGATCATGATGGATAATCATTTTGACGTGTTCTTAGATTCAGTTTTTAAGAACTTTACTGAGTATTTTTGCATTGATATTCATAAGAAACTTTGGTCTGAAGCTCTCTTTCTTTGTTGGGTATTTGTACGGTTTAAGTATCAGAGTAATAGTGATTTCATAGAAAAAAATGAGTAGTTTTCCTTTTGTTTTGTGGAATAATTTGAATAGTATTGTTATAAGGTCTTCTTTGAATGTCTAATAGAACTCTCCAATAAACCCATTTGGTCTTGGGCTTCTTTTTTTGTTGAGACTATTAATGACACCTTGTATTTCTTTAGGGGTTATGGAACTGTTTAGATCATTTATCTGATCCTGCTTTGGTACCTGGTATCTCTCTAGAAAACTGTCCATTTCATTCAGACTTTCCAGTTTTGTTGAGTATAGACTTTTGTAGTAGAATCCAATGACTTTTTGGATTTCCTCAGTTTCTGTTGCTATGTCTCCCTTTTTAATTTCTGATTTTGTTGATTTGGGTACTGTATTGGTACCCTTTGGTTAGTTTGGCTAAGTGTTTATCTATCTTGTTGATTTTGTCAAAGAACCAGCTCCTGTTTGGTTGATTCTTTGTATAGTTCTTTTTGTTTCTACTTGGTTGATTTCAACAATGAGTTTGATTATTTCCTGCCTTCTACTCCTCCTGGGTCAATTCGCTTCTTTTGGTTCTAGAGGTTTCAGTTATGCTGTTAAGCTGCTAGTATATGCTATCTCCAGTTTCTTTTTGGAGGCACTCTGGGTAATGAGTTTTCCTATTAGCACTGCTTTCATTGTGTCCCATAAGTTTGAGTATGCTGTGGCTTCATTTTCATTAAACCCTAAAAATTCTTTAATTTCTTTATTTATTTCTTCCAATTTATCATTGAGTAGAGTGTTGCTCAGCTCCCACATGTATGTGGGCTTTCTACTATTTATATTATTATTGAAGATCAGCCTTAGTCTGTGGTGATCTGATAGGATGCATGGGATAATTTTAATCTTTTTGTATCTGTTGAGGCCTGTTTTATGAACAATCACATGGTCAGTTTTGGAAAAGATAGTTTTGTTTTCTTTTAGGTGCATTTGTTTTCTTTAAGGTGCTGAGAAGAAGGTATATTCTTTTGTTTTAGGAGAAAATGGTTGATAGATATCTGTTAAATCGATTTGGTTCATAACTTCTCTTGGTTTTACTCTCTTTCTGTTTAGTTTCTGCTTCTATAATCTGTCCACTGCTGAGAGCAGGGTGTTAAAGTCTCCCACTATTATTGTGTGAGGCATAATGTGTTCTTTGAGCTTTAGAAAAGTTTCTTTTATGAATGTGGTTGCCCTTGCATTTGGAGCATAGATGTTCAGAACTGAGAGTTCATTTTAGTAGATTTTACATTTTATGAGTATGAACTGTCCCTCCTTATCTTTTTTGATAACTTTAGATTGAAAGTCCATTTCATTCAATATTAGAATGGCTACTTCAGATTTTTTCGTGGGACCATTTGCTTAGAAAATTATTTTCCAGCATTTTAATCTGTCTTTGTCCCTGAGGTGGGTTTCTTGTATACAGCAAAATGTTGGGTCATGTTTATGTAACCAGTCTATTACTCTATTTCTTTATATTGGGGAGTTGGGTCTATTGATATTAAGAGATATTAAGGAAGAGTGATTGATTCTTCTTGTTATTTTTGTTCTTAGAGGTGGAATTATGTTAATGTGGTTATTCTTCTTTTTGGTTTTAGAAAGAAGATTATTTTTTGCTATTTCTAGTGTGTACTTTCCCTCTTTGTGTTGGATTTTTCCATTTATTTTCATTTCAAATATGGGATTTGTGGAAAGATATTATGTAAATTTGGTTTTGTCATGTCATACCTGATTTCTCTACCTACAGTAAGTAATTGAGAGTTTTGCTGGATATAGCAGCCCGGGCTGGCATTTGTTTTCTTTTAGGATCTGTACGACATCTGTCGAGGATCTTCTTTCTTTCATAGTCTCTAGCAAGAAGTCTGGTGTAATTCTGGTAGGTCTGCCTTTAAATGTTACTTGATCTTTTTCCCTTACTGCTTTTAATATTCTATCTTTATTTAGTGCATTTGTTGTTCTGATTATTATGTGTCAGGAGGAATTTCTTTTCTGGTCCAGCCTATTTGGAGTTCTGTAGGTTTCTTGTATGCTCATGGGCATCTCTTTCTTTAGGTTAGGGAAGTTTTCTTCTATAATTTTGTTGAAGATATTCACTGGCCCTTTAAGTTGAAAATCTTCATTCACTACTATACCTATTATCCTTAGGTTTGGTCTTCTCACTGTGTTCTGGATTTCCTGGATGTTTTTGATTAGGAGCTTTTTGCATTTGCCTTTTCTTTGACTGTTGTTTCAATGTTTTCTATGGTATCTTCTGTACCTGAGATTCTCTCTTCCATCTCCTGTATTCAGTTGATGATGCTTGCATCTATAACTCATGACCTCTTTCCTAGGCTTTCTAACTCCAGAGTTGTCTCCCTTTATGACTCCTTTATTGTTTCTACTTCCATTTATAGATTCTGGATGGTTTTGTTCAATTCCTTACCTGTTTGAATGTTTTCCTGTAATTCTTTAAGGGATTTTTGTTTTTCTTCTTTATGGTCTTCTACCTATTTTCCTGTATTCTCCTGTATTTCTGTAAAGGAGTTATTTATGTCCTTCTTAAAGTCCTCTATCAGCATCATGAGATGTGATTTTTAAATCCCAGACTTGCTTTTCTGGTGTGTTGGGGTATCCAGAATTTGCTGTTGGGTTCTGATGATGCCATGTAGCCTTGGTTTCTTTTGGTAAGGTTCTTGTGCTTGCCTTTTGCCATACAGCTATCTCTGGTATTAGTTGCTCTTGATGTCTCTGGCTTGAGCTTGTCCTTCCTGTGGGCCTCTAAGCCTGTATTAGCACTCCTGGGAGACCAGCTCCCCCTGGTAGAAACTCTGTACAGAGGGCTGCAGAACAGCTCCAGCTCCTGGGTGCAGATGGAGGCAGGTAGGACCCTGTCCCAGCTGCTTCACCACTTCTGCTGCCTGTGTGCTCCTGGCTGATCCTTCCTTAGACAGTCACCAGAGTAAAAAATGGCTGCTGCTCCTCTCAAATCCACATTTCTGATGTGTGAAAGTATCTATTTGAATGTTTTTCAGCCTTTCTGGCCTGGTTTGGCTACACTAAGATCATGTGGTGGACTGGGAACTTTGGTTAATTATTGCATTTTCTAATTGCTCCTAATAATGAAAGTACAAGATCCTAGTGTTACCTGGCTAGGGGTTCCTTTGAGGTCTCTTTGTTTTTCTTGCAGACTGCAGAGGTTCTTGTTATCACAAGAACTCTTTTTAAATGTATATTTTTCATAGTATCACCTCTTCTTTTAAAATGACACTAGCTATATAGGATTAATGTATTTGTATGACTCTATTCAGCTTTAAATGCAATCGCATTGGGAACTAGGATTAACATTATGACTTTTAGAGGAGATATAATCAATATAGAAATGTCTCAAATTTTTCTCATCATGACAAAAGGAAGAACTAATAAATCCTTCTTTCAAAACCATACTTTAGGAAACTAATTTTTGAGTTAAAAAATACAAAGGCTTTTGTTATTCAATGTGAAAGTGGTCATACTGGAAGTTATAGTAGTCAGTGGTGTGTTTCACTGTGCCCTATTCAGAATTGAAACACTCATTTCTGAAACTGATAGGGGTGGTTTTCTCCTACTGTGGCCGTTTACATTTGAATTTTTCTCCAAAATTTCAAAGCCAAGTGTATGAACCTGTAGTATATGAAAGAAGAATGGCCCTCATAGGCTCCTTGATTTGAATGCATAGTCACCATAGAGTGGCACTACTGAAAGTATGAGGAGGCATGGCCTTGGAGGAAGTGTGCCAATGAAGGTGGGCTTTGAGGTTTCAAGGACCCAAAACAGCACAGTATCTCATTCTCTCTCTCTCTCTCTCTCTCTCTCTCTCTCTCTCTCTCTCTCTCTCTCTCTCTCTCTCTCTCTCCCTGAAGCCTGTGCATCTGGATCCTGGATGTAGAACTGTCAACTTCTTCAGCTATCTTTTTGGCCTATATTCAACCTTCTTGTTTGCCATTAGCATGGACTAAACTTCTGAATCTGTTAGCAATCCCCAGTGTAATGCCTTCCATTGCTGAAATCACAGTAGCTCTTCACAGGAATAGAACACTGACTAAGACAGTGTCAAATGTTATGTTCCTTGTCTGAGGCTTCGTATCCCCAAACTCATCAATATTACTTGAGTTCTTAGCACCTCCGCAATGTCATGAACAAGATAATGTAGGTGATATATTTCAAATCTTTTGGAATAAATGTCCTAAATCTTCATAACAATAGTACCTCCCATCCCTGATAGTTATGATTCTCTTCCATCCACTGGATAAGATGGTAGTGCACAGATCTACCTCAAATAGTCTAACAAATCAAACTCTAAGTGTGAGTGTTATGTAAGAAGTGGAATTTTTAATAAATTAGTTCTCCAATCTGTTCATAACATCAATTAATATATCAGTATTACATGTTGGTGATAATAAAAAGGGTGTGAAATTATGCCATATGTATTATTGCAAGAAACCAGATTAAGGCATCAGTATAATTTTCTATAAAGCATCATTGCATGTCCATCTCACTTGGTTAAAATACTGATTTGCTCCTACTGATTTGCTTCAGGTAAGAGAATCAGTTATCCATGAATATTTTCTACTGCTCCTTTTTTAGTTAATTAATTAATTAATTAATTAGTGGTATTGTTTAAAACCTATTCCATTTGTTGTAAGCAGGTGGCTCCCTTATCTATATATTCTTATATTACAAAAAAAATTACAAGTTGAAAGAAAGAAATTGTGTTCATTTCCCATCGTGGATCAATCATTATAGAAACGAAAGCCTGTGTGTAGCTGAAACGTTTTCTAAAGAAGAGTATTTGGGTACAGTTAATATTTGAAATTAGCTTTACTGTGGACTACAAGCAGTGTTTCTTTGTTTCATCTGCTGTACCTAAACAAAGTTCATTTGGCACCACAATTGGTTTCTAAAGGTTTTAAAACATTTTTCTGTTTTAAAGTAACTTCAAATGATGGAAATTCAACGACTAGAAGAGAAGGATAGAGTACTCATCTCTTTCTTGAATACAGCAACCTTATCATTGATATTGATCTTTTCTTCTAGCAAGTAATCATTACCTGCCTCATTTTGACACTGTTATAGATCATAGACACTGGAGACTATTACTGCTGCCATCTCCTCTCCCTGAACCTATATCCTTAAATCAAAGCAGTCCAGCTAGAATGGCAAGAGGGATATGAGTACAAAGTAAACTTATATCTCCAGGCTTCTCCTGGAACATCTCTAATTTTCCATGCCTTCGACATAAATTGATGTTCTAATCTATTAAGAGACATATGCTATTGAGCCCTGGGATTTTCGTCTAACACCTAGAGCTCAGCTTGCCTCTAAGCACTGTCTGTGACAGTTGGTCCTCTGTTGTAAGCCATAGTATTGCTTCATACAGATTTGCTATTCTTTGAGATATTTCATTCTTTTTAGCAAATCTCAATCATATCTCATCATCAGGTAGCTTCTGCTTTCAAGAAGTATTTTGAACTTCAGACTCAAAAATTGTTCCAAACTAAGAATAGGTAATTTCCATTCTGTATGTAAGGGTTGTTTGGGTATACTGTCCCTAGAAGAGAAGATATTACCCTAAAATGAAAACTTTCCACATCTGAGGCAATCCCACAGGGTATCAGGCAACTAAGTTTTGCCTGTTTTCATTACTCTCAGTAGCTTGGGAATAAATCTATTTTAAAGAGAATTTACCAGCATTGTCTACTACAATTGAGAAGATCCAAGCTGTTACTCATTGGTGAATATATTTTAATATCTTTTACTTATTAAAATATGCTATTAAGAAAGTCAGCCTGATAGCCCTTCTTTAAAGATAGAACACTGTCCCTCAAAGTTTGGGCCAATATTCATAGCCAATATTAGGAAAATGTTAAGTAATGGATGGATCAGAACCACTGAAATTGAGGCTACATTTATGGCTCTAATTAGAACTTTCTCCAAAGACACATACTAATTTTTTAGATAAGTTTCTTAAATAAAGGTAGATTTTTAACTCAATGATTCTTTTTTTTCCAACTTTTATTAGATATTTTCTTCCTTTACATTTCAAGTGTTATCCAGCAAGTTCCCCCTCCCGGCCCTGCCCCCCTACCCACCCGATCCCATGATTCTTAATTTTCTTATTCTAAAATACCTTTTTCTATTCTATGTGTTTGTTTGTGTATGTTTGTTTGTATATATATATATATATATATATATATATATATATATATATATATACTGAGTATCAGTTAAAATTTTGAAGATGTGACATACAACTCTTTAAAGTAATTTGGGACTTTAATGACCCCTTAAGAAGAATTTTTGAATCCCAAAATTGAAATTATTGTGTGTAATTTTTTAAAGATTTTAATAATGGGATATCAACAAAGTCAATCTAAAATGGAATGGGTTCATTTCAATTTAAAACAATCACCAATATCAAATATCATCGCACATCTTTAGATATTGAAAAACATCAGAAGACTCTAGAGAAATCGCAATTTCTGAAGTATTTTATTAGAATAGTGTCCTAATGTGAACCCCAGCTCATGATAAGCCTATCATGAAAACAAAGGAATTTATAAAGGGACTATCAGAGGTGATACAAACCTTGACTTCAAATAGACCATATTCTTTTTCATCAGCACAATGAGTCAAATCCATTATCACTTATATCTCGGTTCTGTCAGTCCCATGCCTTCACATATGAACCCAAAGATGTTGACTCCAAAATTACATCTCCATCTGGAACAGCTTGGCTAGACTCCAGGTTTATTAATTCAAATGTTTATTTGAAATCTCTTCTTAGATTTATTCTAATCACTTGAATGTTGGCATAGGCACAAGCCAATCTTTTATCTCCTAGGCTTATTCTCAGAACCTGCTTGGTATTTAGTATACCCCATTTCATTATGCAACATCACCACATTGAAATTGCCCAAACTAAAATTACTGTAATTAACTTTTTATTTATTTTTACTTGATTCTGTTCTCAACACTCTAGTTTAATATAACTTTTAAATAACTCTATTGTTTGAAGAATTTTTTAACTTTTATTTTTTATTTTATTTTTAATTTATGTTTTACACTCTATATTCCATTTCCCGTTCCCCATCCACCCTCCAACTGCTCCATATCCCCCACCTCCTCCCTTCCACTCAAGGATGCCCCCATTCCCCACCCTACCTGGCCTCTAAACTCCCTGGGGCTCCCAATCTTTTGAGGGTTAGGTGCAGCATCTCTGAATGAACACAGACCTGGAAGTCCTCTGCTGTATGTGTCTTGGGGGGCCTCATATCAGCTGGTGTATGCTGTTGGTTTGGTGGTTCAGTGTTTGAGAGATCTTGGGTGTCCAGATTAATTGAGACTGCTGATCCTCCTGCAGGATTTCCCTTCTCCTCATCTTCTTTCACATTTATTTTGTTTTGAGGTTATAATATCATTGCATATGCTTCCCTCTCCTTTCCTTGTTCCAAAGGTTTCCATAGGTACCTCCTTAATATCTTTCAAATTCAAGGTCTCTATGTATTAATTATTTTATATGCACTTAGGTTTATGTGTATACATATATAATCCTAAATAAAATTAACTAAATCTGTATAATGGTACATTTATAAGTGGTTTTTTGGTTTGTTGGATTTTTTTCAGACTAACCCCTTCACATTGAATAAAGCATTGGCATATTCTCTCCTGGAGAGGATTTCTTTCTCTGACTTTTAGTATTCCTTAATTGCCAGTAATTCTTTGTGGACTGAGGTTTGTGGTTTGTCTGCCCATCCACAGTGACATGTCTGTCATTGTTGTCTTTGTTTAGCTCATATTTAGGCAGTCACGTTTTTCAGAATTTATGGGTGTAGCTTCTGAGATTACTAGAACTCAGTCTAACAGCAAATTCTCCTCTCCTCTGGCTTTTACAGTCATCGTACTATTTTCTGTGGTGTTAACTTACCGTTAGATCTAGGAGTTATTTTGCAGAAATATTCACTGGGGCTGGGCCCCAGAACTCTCCAGTTATACTGGCTGTTGTTTTCTATAGTAGTCTCCATTCATTGCTTGGTGAGAGATGAGGGCTGTAGTTATCTGAGAATATAAGAACAACCATTTAGAATGTAGTCAAGGACTTGGCTGATTTAGCAAAGTTCACTTGAAGTTTCTCCTCCAAAATCCATGACTTCAATAGTGCAAGGTAGTTTTCTGGGTTTCTAGTATAAAGAGTGTGAAATACTTTTTGTCTAGTGGGTCTTATGTCCACTTAGAAGACATGTCACCAAGGTATACTTTCCAGTACTACACCCTTATGGTCACCAATTCAGACTGTTCATATTGGTTCATAGGCATCATGGCCGAGGAGATGTTTGGTTGCTTTGTTCATTTTGGAGTTTTTATGGAACCTTTTGGTATCCTAAAAGCTAGTCCTCAGGTAGGAGGCTTTCAATTAATCAGGGTGTTCTGAAACTTGTGTCAGAAGTGTGTAATCTTCAGCAGGGACTCACTTTCCTCTTCTGTATTTGACCAAGGGTACTTGCCATACCTTTTGGGGAATCTGAAACAAAACAAAACAAAACAAACAAAAACAAACAAACAAAAACTTAAACATCTTAAAGGGGGATTATCATTCCTGTTCTTGGATTTTGGGCTCTTGGGAAGAATATTACCAATCATATGAAAAAACTCCAACTCCTACTCATGTATATCTATACAGCAAGTTGCACTTATCACATGTGATTTTAACATTGTTTAAAATCTGATTCCCTATGATTTTACCCACATCTCTCAGAAGTCAGACCCAATAGATATAGGAACAATTCTTCCTCAGAACGGAAAGAGTATTATTTACACATGTGACAAAAGAATACCTTTTATTCATGGATTCTCTAAAAATCCAGTGGAACATAACATAATCTCTGTAAATTCCTAAATAACATATTTTAAATATATTACATTTGCTACCACCCTACTTCTGTGTGAATTATTATTATTTATAAGCTCTGATGAAAATGAGTATCCACAAGCTGATATATTACCTGCTTTACTGTTCATGATATTTTTCAGTATAATAATTAACATCTTATATTACAAACACTTGTCAAACATATTTGAATTAATTGATAGCAATGTCATTAAATAATTTCATCATTTATTTAACACCCAAAACTTCTATTTCTAAACAACTTAATTCCAAAATAGCATTGTTTGCCTTCATTGGTCTCATGAACAATCTTTGGAATGAGGTTATAGATGTTACAAAAATTCTATTATTTTGTTAAAATTTATTTTATAATATTAATTAAATTTATATACTTGTATAGTTTTAATTTTACATGAATATAGTTTCATTTTTTTATTGAAAACAAATTTTTCTCAATATGTCCTGATTAGAGTTTTCCCTCCTTCTCTTCTTGCCAATACCTTGCCACCTACCATCCTATCTAGATCCAACTCCTTGCTGTCTCTCATTAGAAAACAAACAGGCTTCAAAGTTATAATAACTGCCAGGAAGTGGGAGTGGGCGAGTGGGGAAGCAGGGTGGTGGGAGGGTATAGGGAACTTTCGGGATAAAGAAAGTATATATTTAAAAATACCCTAATATGTCAGAATAGGATAAACTACAAAAAGAAAAGAGCTCAAGAAAAACATGTAACAGTTATAGATACTTAAACTCACTTGATCACACGCTCAGGAATCTCATGAGAACACTAAACTCAATGACATAATATACATGTGCAGGATCTGGAAATAGAATTTATATGTATATATCGATAGCAAGAAATAGCTGGTCAGGGTTCTGTCTTCTCCATTATTTGGTGATTTCCTTTAGATCACCTTTATATGTGTAAATATTTTAAGAAACTTTTGCTTTATTTTTGCACATTATCCCTCAAATGGTCCTGAATTCTAGCTGTCTCTTACCATATTCCTTCCCTCATTCCCTAACCCCTTCCCCTCCCAAAATGATCTTCTTTGTTCAGTGCCCTCTCAACCATACATTTATTTTCTCTCTAGTATAGAGGCAGATCTGCACTCCCCTTCATCTTTGATTGTATACTTAACTTCTGATTTACAAATTTTAGATTGATTATGATTGACATCACAACAAATATTGACTTATAAGTGATATAAACCATATGTGTCTTTCCGTATCTGATTTATCTAATTCAGAGTGATTTTTTTCTAGTTTCATCCATACTCTCAGAAATTTTATGCTTTCACATTTTTAATCGTTTAATAATATTTCAATGTGTAAATATGAAGTCTTTTCTTTATCCATTAATCTGGTGAGTGATATCTACGTTGTTTTCTATTTGTGGCTATTATGAATGGAGCAAAATGAGCACGGTTGAACAATTGTTTCTGAAGTATGATAAAATATTATTTTAGTATATGCCCGAGTGTGGTATAGCTGGATCTAAGGAGCAGCCACAATGATTTCCATATTTGCTGAAGGAGTTTACAATCCCACCAGTAATAGATTAGTGTTCTGCTTTCTCTACTTCCTCACCAGCTTAAGTTGTAATTTGTTTTATTGCCCTTAGCAATTCTAACAATGTAAAATGGAATTTCAAATCTTGATCTGAATTTCCTGCTTATCAGAAAATTTTTTATATTTATATTTTATATTATTTGTATCATATTATATTTACAATATTTTTATTGTTTCCATTGATAGAATATTTTTCTGACATATTGATCCATAAGCATGGGGTGCCCCTTTCCATCTTCTGATATTTCATAATTTTTTTTATTGTCTTTTACTTACTTAATCAGGGTTACCCAAGTGCCATTTGAATCTTTTGTGAAAAGTGTTATTTCTTTGATTTCTTCCTAAGTCCATTTGCCATTTGTATATAGAAGGACTACAGATTTTTATTTTATTTTTTAAGTAATTAATTTTTACACTCCATATTCCATTCCTTGCCCCCCCATCCACCTCCGACTGCTCCACATCTCATACCTCCTCCCCACCCCACCCCTGTCTCTATATGGATGCTCCCACGCTCCTTGCCACCTGATCTCTAAACTCTACATTTTTATTAGTTAATATTGTATCATGCTATGCTCTTGAAAGTATAGGAGTTCCCCAATGGAAAAAAAAATAGGTCACTTATGTATACTATTATATCATCTGTAAATAAAGATCCTTTGACTTCTTCATTTCCAATTTGTATCTGTCTGATCTCTTTCTGTTTTCTTACTGATATAGGTAAAACATAATATACTGTATTGAATAGGTATGGAAAAAGTAGAAAATATTATATTATTCAACCTTATAGTAGAATTTCTTAGAGTTTCTCTTCAGTTAATATGTTGTTGAATATAGGCCTGCTGTGACTGCCTTTATTATGGTTAGGTATATCTCTTGTATCACTAATGTCTACAGGACTTTTATAATAAAGAGTTGTTGAATTTGATTAATGTTATTTCTGCATCTAATAATATGATCATGTAGCTTTTGTCTTTCGGTTTGTGTCTATGGTAGATTACATAAATTTATATACATATGTTGATCCATACCTGCATCCTTGGGATAAAGTCTACTTGACAATTGTAGATGATGTTTTTGATATGTTCTTAGATTCTATTTATAAGAAACTTATTGAGAATCTTTGGGCATAGTTCATAAGGAAAATTGGAGTAGATTTTTCTTGCTTTCGCTTGTCCTTATGTTGTTTGGGTATGAGTGTAACTCTAGCCTTATACAATCAATTGGGCCATAGTATTTCTCTTTTTATTTTGTCTAATAATTGAGCACTAGTGTCATTAACTCTTCTTTGAAAGTCTAATGGATAAATTCCATCTCACCCTAATTTGAGATTTTTAAAAACTAGGACTTATAGTTCTAGTAAAATTGTCTGATATTGATTCACTTTGGTAAATGGTCTATATCAAGAAAACCATCTCTTTGACTTTGATTTTTCAATTTGGCTTTTAAATTATGTAATTATGTTTCTCTATATTCTCTCCATGTTTGGTGTAATAAACCCATTTTCATCTCTAATTTCATTGATTTGAACTTTTTCTCTCTCTACCTTTCAGATAGTTTGAATGAGGATATTTCAATCTTATTGATTTTCTCAAAGATACAACTCATTATTTCACTGATCGTTTTAGAAAAAAAATTGTCTGTATGTCTATTTTGATGATTTTAGCCCTGAGTTATACCTTCTTCTCAACACTTCATGGAACTTCCTTCAAAATTGACTACATACTTGGATTAAAAGCAATTCTCAACAGAAATAAGAAAATTGAAAGAACCCCCTGAATACTATCTTACCACCAAGTATTAAAGCCAACATCAACAGAAACAGAAAAATCATAAATCTTATAAGCTCACAGAAACTGAACTATTCACTACTAAATATAAACTGTGTCAAGGAGGAAATTAAAAGAAAGATTTTAAAACATTCTAAAAGCTAATGAAAAAAATACACAACATACCCAAATCTAGGAGACAAAATGGAGGCAGCTGTACAAAGCAAAATCCTAGCACTAAGTGCATATATTTTTTAAAAATAATTATAGGAACTATAATACTGGTACCATAATGGCATACAAGAAAGATCTAGAAAAAAAAGAATAAGTCACATGCCAAAGGAATAGATTCATAATTCCTTAAAAATTACATTTTAATGTATAAATAAATGTAATATACATATATATAATTTATAAGATAATATGTATAAGATAATATGTATATATATTTATAAATACTTATATGTATATACTTATATGTATATTGATAATATATGTGCTTATGTGCTCTTTATGTAAAATTATATATATATATATGTATATATATAATTATATACATATATATAAAACTAAAATTATCTATACTCACAAATGTGTGTGTGTGTGTGTGTATGTGTGTGTCTGTGTGTCTGTGTGTGTGTGTGTGTGTGTGTGTCTGTGTGTATCTGTGTATATATGTTGTGTAGGGATGATGGCCTAGTAATCCAGAAGGGAGTGTTTGGTTCCCTAGAACAGAAGTTATGAGGTATGGTGAGCTGCTCATAATATTACTGGGAAACATAAAGATATTTGTAACTATTTAGCCATATCATTACCCTCTTCTTACCAATTTATTATAGAACAAATATATGGTATTATTTGCTTTTGTTTTTATTTTAATTTACTTTTAAACATTTGTTGGTTAAAGGAATATGTTAATTTCTTTCATTTTTAGTCAGAATATGTAGAATCCAAATATATCCATTGAAAATGTCAAGCACACTTACTTGAAGCAAATTAATTTCCAACTGGCAACATTAATTTTCATTTGTCCACAGTTATTTTGCCAATGGGCTTTGAAATATGCTAATCCTAGTTACTTCTTTCTATTCATAGGAAAGATTATGAAATGTCCTAAAGTTGTAGAAAATAATTCATGAGAGATTAATCATAAGCAACAGATTTTCATGGAGGCAAAACCAGTAAGAAATAAAATAACATACACATACTGTATTTAATCTCTAGAAGCTATCTAGCATTCTTCAATGTTACCAAGCATAATATATATCTAGAATACAGAACTCGCTTGTTTGTTTGTTTGTTTATTTGTTTGTTTGTTTTTCGAGACAGGGTTTCTCTGTGTAGCCTTAGCTGTCTTGGAACTCACTTTGTAGACCAGGCTGGCCTCGAACTCAGAAATCTGCCTGCCTCTGCTTGCCAAGTGCTGGGATTAAAGGCGTGCACCACCACGCCTGGTGAGAATTCAGAACTCTTAA
Organism: Mus minutoides; assembly: GCA_902729485.2. NCBI lineage: Eukaryota > Metazoa > Chordata > Mammalia > Rodentia > Muridae > Mus > Mus minutoides. The sequence goes on from LR750667.1 coordinate 124,994, forward strand.
AACAATACAAATATTTAATTCCATCTCAAAGTACTAGAATGATCTAAATTACCAAAGCAAGACTGCTCCAATGTTTATCTTCTACAGATAAAAGAATTACCTTAAGCATTTTGAGATGGGTATTTGTCATGGTCATCCATTCAAAAGTACCATAAATCCACAACTTTGACCCTGAAAGAAGCTAATCAGTATCAATAAGACAGACAAATACACCAAAAAGTTTATTATGAGAGTGGCTGATGAGCAGCTTGAATATTAGCTAAGTAGGACCTGTCATCTTATCTTTCCAGATTGACATATTATGAAGTACAAGTCACAGATTGCAGCAAATGTACATTGTGCCTTAAGATTATAGAATGATTGGACTTAAAACTTTACTTTAAAAGCTGATACTAGACAACTAAAGAAATACATGTCCTCTGATTCGAACAATCTGGTATTAGTATAAGGAAGGTAGATTTGTTATTTAATTTTGATCTGAATAGCTTCCACATTTCTTTCCTTTTCTTGGTGGTACTTATCATTAAAGTACTTAGTTTCAGAAAAGATTGAACACCTATTAAATATCACATCCTTTAATTAATTCTATCTGATAAAGATTATTATCCAAATTGATCAATCAATAAAATAGCTAAATGGGATATGAGACTAAAGTTTAATTTCCGATCTTTCTGTATAATCCCAGTGTCCACTAGAAAACACTGGATGTTGATTTATAGTATAGTCTACATACCTGTTCTTCTGTTTCTTACATGTTAGTTTCAGTAACTAGTTTGTTTAATCAAAGACACCAAAAATTCAGGGTATTCAGGAGGCTGAGTTTGAAGGAATACTTGAATAAGTTACTTAACTCTTATCTAGTAATAAAAATAGTGAATTGTTATATAACATGTGATAATTAATAATGCTACAATTCACTCATCACCAATATGAGAGATATATTATCAAAATATTGGATCTGAATTGAGAATTTATGTTGAAATTAAACTTGCTGAATTGCTATGACACTGACTGAGTTGTATTAGCAATACTTGGAATTTCTGTTTTCTGTTTTACTGATGATTATGAATATGACTTGAAAATTAACTAGGAGTAACAGTTATAATAGAAAATAGGAAAATCTTATAAAAGAAACTATGAGGAATAATGCACAAGAAAAACATTTCTTTTTAAATTGGCTAAAGAGATCTTTAACCTTTAATATGATTTGAGGGAATAAAGAAAGAAAGATTCACAATGCTTACATTGTTTTTTTAAGGGAAAAAAAAACATTATTAAAGAGAAAATAGGAAGCAAACTAAATCAAAAGCAAAGATGCAAACATGGAACCAAGATTTTTTTTTTTTCCCAATGGCATCCTCAAAATGTCCCTGAGGGTTAGTTTCATCCTGAATTAATGGGAATTTCTCTCCAAGAAATCATTTCCCTTTGCTTTGATGCCAACATAAGTGCTGAAATCTCAAGGTATAGTGAGCAGCCCCTCAGACAACATACATGTATAGCAGCAACTCCTGGAAAAAGATGTCAGATACCATATTGTGACTATCTGTGCCTTTGTATTCCTTATGTCTGCACAGGAACCTGACCAAACTCAAGTCATTAGAAGCCAAATGTAGAACATCACATATAATAGTCAAATATTAAATACAAGGATAAACATTTATCCAGAAATGTTCCTGTCCACAAGAAGAAAAGGGACAGAAAATGGAGCAGAGGCTGAAAGAAGGGCCACCTGGGGACTGCCCCACCTGGGTATCCATTCTGTTTGCAAACATGAAACCCTATACTGTTGCTGTGGTCAAGAGGCTGACAGGAACTTGTTGTGGCTGCACCTTGGGAGGTCTGTCTCGCAACTGACCAGTGCAGATGTGTAGGCTTGGAGCCAATCATCAGACTGAGTTCAGGAATTCCATTGGGGAGCTGGGGAAAGGACCAGAGGAACAGACAGGGAGTACAACCCCATAGGAAGAACAACATCAGCTGCCCAGAGCACCCAGTGCTCCCAGAGACTAGACCACCAACCATGTATTGTACAGGGAGGGATCCAGGACTCCTGATACATATGTAGTAGAGGATGGCCTTGCCTGACAGCATTGGGAAGGTCCTTGGTCCTATGGAGGTTTGATGGGCTAGCTTAGGGGGATGCTGGAGTGGTGGGGCAGGAGAGGGTGAGTGGGTGGGAGAGCACCATTATGGAAGCAAAGGAGAGGGGGGGAGAGTGGATGTGAAATGGGAGGGGACTTGTGGAGGGGTAACCTGGAAGTGAGATATCATTTGAGATGTAAATGAATGGAATGCTTAATATAAATAAATAAATAAATAAATAAATAAATAAATAAATAAACAAACAAATAAAAATATGTATCTTTTCTTCCGTTATCCAGGAATAAGTAACAACTTGACGACAAGCATGTACTGTAGAATTCAGATCAAATACATAATATAGGACTTCAGGTCTCTATCTGAAACATTTAAGAAAGAAGACTCTTAGGCTTCCTTGTAGGCTTGAGCTTTTTTTTTTTTTTCTGTTTCCTATGTTATTGCCTGACTTTTCAATTAATAATGCATCTAATAAATATTTGCCTAGAAAGAAAATTCACAACTATGTCTTTCTTGAACCTGAGAACTTCCATAATGAAGGTTGATAAAATACTCAGCACAGTCTAAACCCATTACCCAAGGAACTGAAGGGATCTGCAACCCTATAGGTGGAATAACAATATGAACTAACCAGTACCCCCAGAACTCGTGTCTCTAGTTGAATATGTAGCAGAAGATGGCCTAGTCAGCCATCATTGGGAAGAGGGGCCCCTTGGTCTTGAGAACTTTATATGGTCCAGTACAAGGGAACGCCAGGGCCAAGAAGTAGGAGTGGATGGGTAGGGTAGCAGGGTTGGGGGAGGGTATAGGGAACTTTTGGGATAACACTTGAAATATAAATAAAGAAAATATCTAATAAAAAAAGAGTAGAATTGTGTATGTTTGTGTGAAGAGTCATGGCATTTATTGTTTATTTCTCCCACTTGGTTTTTCAGAACTAGAATATCCTGCCCCTGATACAAAAAAGAGACCTGTATTATAGCAGTCTAGTATCAAGGGATTAAAAACACTTGTTTTGGAAACTGCTTCTGAAATGTTATGGCATTAAACTGTCTGGATTCAGTTCTGTCCATTCCAGCCCAACCATGGTGACTAGTGATTTCTTTCTAGTCACAGATTAGTTCCAGTAGGATGAATCTGATTTTCACTTAGTTCTGTGAAGATTTCCTCCTGTGAACCACTGCTGGGTCTGCTGGGTTCCTGCCAAGGATGCTTCCTCACCTGGAATCTTATTTAGAGTTTCAGGCAGAAAGTTGGCAGCTCAGCTCCTTGTAGTCATAGTAACTCCAGGCAAAGATTGTGGATGCGCACTCATGAGTACATCCAGCTCTGTGAATGTGGAGCTGTGGTTTTCTATTCATCTTTCTATCCATTCATCCGCTGATTCATTTCCCTAACGTTGCTCAAAGAGAACACTTTTCATGTTCTACATTATATTTAGTACTAGAAATAACAGAGCTGAAATTTTGAAAATACCAAACTGAAATATATCCTTTAAAGATATTTTTCATTATTTGGCTCTTCAAGTTATATTGTTAATAGTTCTGTGTGCCAATATTTCTCTGCATTCTTGAACTGTGGGAAAGTAGGCTGTGTGATTTTGTGTTTATTCATATAGTGTACATTATCTACAAAATTCCAGAAAAAGATAAGCAGCTACTCAGGGCTATGTATATTATTTAGTAGTCAAGCTTACACAAGTTATATATAATCTAGGATGCAGACGGTAATAAAGACATGAAGTATGACTCCATAGTGTTGTTCTTAGGCATATTGAGGACTATTGATGATATTTTCACTCATTAGAGCTGAGCAGTGCTATAAGCACTGAGATACTAAGGACAATAATGTTATTAAGCATTTTTCAGTCTATCAGACATACTCTAAACAAAGTAATTCCATAGCCCCAAACATGACTAATTCCAGGATAAGAACTTTGCTGTGCTTTGCAGATGTAGGCAGATGGTACCAGAGTAAAAGAGAAAGTTTCATTTAACATCTTTGGACTGAAAAGTAAAAGTCAACCAATGTCATATTCCAATTTGTAACAGCTGATTTTTATTACAAATGTGTATATGTGTTGCTAAGTCTGGAATATTATCAATTAATGTATGAAATAATTTTCTTTCTTTAATTTTACCAAAATTACAGGCAAATATTCTTTTATGTGTTTTGATAGATATTTTGAACTCAACTGTCAAGAACAGAAAGCAAATACAATGTCTATTGAAATCAAAATATCAATGAGATTGTAGTTTGCTCATTTATCTTTTTAGTCTTGGGTAACCAATGTTAGTCATATGCATTGCAGAACACATTAGGTTCTCTTTGCTGTAACAAAACACTCCAGGTAACTGACATAAAAACGCACATGTGTTTTTTGGCTCACTTTTCTGAATGTTCAGTTGATGGATGTTTGACTTTATTGATTCATGGCTGATTATAAGGCAGTGTGTTTAGTAGAAGAAATTGACCCAAGAAGCTGCAATTCTAGAAGAAGTGGAGCAGAAGGTGGACAACAACCTCCTCCTCCACATATTCCCTTTGCACGAATAACCAAGATGTCCCAGCAGGCTTCATGTTGAAAGTTTCCACTACCAATCAACAGTGGCAGTCTGGAAAATGTACCTCCAATATGCCTACAGTTAGGGAGAACTCTAGATACAAACTACAGTTCTCATTTAATCTAGTAGAGGCTTAAAGTTAAATTAACCAACTCTAGCAGAAAGGAGTAAATATATGGAGTTGCTGAAAGACTTCTCATTTAAAATAATAACATAATGTTAAAGACAGTAATATTTGGATGATGAGATGTCAGATGGCATATAAATTGTTCTTGTTTTCATGGTTATTCCAAATTCCAATAACTTTGGGACTCACTTGATAATGAATTTTTAGTACAGAGATCACTTACTGGTGGCTGTTCACATTCTTCTGACTGACACTGCTTTGAGGAACTTCTTAAAAATATGCCAAGAACACACACTTGTTCAGTGGTGACATCAATAAGTTTTAGACACAGAAAATGAATGGGCTCATAGAAGTATCTCACTAGTGTGCAGAGCTTGCAGGAGTCAGACAAAAGATTGCTGATGTGTGCTGCTCCTAAAGTCTTCACCTAGGTATATAGCCACTTGCCTATTTGGCTATTTGCATGTTTTTTTCTTTTCAAACAAATACCAAATTTCTCTCTAGTCTATTCTTAAACAGTTTTCTTCTTCCAACAATTTCACATCTAATCCAGGCTATTGACTATAAAATTTTTCATGATTTTTGTAGTCATGTAGCTCCTAAATTATTTTTCTTATAGAATTATTGAATCCATAAATGTAAATGTATTTATATTCAAAAATACTTGTGTTCAAATCATGAATATAAAATTACCTCTTAAGGGAAGGTAAGGATAGCCTTAAAACAATTTTAGTATAACCAGAATACATTGGTTATCCTACATGGAAGTCATTATAGAGTAAAAGAATAATCACAGCCATGACCAGAAGAGACCCTCTGCTTTATGAAGTTAGAAATATTGGATGAGTGATAAGATTTGTAGTGGCAATAAATTTTAACATACTAGGCATTCCTTAAGCATTGATAACCTACACTTTATAACCAGTATGAAATCCTTATGTTCAAAACCAGTGGTAGAGATTCAACTTGGTATCCAGGATCATGAAAAAGTCACCTTCTTAGTCACTGGTTTATTGAGATAACCAAGGCAACTCTTAAAAAGAAAGAACTTTATTGGAGGCTTGCTTACAGTCTCAGAAGTTTTGTTCTTTACCTAGGTGACAGGTACCATGATGCTGACGCAATAGGGAGATAGAAGGACACACAAACACAGACAGCGATGACGGGGGGTGGGGGGAGAAGGGAGAGAGGGAGAGAAAGGAAGAGGGAGAGGGAGGGGAGAGGGAGGGGAAGGGGGAGGAGAAGGAGGATGGGGGAGGGGAAGGGGGAGGGGAGGGGAAGGGGGAGAGGGAGAGGAGAGACAGGGGGTATGGGGATGGGGGAGGGGAAGGTGAGGGTAGAGGGAGAGGAGACTGGTACTGGAATAGGCTTTTTAAATCCTGGTGACACATTACCTCCACCAAGCAAACACCTCACACATGCTAAATCTTCTAACCTTTTCAAAGAGTCCTATTCCCTGGTGACTAAGCACTTAAATATATGAGTCTATGGGAACGAGTGTTATTCAAATCTGCACAGTCACTAAATTCGTCAAAGCATTCATTCTTTTCTGTAATGGGTCCATAACACTAGGAACTTACTAATGAATTTCAACAGAGATTGCATGTTTTGTGCATTGACATTTTTCTTTTTGGTTCAGAGTCTAGTCATTTTGTCGCAAGGCATGTGATGACAGGATCAATTGTTGCAAGGAACTAAAGTATAATTATTAATGGTCATTGTTATTATTATGTTGATATACATTATAAAATTATGCTTGAATTTACCAAAAACCTGGACATGTTTGAAGTTATGTACATAGTTCTTAGTTTATAATAACATTTAAAATAAAAATTTACTCAATTTTTTAAAACCATAGCTAAGGCAGAAACTATCCAGAAATAATTGTACACATGAATTTTAAAACTGCTCAGGAAACCAGAGCATAATAATATGAAGTATTCTTTCTGGCATTTTATGTTTAATGGCAGAGCCAAAGAATTTCTGGATTTGAACATAGTCTTAATTCAGAATGCATGCTTTCAGCCATCTTTGGAGTTGTTGAAAGTGAATCCAAGTCTATCACATTAGTGATTTTTTTTTTTTTATTAGATAAACATTCTCTAGTCTTGCATACTTCTCATCCTGTTTAGAGTAACAAGGGAAATGGTGATAGCCTAATTTTGTACATGTCATATATAAAGGTAAATACTTGTTGTTTTTTTTTTTTTTTCAATTTAGTTGAAATTGTGCCTGAATTGGTGTGTGTGTGAGTGTGTGTGTGTGTGTGTGTGTGTGTGTGTGTGTGATGTGTGTGTCTGTGGTGTGTGTGTGTGTGTTTGTGTGTGTGGTGTATCTGTGTGTGTGTGTGTGTATGTGTGTATGTGTGTGTGTGTATAGAGTATGTGTGTGATGTATATGTGTTTGTGTGGGGAGTATGTGTGTATGTGGTGTATGTCTGTGTGTGTGTGTGTGTGTGTATATGTATGTGTGTGGTGTATTTATGTGTGGTGTGTCTATGTGTTGTGTGTGTGTGTGTGTCTGTGTGTGTGTGTGTGTGTGTGTATGTAGGGACTCATGACAAGGAGAATGGAGCATCTTTGTTGAGTTGTATATTAACTGCAGATAGAATGTCAGTGGACATCATCTCTGTAAAATATGGAATTCTAAGATACTAAAAGTGAATTATATGAAATATTCTTCTTTGACATGTGCTAGACATTGAAACTAAAATAATCTCATATTTTCAGGCCTTCCCTTCAAGAATTTATATCAGTAGCTCTTTCGTGTCCATTCTTCCAGGGAATAGAGAACTCTGGATTCCACTTGTGAGATACAGCTTGTCTCAAATGCTAGACTAAACATTTGAAAATTAAGGTGAGCTCTAGAAGATTCACTGACTGTCCACAGCCAATTTGTACAGCATATTATGAGAGCTATTTTCTGACAGACTACAAAAGATGATGTTCTACACAAAAGCAGAGCTTATTTATTTGGGTTCTCTCTGCTGTAGGATTATTTGATTTTGCTTTTATTTTTGACCTTTTGGGAGAAATAAAGAAAGAACAAATGTTTATTATATTGGTTAATTTCTGGTTCAAATTTGAAATTTGAGAACATGTTAACCCAGGCAGAAATCCAGGCTTACCTTACATTGTCTTTCTCTGCCTTTCTTTGGACTTTTCTGCAGACTCTCTTTTTTTTTCTTTAATTGATTTTTTACACTCAATATGCCATTCCCTGTCCCACATCCACCCTCCCACTGCTCCACAACCCACACCTACTCCCCACCCTCCTGTCCCCATCCCCACCCAACTTGACCTCTAAACTCCACGCAGCCTCCAGTCTCTGGAGAGTTATGTGCATCATCTCTAAATGAACACAGACCCAGAAGTCCTCTACTGTATGTGTGTTGGGGGCCTCATATCAGCTGGTGTATGCTGTCTGTTTGGTGGCCCAGTGTTTGAGAGATCTTGGGGGTCCAGATTAATTGAGACTGCTGATCCTTCTACAGGGTTTTCCTTTTCCTCAGCTTCTTTCGGCCTTCCCTAATTTAACAACAGTGGTCAGCTGCTTCTGTCCATCAGTTGGGTGCAAATAACTGCATCTGACTCTTTCAGCGGCTTGTTGGGTCTTTTGTAGGGCAGTCATTCTAGGTCAATTTTTGTGAGTGCTCCATAGTCTCTGTAGGAAGCCGCCAGCCGGGGAGAGGCCTCAGCAGCTGCCGCTGGCCCAGGAGAGGCCGCGCCACCACCACCCCGGTGCCCGGGAAAGCCGCCGCCCAGGCTTCGGGAAGGCCTCCTGCTCTGCCCCATTACAAGATGGCACAGGACTGGCCAGCTGCCAGGGGAGGGAGCACAGCTCCCTTCAGGTCCTCCTTAGGCAGTGGCCCCTCCCAAAGGGAAAATATGCTAATGAGGTGCTGTAGGAAGCAGCAGTTGTTCTGGAACAGCAGTTGCTCCAGAATGGCAGTTGCTCCAACAGTTGCTTCAGAATGGCAGTTGCTCTGGAACAGCAGTTGCTCCGGAAAACCCGGGCTCCCTCTTCAGGCCCTCCTTAAGCAATAGCCCCTCCCGAATGGGCAATATGCTAATGAGGTGTGGCTTGTGACATCAATGAATGGGCAACATGCTAATGGGTGTGGCTTGGTGCACCAATCCTCAACCACTAAGACACCCTCCCCCCTTCCCTGGGACAGTATAAAAGCAGCAGCTCTGCTGCTGTCCTGGGTCCTGGCGTGGTTTGTGGCACCAATGAATGGTCCACATAATAATGAGGTATAGCTTGGTGCACCAATCTGCATCCACTATGACACCCCACTCCCTGGGAGAGTATAAAAGCAGCAGCTCTGCTGCTGTCCATGGTCCTGGGAATCTACTATCAAGGTGCTCCAGAATAAAGCTGACTGAGAAGATCCTGGTGGTGGTGTGACTTTCTTGCTGGTCGAGGGAGGCGCATTGCAAGTCTCAGTGATTGTATCAGGCCTTGGGACCTCCCCTTGAACTGGATCCCATTTTGGGTCTATTGCTGGACTTTCTTTTCCTCAAGCTCCTCTCTATTTCCATCCCTGTACTTCTATCAGATAGGAACAATTATGGGTCAGAGATGTAACCGTGGGATGGCAAACCCACACCTCACTTGATGCCCTGTCTTCCTGCTGGAGGTGGGCTGTACTCTCTTCTCTAATGTCGGGCATTTCATCTAAGGTCCTTCCCTTTGATTCCTGAGCATCTCTTACATTCCAGGTCTGTGGCACATTCTGGAAAGTTCCTCCAACCACCTATTTCCTGAGATTGCCTAGTTCCATTCTTTCTGCTGGCTCTCAGGGCTTCAGTCCTTTTCCCTCACCCAATACCATATCAAGTTCCCCTCTCTATCTCACTCCCCTACTACCTCTGTCCACACCCCTTCCTCCCTCCGTCCTTGTGGGGAATTGCAGGCTGGTATGCAGTCGAGCTGAGGTCTGAACCCCAATGGTCATAATTCACCTATATGACACAGTAGGCATTCCCTCGTGCTCCTGGATCTCCCGCCCCTGCCTGTACCACCTCCCACAGCCCCCACAAGAGAAGCATGGTCAGTAGTCACATAAGCAATGGCCCAAGCTTCTGACCTTTAGGCTAAACTCCTCCCCAGTTACCTAGCAACAGTGAAGACCTTAAAAAGGGGTGCTCAGCTCTCACCATGCCCTCTTACTCCTTTGTTCCTTTACCTCTCACTTCTCGCAGTTCTTTTTCCTCTTCCTCTTTGTCTTCTCTCCTCTCTCCTCTCTCTGTCTCTCTCTGTCTCTCTGTCTCTGTCTCTCTCTCTCTCTCTCTTTCTCTCTCTCTCTCTCTCTCTCTCTCTCTCTCTCTCTCTCTCTCTCCCTTCTTTTGTCTCTGATCCATCAAGGCCCTTGCACACTCTGGTCAGTGTTGGGAACTCCTTCCAGAGAATAGGGAAACTCTGGTGGGGCATGGGCCTCTTTTCTCTTCCCCACTTCCCCTGAACCCCCAGGGCCCCTCTTTTATTTATTTTTTGCTCCCAACACCTCCCACTTGTGATTGCTTTCTTCTCTCTCCCAAGTGGAACTGAGGCATCCTCATTTGGGCATTTCAGCTTGTTAACTTTTTTGAATTCTGTGGATCTTATCTTCTTGAGTATTCTGGGTTTTTTTGTTGTTGTTGTTGTTGTTGTTTGTTTGTTTGTTTGTTTGTTTCTTATATCCACTTATTAGTGAACACATGCCATGCCATAAGGAATAAGGCTGCTATGAACATAGTGGAACACTTGTCCCTTTGGGATGATGGGGAATCTTTTGAGTATATTCCCAAGAGTGGTATAGCTGAGCTTCAGGTAGATCTATTTCCAATTTTCTGAGGAACCTCCAGATTGATTTTCAGAATGGTTATACCAGTTTACCATTCCATAATCAATGGAGGAATGTTTCTCTTTCCCCACATCCTCTCCAACATGTGTTGTCACCTGAGGTTTTGATCTCAGTCATTCCAATTGGTGTAAAGTTGAATCTCAGGGTTGTTTCGATTTGCATTTCTCTGACCACTAAGGACTTTGAACATTTCTTTAGGTACTTCTCAGCCATTTGAGATTCCTCAGTTGAGAATTCTCCATTTAGTTCTATACTCTATTTTTTTATTGTGTTGTTTTTGTTGTTGTTGTTGTTTGTTTGTTTGTTATTACCTTCTTGTGTTCTTTATATATTTTGGATATTAGTCATTATCAGATGTTGGATTAGTGGAGATTGTTTTCCCAATCTGATGGTTTCCACTTTGTCTTATTGACTATGCCCTTTACTTTAAAGAAGCTTTTCAGTTTCATGAATAACTGATCTTAGAGCATGAGCCACTAGAGTTATGTTTAGGAAATTTCCCCATGTGCCAATAAGTTCAAGGCTCTTTCCTAATTTCTCTTCTATTAGATTCAGTGTATCTAGTTTTATGTTGAGGTTCTTGATCCACTTGAACTTATGCTTTGTACACGGCAACAAATATGGGTCTACTTTCATTCTTCTACATACAGACAGCCAGTCAGACCAGCACCATTTATTAAAGATGCTTTTTTTTTTTTCTCTTGTATATTTTTAAGGTCTTTGTCAAAGATCAAGTGACAGTAAGTGTGTGATTTTATTTATGGATATTCTATTCTATTCTATTCTATTCTATTCTATTCTATTCTATTCTATTCTATTCTATTCCATTGATCAACATATCTGTCTCTGTACTAATTCTACTCTCTTTAAGCTTTGCTGACTCATCTGGTTCATGACAAAGAGGTGGGGAAGACAGGAATTTTACTCCCCTCCCCCCAGCCTGCTTCAGGTTGAGCGCAGACCTGCCACTGCTGAGGTGGGCCACCTGAAGCCACCTACTGCATGGTTTTCCAGCTAAGGCTGGCTTCCTTTGTTGTGCTAACTGCCTCTGCACTTCATTGCTTCATATGAACCTGCTACCTGTTGCAGTGCCTCACCTAGATCCTGCTTCCTGCTGAGGCAATCCACAGTGCAGACTTCAGGCTGCATCCAGGTGCCTGCCTACTGAATCTAGGCGCTTGCACAGACTGGCTGTGGGCGGGGCCTACCCTCATACAACCAAGGAAGATTCTTGAGTAAAGTTAGAGATGCTTTGAACAGGGAATAGTCTTGGCATCCATTTTTCTCTCCCATCTAGTCTCTTTCAGCCCCAGTTCGACTTCCGGGGAACTAGGTTCTTGGGAAGGCTGGGGGCAGCATACCCCAAGGAATATGTCAGATTCTTTCAGCACATTCTCACCTCCTTTGTAAGTCTATATAGAGTCAAGATCAAACCTCTAAGTCATATATATGCAGTTGGTGTTGCTGAGACAGGTCATGACAACTTGAGTATTGTGAGTCCCCGTATACAAACAAAACAAAACAAGAAAGAGAAAAATGTTTATTTAAATTGGTTTATAAATAATCAGTATGCACAGAGAATAACTGATGTAAAGGAGGTATTGAGAGACAGGGGAAATAAATTCTTCATGTGTTTGAACGACCAGTGAGGTTTTTGTTTTGTTTTGTTTTGTTTTGTTTTGTTTTGTTTTAGTATTTTAATTATGTCAGTGAACAGCTGACTGGGCCATTACATAATCATACATGAATACAGTTATTTTTAATTTTTAAAGTTATTATTGTTATTGGGGTGTGTGTGTGTGTGTGTGTGTGTGTGTGTGTGTGTTCCACAGCACTTTGCTGAAGCTCTGAGAACAAATTTGTGGAGTTAATTTTCTCCTTATATGTTTATCTGTTTGATCTCTACAAGTTCTACAGATCAAATTCTGGTAGTAAAGCCCATATAGAATGTGTGTAAGAACTAAACAATGTCTATATTATTAAAACTGAGTTAAAATTTTACAGTGTTGACCATTAATTTTAATCTTAGCTATAGTACCTAACATAAATACATACCTATATGCACCAAACAGGTGTGCTTGCATTTGATAATAGCATTATTTCTATTTGCTTTAATAAAATGAAAAACAAATATCCACACAGACTAAATAGGCTACATTTATTTACAGCACTGAAAATATTATTGAAATGAATATTATTGAAGAATTTTATGAAGCAGATTATCACTGATGTTGAATGTTAAAGAAAATTGGCCATGTGATAACATTTATGCAAAATATGAGTTGAGTCCAGGTTTACAATGTGTGCTATGCCAGTTTCCCAGTGTACTGGTTATCACAGAGGAGAACAACAGGAAAAATCAGGAGGGGGGGTCACTCTGAGATGAAAAATATCCCAATTCATGATTCTGGAATAAATTGTAGACACTAAAGTATACATTACCATGATTCATTAAATTGTCTGATTTTAAACTGAATAGTTTCACTATGTGATTTCAATTCAAATATATCTTTAATTTAAAAAGAAACAAATGTGTGTTAAGGATGGTAGCAATAGTCCAAGACAAGTCTGTTACAGAAAGCACAAAAGTAAATCATATAATACTATGGCTGTTTTCTGGATATCTTTGAGGAACTCCTAACATGGGAATGGGTGGGTCTTTGCTTCTTTTACGTGCTCTTGGTACTCTGTTTCTCTTATTGGGATTCCTTACCCAACCTCAATATGAGGGATTTTGACTTGTCATATTATATCTTGTTTTGCTGTTCTTGCTCTTGTCTCTTGGATACTTGCTCTTTACTGAAAGAAAAAGGAAGGAGAAAATAGGGTTGAGAGGGGAGGTAGGGGAATCTGAAATGAATAGAGGGATGGAAAACTGGGATCAGAATATATTGTATGAGAGAAGAGTCCATTTTTAATAAAAATAAATGATAAAGATAGGTTGATACATAGATAGATAGATAGATAGATAGATAGATAGATAGATAGATAGATAGATAGAGATAGGTGATAGGTAGACAGACAAATAACATTATACAATAGTAGAACTACAGTTTAGAGCTGTAACAAAAATTTATTCTACCACTGGTTTCAGCAAACTCTTTAAAATATAACTTTGACTTTTCCTATTGTCTCCACAATGCCAATGACTACAACTGATATTCATTATCTGAGTTGATCAGCATAAGTTAATCAACAAACCCCAATCATCAAACTTATCTGATACAGCTAAAGAGTCTTTCTAGAAAGAAATGACTAAGAAGGCAGAAATAAGGGTATTGGTTAAAGTTCTTATTTCACCCAAAGTAAGACTGAGATTCACCCAGTTTGTATATCATTATCATCAGCCTTCTTTAGTCTCAGCAACAAAGTCCTGTTTCCTGACCGGGTGGGAGGCCAACAATAGACAATTAGAACTGATAATAACCCTTTTAGATTTTCTGCAGAAAGCCAAGCTGTAGTAAAAATAGCCACGCATTATCCTAAGCCTGACTGATGGGAACAGTTGCATAAAGGTTTCTTCTTAAGCTCATCAAATATTACCCTTTGTGTGACTTTGGTTTAACCTGCCAGTCTGATTACACTCCATCCACCAGCTGAGGAAGCATTGATATTTGAATGTCTGAGGCGGTTCAGAGTCTGCCACCCCAGACATTGTGAATATTTTTGGAAAGAGAAGAAGAAAGTCTTGGCTTTGCCAGTTGGTTTATAAATGATTACGAAGAACAGAGCTGGTGTAGCCACATAGACTGCAGTCCACCTCAACACATTTGGCTTCATTTGAGCTGCTTTCTGTTAGCTACAGTCCTTCTCCAGATATATAAAGCTTCCAAAAATCCCCTAAACACTTTCTCTGTGGAAATACTGAACTGTGTGTGTGTGTGTGTGTGTGTGTGTGTTACATTATAAACAACAACTTTCCCTTACATGATGAAACAAAGTGTTTTTTTTTCAAACAGAGGAAATTGAAGTTTCTGTTACCTAACAATTTTATAACCTGAAAAGACTCAAAGACATGGAATTCTAAGTGAAGTTGACTAGGGTTTACATCTGTGTGTTTAACCTTGTCATAGACACGTTGGCACCAGACAAGGCTGAGTTGTGGGGCTGTCTTTTTCTTAAATATAAAACGATGGGGGCAAGTTACACTACTGCTCATACAGAAAGTGTATGTGTAAATGTTAGGTGATTCATTTCTGGCACATAGAAGCATTACACATTCACAAACTTCTTGTTTTATGTGCTGCTGTTTCATTGTGTTTCTCATTTATTAACAGTTTTATTTTTTCATAGACTAAGCTCTTCTAACATATTTTAACTTGGGAAAAAGCATTTAACTTTTTATCTATATTGTCTCTTATTATCAGCATGACTAGTGTTTGGCTGTTGTTTGTCACCATGTGGTCAATATTTATCATCATACAAACTAAGTATATGTGTGTCTAAGCCTGACTTTATCTTCACAGTGGAACTCTGGATTCTTAGAACCATATTTTAAGGATCATTTTCTTGACAGTTCAACTCCTAATCCTTGGGATTCTTCTTTGCTATTGAAAGTCATAGTAATAAATTGAGACCCTTCTGCTATGGTATGAAATGAAAATATCTTAGAAAGGACCATGTATTAATGATCTGTCTTTTACTTGTGGTACAAACCTTTAATAATAAAATTTAGTTGGAAATCTTTTGGATATATCTAGGCCTGCTTTTTATGAGGATATTATGAAATTTTACCCTACTCCTTGGCCACATGTAAGTATCTCTTTTTGTGATATATACCTGCCATTATCATGCCTTGCCACAAGCTCAAAAAGCAATGGAATGAAGCAATCATGTATTGTATTGCAGCATCTAAAACTTTGATTCCAATAATTAATGTTTCCCATATGTAAGGTGATTTATCTTACATATTTGCTAATACAACAAAATCCTGATTGATACATTAATCACGGGTATAGCACATAAATGTAAGATTGAAGAGCCTTCTAAATGCATAAAAGGAACCATATGTATTTTCAGAGGAAAAAAAGTAGTATGCAATTTGTGCAGATAAACTATCTCTTTTGTCATCTGAACGAAGTGCTACATTAAAAAATATGGTAAACATTAATACTTTCATAAAAGGTTAAATGGCTTAAGCCAATTTACCTGCGGGTGAGGAAAAAGAAAGCTGTTTAATAGAAAGATTTGATTGGGAAAGTTGGAGGATGTAGTGGAAGAACCAAGAGCACACACAGGGCAGCACAAAATAATAATAAATATCAGTTGTTCCTGTTGTCTGCCCTCTGGAAATTATGAGACAAAGATCAAGTTGTATACCCCAGGATGTGAAGTCACCAGTCAGGGCTCTAACATCATACAGGTGAGAGTCACTGCATATAAAGGAATCCAGAAGCAACCGATAGAACTTTCTTGCCAATGATGTTTTATTCTCCTGTGCGTCTGTGTCTTTCCACAGCTCCACATCTCCTAAACTGAACCAGAAAGGAGATTGGAAAATATAGTTTTCTAGAGTTAGAGCAGATCAAGGTAAAATGAAAGAACAGATCTCCTAGGGAAACTGCTAATGTGCTTCTGAAAGGCAATTCTGCTGCAGTCAAGGAGCAATATTTGTGAAAATTCATGTGGGAGCAAATGAGCTTGCACATTAGAACAATGAGACAACAAAAGGGAAGGGTGACTGTAGAGGAAGGGAGTTTCCTAGGACACCCATCCTAAGCACAAGGTTCCTCTTCATCCTGTCCTTGTAGTGAGAAATAAACCAAGAAGAAAACCCACGCTCAAAACCTCACTTCATCTGAGAGTTATTGATATCTCTATCTGTGGTAGCACTAAAAGGCACCAGCAACAACTGTTCTGTAGTCCCTTTCCTTAATATTTCCAAACTGCAGACTCTGGAAAAAGCCACAAATTTGGATGTATACCCAAAAAAGGAAGCTACTTTTTTCATGGCATATTTAAATATGTTGAATAAACAACACTTTTCACTTTCTATGGTACCTATTAAACTTGAGACCAAGAAATACCTAATAATTTTTCAGTAAGAATCTACTTGAAATATGCTAAACTAGTATTTCAAAATAAAGCTGAATCCAAGGAGCAGAGAGCTGGTAGACTGTTGACAGGAGATGCTGACTCTCAGCATTCCATTAGAAGGCTGAGGTTTACAGAGGGTTGGTTTTGGCCTTTCCACTGGAAAATTATGTTTGGATAGCTGTCTAAGTCTAAACCTGTCCAGAACCTAGTATGATACACTAAATTAGAGTGATATTCTTGGAAAGAAAGCTATATGAATAGGAAGTTAGAAAAGAAATTTGATTTCACTAGCAATCTGAACTTGAGGATCTCACTTAACATTGCTGATATTTGGAATTTAGAGCAATGCCAATGGGAGAAAGATTTGAGATACATCACGAGAGTAGAGAACCAAAGTTCTACAGTGCATTTGTTGTATTTCAACAAAACTTTCAAAGATTTTATTAATATTTGAGCTTTGAAATTGATTAATTTTCTATTCAGAGAAAATAGAAAATCTCTCTTATAATAGTCTATAATTTAAGATTAAATATTTCACAATGTTGTGATCTGTACCTTTATCAATTATGCTGTTTTGTTATAGATAGTGGAAAACAGCAATAGATATGCATATACTGAACTTTTTATTCATATAAGATGAAATATGTTGGTACATATTTCTATTAATTTTATTTTTACATATATATACATATATTTGATTACACATTTATTAGAGAAATGGAAATTTATTTTTGTCATTTTATTATATATTTTCTTTATTTGCATTCCAAATATTATCTCTCTTCCCAGTTTCCCCTCTGAAAACTCCCCTTCTCACCCTCCCTCCCCATGCTCAACAAACCACCCACTCCTGCTTCCTGTCCCTGGCATTCACCAACATTGGGACATAAAGTCTTCATAAGACCAAGGGCCTCTCCTCCCATTGATGACCAACTAGTCCATCCTCTGGTACATATGCAGCTGGAGCCATGAGTTCCACCATTTGTTTTCTTTGGTTGGTGGTTTAGTCCCTGGGGGCTGTGGGGGGTACTGGTTAGTTTATAGTGTTGTTCCTCCTCTGGCACTGCAAACCCCTTCAGGTCCTTGGGTCCTTTCTCTAGTTCCTTCCTTGGGAACTCTGTGCTCATTGGAATGGATGGCTGTAAGAATCTGCTTCTGTATTTGTCAGGCACTGGCAGAGCCTCTCAGGAGACAGCTATATCAGGTTCCTATCAGCAAGCCTTGCTGGCATCCACAATAGTTGGGTTTGGTGAATGTATATGGAATAGATCCCCTGGTGAGGCAGTCTCTGGATGGTCATTAATTCCAACTTGGCTCCACACTTTGTCTCTGTAACTCCTTCCATGGATATTTTGTTCCCCCTTCTGAGAAGGATCAAAATATCCACACTTTTGTCTTCCTTCTTGAGTTTCATGTGGTTTGTGAATTGTATCTTGAGTATTCTGAGCTTCTGGGCTAATGTCCTCTTATCAGTGAGTGCATATCATGTGTGTATTTTTGTGACTGGGTTACTTCACTCTGGATGATATCCTCCAGATCCATCCATTTGTCTAAGAATTTCATAAATTCATTGTTTTTAATAGCTGAATAATACTCCATTGTGTAAATGTAACACATTTTCTGTATTAATTCCTCTGCTGAGGGACATCTAGGTTCTTTCCAGATTCTGGATATTATAAATAAGGCTGCTATGACCATAGTGCAGCATGTGTCCTTATTACATGTTGGAGCATCTTCTTCTTATATGCCCAGGAGTGGTATTGCTGGGTCCTCAGGTGGTACTATGAGCAATTTTCTGAGGAACTGCCAGACTGATTTCCAGAGTGGTTGTACCAGCTTGCAATCTCATGAACAATGGAGGAGTGTTCCTCTTTCTCCAGAAATGGAACTTTAAATGCAAATTTATTTAATGTTCTTGGCAGTTTCTTAAGCAGTAGAGTTCAACTACACCTGATATTGTAAAATACTCTCCTGTTAGCACCTATAATATGTGATATTAACTTCCATTTCCAGGGTGCATCTGCATCAGAACAAAAGGGAATTTTTTTTTTAAATAATTGTGACAAATGTGCTATGTGATAGAGATTTTCTAGTATCTACAACACATCTATAAAAATCTAATTACATGTAAAAGAAAAAAAACTATTTTAAATGACAAAGTTAAGAAGAAGTGACAGAGAAGTGTAATAAAAAAGGTGATCTGAGAACCCAGAAACATGTCAACATATCTATGGACACACGATATTTTGCAAACAAATAAGCAAAAGCCCATACCAGAATATAGATATTCAACAACTAAACACATGAAACTCAAGAAGAATGAAGTTCAAAATGTGGTCTCTTCGCCCCTTCCTAGAATTAAGAACAAAGCACACATTGAAGGAGTTACAGAGATCATGTGTGAAGCTGAATCAAAAGGATGGACCAACCAGTGACTGCGGCTTCCAGGGATCTATCCCATAATCAGCCACCAAAAATAAACACTATTGCATATGCCAGCAAGATAATGCTGAAAGGGCCCTGATATAGCTGTCTCGTGGGAGGCTATACCAGAGCCTGGCAAACACAGAAGCGGATGCTCACAGTCAGCTATTAGTTGGAACACAGGACTCCCAAGGAAGGTGCTAGAGAAAGTACCCAAGGAGCTGAAGGGGTCTTTAACCCTATAGGTGGAAGAATAACATGAACTAACTAGTTCCCCCTGTGCTCATGTCTCTAGCTGCATATATGGAAGAAGATGGCCTAGCTGGCCATCATTGAGAAGAGAGGCCCCTTGGTCATGCAGACTTTATATGCCCCAGTACAGGGGAACGTCAGGGCCATTATGTGGGAGGGGGTGGGTAGGGGAGCAGGGCGGGGATGGGGGAGGGTAAGGGGAACTTTCTGGATAACACTTGAAATGTAAATGAAGAAAATATCTAATAAAGAAAAAATAATTAAAAAAAGATATTCAACAAATGTTGAAATTGGACAGTTACAAGCAAAATAGTGCCTATCATGATCCTTTTCAAAAATTACATGCAAGCAATTCAGAAGATTTTTACTAAAGTATGAAAACTGTGGCAAGCAGATATCAAATTAACTGGATCACAGTATCCACACTTCTAACCTTATCTTCCTGGATACATCACAATAAAGAGAGAGAGAGAGAGAGAGAGAGAGAGAGAGAGAGAGAGAGAAGAGAGAACCTATACATTGTTAAACAAATCATACAATGTAGTTCTGAAGCTTAAATATGAGCAGTCAGACTAACACAATCATTCATTCCAAGTGAATACTATGTGCACCTTTAAATTATGATACACTGTTAGCCCATTGTTTCCATGTTTGTT